>OY744518.1:105832514-105905014 GCA_963556195.1 Sepiola atlantica
ATAGTATCGTAGTAGTAGTAGTAGTAGTAGTAGTAGTAACAATTTTACTCGATATGACATACACGACGCCTCAATAATACTTTATGTAAACAATTGTCGAATTCTGCTGTGTAGTTTTCGAGCCTATCCATTACGAACAGACAGCCAGCCAGACAAACAAATAAATGTTCAATTATGATATAGATTACACCGAATGCCGGTGGGTCCATCGACTGACAGACAGTGATCGAAACGATTAAGCTGAAACTACGAGTTCGGACTAGTAGAATAAGTCTAAGATATGATTGGTTTGACAAAAAAACAAACGCAAGAAAATATTGGGTAAAAGAAACTGGTGCGATCTGATAGTGTATAGTCTTCGAGAACAGACCTTCAGAGAAAATAATTATCTTTCCGTTAGAATTAGTTTATGACTTCGAGTGAAAGATATAGACTCGCCAGAAATGAGAAATTGTTTCGAAGATATTAGAAAAACATTATGCGTTTTTAAGTTTGCTTCAGATACGTCCGTGAGTGTCTCCGACAGGCTTTGTCTGTCTCTCTGTCACGCTGCACTGTAGAATGAGGTTTTTATCGCTAAACGTGATGACAAAATGGACGCATATTGATTTAGATACATCCATGCACCTCTAAAATAGGCTATGTCAGTAGGTCCATCTGTCACGGTTTAGTTTGAAATATAGTTTATGTTGGTCTGTTACGCTAAACTGTGAAATCAATTTTCGTTGATCTTCAGGCTTAGCTGTGAAATCTATCTGTGCGTCTGTTACGGTTCAGTTGGCGATATAATTATTTTTAGTCTGTTACAGTTAAGTTTAAATCGATTGTTTGTTAGGCTGTTACGCTTAAGTATAAAATGATATTGTAGTTGTTCTGTTACGTTTAAGTTTGAAATAGTCTGTTACGCTTAGATTTTAAGTAGACTTTCCATTGGTCTATTACACTTAACAATGACATCGCATTTTATATTATCTGTTAGGGTCAACTTTGGAATATAATTTATTTTGGTCTATTGCGCTTAAGTTTTAAGAAGAGGTTTAGTTTGTCTGTTATTTTAATTGTGGAATCAATTTTTCGTTAGTGCATGACGCTTAAGTGTGAAATATTACATTCGTTGATACGCTAAAGTGCTTTCGTTGTATGTAACGTTTAACTGAAATAGCATTTTCTTTGCAAAACGCGTACATTGAATAATAACGTCTTTACAAAGGCAGTCCTTGTAATTCCTTTTTTGTTCAAGGAAATAGCAGAAAAAGTGTTCATTTTGGTACATCAAATATATTTAATAAATAATAAAGAACAACCATAAAAATACATTGATGAAATACACGAACATAAAATAAATAAGCAAAATAATTAAGTTTCCTAGAAAAACCCATATCAGTAATTTCCTTTTTATTGTAACTTATCAAACAAGCAAAACAAAATAACAATTTAAAAAACACTCTTTTAATGCTAATATACGCTTATTTCAAGCTAAATGTAGAACCTAGGTGAAGCAATTCTTTGTCTTAACAAATTATCCGGACGACGACTAATTACATACACATCTGGAGTCATGTTGTATAGATGACACGTAGCAGTTATAGGTGTCAATTTGATGTTCCACTCTTTTCTTTATTTTTTTTCTACAATTGTGTCCTTATTCTTTTTAACAAAACAGAATCTCTAAAAGTTATTAATAATGAATTATGCATCTAAATTTTACTTTAAACTGTAAGGCCTAGGTATTTCATAATGAAATACGTGTTTTACTAATATATATATATATATATATATATATATATATATATATATATATATATATATATATATATATATATATATATTGGACCTTAAGATGAGTGTGTTGCGACTTAGGTCAAGTCTTAATGCCCGGTGGACGACGAGAGAGTTGCAAATAATCGCACTGATAAGTATTAATGAAGACGAAACAAACTTTGTGTTTCGATATTAAAAATATTCAAGAACAATAATATGTATATATATATATATATATATATATATATATATATATATATATATATATATTATAATTCGGTAGATTATAACATTCATGTCATAATTAATTACATTTTTTTAATGTTAAAATCAATCTCCAAAATTCAACAGTTATCAATATTTATCTATATAAAAAAGGAGGGGATAGCAGGGAAAGGAAACGAATTGTGAGAAGAAGATAAGACAATAGATTAAAGTTAATGAGAAATTACAGGAATTACATTAAAGAAAAGGAGAAAAATACGAAAAATATATAATGGGTCTCCAATTGACATCGGGTTAGATTGCTTGAGTCAGGTAAATGTTAGTTTGAAAAGAACGTTAAATTAAAAAAAAGACAAAATAAAAATAAGTCTTGTTGCCTCTCTCTGTCTCTGTCTCTGTCTCTTTCCCTCAAAGAACGGAATAAATAGTATTATTAATACAGCGATATTTCCGTTTTCTTAGAATTAACTATTCCAATTTTGTCGTTTATAGTTATATTACTGTTGACTATTTATACACAGAGAGAGATGGAAACGTGCGCGATAGACAACGCATAAAATAACATCCAGGGTCAAACGAAATACAATATGAGTCAGTGAAAGTGATAGACCCAAACTTTGTAAAAGATGCGCCACTTAGTGAGTTAATTGCAAATTACTGCTAACAGAATCAATTAAAAAGAAGGTTTTAAAATATAACTCAATCCATGAACTAAGAAATATGTTAACATGTATAGTGTGTGATGAACATATATATATATATATATATATATATATATATATATATATATATATATATATATATATATCGTATCCTCTGTAATCAAGTGACAATCTTTCGTGGCGCCAAGGACTATGTGGACCTTACAGATCCAAGGTGTCTCTGTGAGTCGGGTTCGCGCCCTGTGTGCGTCTGATATTGTTATTTCCCTGTGCTAAGTAGAGCCGTACGCTAGAAAAGACGTCGTACGTAGGTAAAATATTAAACATAATTTAATAATATATATATATATATAATTTGAAGCCACCAACATTGAATAACTAAAACTTTAATATATATATATATATATATATATATATATATATATATATATATATATATATATCAAGGGAGGCGCGATGGCGCCCTATCCTTTAATAGACTTCAAAAACGGCCTATGCTGAAAATCTTATTTCTTTGATCAATCAAAAACCAATAAACCAAATTAGTTAAAACTTTGCAAACAATTTTTATTTGATAGGTTCTATAAGTGTGTAGAATTTCAGCATCATCAAACAAGGCAACCCAGAGATCCAGAAAGGCCAGGCATGAGTTTGTGTTATCCGTGTGTACGTACGTACGTATGTGCCACTCTGTATCTCATTAACTATTTGATGGATTCAGGTTCTAGGGTCTAGTTGATGCTATTTTAATTTCAGTTTACCATATACCTTAGTTTTCTAGAAAATTCAAAAAAAACTTAAAAATGACCAAGCATAGCCTTTACAAAAGTAGTGACATTCCATGAGAAATGCCAGTATACTGAAATCATATGCCCTTAATAGGGTTAAGATGAAAATTCATATACACTAAATGTAAAAAAGCAAGGAAATTCCTAAATTTTTACACTTTTATTTTCATTAAGGGTATGCGAGCACAACAGGGCTATGTATTTTACCGGTAGGAATTTTTTCAGCGCACCTAACACACTTCATCCACTCATGCATAGAGATTTATACTGTATACCCTTAATGACAAAAAAAGTGTAAACATTTGGGAATTTCCTTGCTTTTGTACATGTAGTGTATATGAATTTTCATCTTAACCCTATTAAGGGCACATGATTTCAGTATACTGGCATTTCTCATGGAATGTCACTACTTTTGTAAAGGCTATTAATAAATTAATTTTCGCAAATATACACTCAGGATAGTTATTTTTAAAGATTTCGTCGATAATAATAATCTAAATAAAAAATATAAATATAATTAATTAAATACATCGTTTCTTTCTAAATCTATATAATTTAGGTACGTAATTAAATTAGATTGTAATTGAATATGGTGGCTTCTCCAACATTTGGTTACCGTCCTCTGATTATTCGAACGCACAGAAAGTTCTATTTAAAGAACGGGAGAGAGAGAAATAGAGAGAGAACAAAAGAGAGAGAAGGTGAGAGATGGAGAAAGAGAAAAAAGAGAGAGATTAGCGATATAGAGAGAGAAAAGAGAGAGAGATGGGAACACCTTATTTAATTAATAACATGTAAACAACACATTCTCGGAGATGTATGGTACGAGTCGCTCAAAAATGATATATTTACGTTGATTTTTTTTATTAAATCATTTGAGTTAGTTTTTTTGATTTTATTAGAAATTATGTTTTAAAGCACAAATTTATTGAATCATGTAGTAGTAGTAGTAGTAGTAGTAGTAGTAGTAGTCGTTGTGATGGGGGTAGTAGTAATATCAGTACGAATAGTCAACACGTTACTGTTGTAGATGTTGTTAGTGTAATTATAGCAGTACGAATAGTCGATATCGTGGTAGTAGGTGTGGGTGATGTAGTAATAATAGTCCGAATAGTTGTATTGTTGATAGTAGAATTAATTAAATACATTGTTTTTATTAAAATCTATATAATTGAGTTACGTAATTAAATTAGATTTGGGTTTGCGTTTTTGAAATCTTATTAGAAATTATGTTTAAATATCAAATTTATTGAATCACGTAGTAGTAGTAATAGTAGTATTTGTTGCGATGGTGGTAGTAGTACTATCAGTGCGAATGGTCAACACGTTGATGGTAGTAGTTGTTGTTGATATTATTATAGCAGTAGGAATAGTCGATTATCGTGGTAGTAGTTTTTGTTGATGTAGTAATAATAGAACGAATAGTTTTATTGTTGATAGTTAGTGTAAATGTTACAGTATTAGTACGAACAGTTGTGTTACGTGGTCGTAGTCATTAAAAATGGTTTAATTTAAAAAATAATTGATTTAAAAATTATGTAAAAACTATTACTTCGTGTTTTATTCATTAAAATAAAGGTTGGGGTTGTTTTCTATTTTATTTTGCATAAAACAAACAGACGCATTTTACTGAGCTATTAAATTACTGATTTTAGAATCGTGTTCAGTGTATTTTAAATTTTTGATTGTTGATTAACTTTAGGTACACCTATTTTTTCGCTTTGAAAAACTTAAAATATTATTATATTTTTACGACCTCAAGTGAGTTGATAATTTTTTGTTTCACATTTTTCACGGTAAAGGGCAAACTTTGTTTTAAAAATATGTTTTTATTTTACCGTGTATTATTTATTAGTGTGATTTTCTTTCTTCTTTTTTGTAAAAAACAAAAACAAACAAACACGTTTTACTCAGATATTAAATCAAACAACTTATACAGATATGCGACTGAGTAAATACCGTTTGTTTTTCTATTTGCTACAGACTTTAATTTAATTTGTCTTATTTCTAAATGCTTTAATAATTAGAAATGAGTTGTGTTAATTGTTCTACTTGATAATTACTGTAAAAAACTTACCGATCATACCTTTAGATAGATATTTATGTATGTCTATCTCTCTTTATAACTCTATGTTTATTCGACCACTGTATTATATATCTTAATGTCTATGCTTGCAATTAGGGAAAAAGTGACTGTTCTTTTTTCAAACTCGCCATCTAATTTACATATGTGTATTTTACAGAGCATAAACACGTATGTAACTTAGATGAAAACACACACACACACACACACACACATATATATATATATATATATATATATATATATATATATATATATATATATATATATATATATATATATATTGTCGTAGGGCATATATTTTTATGATGAGAAAATGAGGCTTAACCTTGCTATCATTGTAATTTGAAGACGCGTTTGTTTCTCTTTTTATGCTTTCTGTCCATAACGACCTCCGGCGTCTTTCTTTCTAATTTATTGTTCGGATGTGCAATGATATCTTTTCCTTGTGGCTTGTCATTGTCTCTGATATATTTTCATACCAACCGTAACCTCATCTTGTAGGTTTCTATGACGTTATTTACCGATTCTATTTATCATTTCCCCTTTTTCTCTTTCTTTTTCTCTTCTTTGTTTATTTTTGTTTCGTTTTTTTCTCCATTTTTTTCTTTTACTTTTCTTAAACTTTTTTCTTTTTCAAGTCTTGAGTTTTCTATCATGTTTTCATTTCTAATCTGTTTTGATTTTGCTAGCGTTGGAATTCTTTAGATTATTGATTTATTTGTATTATTCTGACATTATTCGTTCAACGTTTTGGCCGATGTAACTTCTGACTTTCTTCGGATGCGTCTTCTCGAACTTGGTGATCTTTATATCGAACTAGGGGATCTTTACGGAATTTAGAACAGTAGCAGTAGCTTGCTCTCGTTCTGTCAGCCATGACCGGGTAAATGTCTTAAGTAATTCGTAATCGTACTCTTTCTATCGTCTGTACTGAGGATCGAACTTTTAAGCTGTCACTTAAAAGTGCTCAGTAATAATCAGTTCTAAGTGAGGTCCAGGTTTAGGAGGTTGAGGTGTCAATCCTCAGTACGAACGATACTAAGAATGCAATTAATAATCAATTGAGATCTCTGTCCAATCATGGCTGACAGAACAAAGAAAAACTGCCCCGGTATAGTAAATAAAGAGTTCCGTTTGAAATCCCGTACACGGTCCCGAGTTCAACATGAAGATTCCCGAATTCGACAAGACGAACCTGAAGAAGGCCCGAGGTTACATCGGCAGAAACGTTGTGAGAGTAGTCCTAACAATCAAATAATGTGTTTGTTTGTTTATTTGTGTTCACTTTTCGTGTTTTCTTTTTTCCTTTCTTCATCCTCAATTTCATTCAAGATGTCATCCAATTATTTACCATGTTTATTTCTTTCGTCTACACCCTTTCTTTCATTCGCATCTGTATAAACATTTCATCTATTTTCTTTCTTTATTTTTTTCTCGATCTTTGTATTTCTTTCCTTGATTATGTTATTGTGTTCTTTTGGTCCGTCATTTTGATTTTTCGTTTTTTACCTATTTTTCTATATGAAAAAAACTAATGCAAAACGCGATAGCTACTTTACGGAACTCTTTATTTAAGACATTAAACAATAAAAAACGACGACAGTATAAAATCTAGACAGCGACTAAAAGCGCATGGAAATTTAAAGTAAAAAGATATTATGCCGGTATGATATTATGTAAAAAAGTATTTTGTCGTGCGATCGAGTGTTGAAGTGCAACACGTTTTGTAGAGATAGCTTCGTCATTTTGAAAATTGCTTTTATTGCGTATTGCATTCGAACTTTTCATTTCTTTCTTTTTATTTTTCCTTTATAACTTTTGTTTTATACTTTATCTCTTTTTTTCGCCTGTCGTCAACTGTTTTTTTTCTTTTATACTCTACTTCCTTCTCTCCTTCCATTTTTCATTAATCCTTCCTTTACTTCGTCCATCCTTCCTTCTCCCTTTCGCCATCTCTCTCTCTCTCTCTCTCTCTCTCTCTCTATCTATATATATATATATATATATATATATATATATATATATATATATATATATACACGTGCTGGTCAAAAAAATAGAACATATGTATAAAACTGTAAAAATCATTCCGTTTGAGAAAATTTTCGGCTTTTAAATTGTGTAGGCGAAATATTCTATATGTAAATAACAATTACAACTATTGTTAATCATTTGTAATATTTGCATATGTAAGACTTTATTGTCACAGAGTGGTTTATTGTCACATTGGGAAATTCAGCGTTTCAATTTAATAGAACATTATTCGTTGAGTAATCTTAAACTCAAAAAAATTATGTGTTTAACAAGATTTTGCAAGTAATTTAATCATAATCTATCATTATGGGTCGCTCTAAAGACATATCTTTGTTTAAGAAGCAGCGAATGTTCGATTTGCGGGAGTAGGAAAGACGCACATGGAAATCGCAACCAAGGTCGGATGTTCAAAATCGGTAGTGACCAAAGTGCTCCAGAAAGATGTTAAGGTTGTTTCCAACAGCAATTGCAAGAAATGCGGACGAAAGAAAAGCACCACTGAAAGACAAGACCGGGCACTGGACAAGGTGGCAAAGAAAAGTCGATTACAGTCAACAAGCCACATTACTAAAAGTGGAAACAGGCTTCTGGTGCCGACGTTTCACGAAGCACTACCTACCGAAGGCTCCACCAAACCGCTCCTTAACAAAAATCAGATGTTGAAGAGGCTACGATGAGCAACTGCTCATCAAACCTGGACTACAGACGAATGGCGGCGTGTGATCTTTTCAGATGAGTCTCGATTTTATATTTCCTTCGGCGACCAAGGTCCACGTGTCTGGCGAAGATCCACGGAACGGTATAACCAAGAATGCGTCAAGAAGTCTGTGAAGTTCCCGCAGTCTTGCATGGTTTTGGGCTGTATGAGTGCTAAGGGTGTTGGTAATTTCTGCTTCATCAAAGGAAATGTAAACGCAACAGTGTACCAAGATATCATGGAAGCTAATTTACTGTAAGTGCTGGATAATCAGTTTGACAGTGACGCCACATACATCATTTTTCAACATGACTTGGCACCGACACACTCTACCAAGTCCACAACTTCCTGGCTCCGAGAACAATCGATCCCTGTTCTTGAATGGCCGGCGAACTCGCCAGATTTTAACGTCATTGAAGCCTTGTGGGATCAGATCGAGAGGAAGCTTCGCAAAGAAAAACCTACTACCTTTGCACATCTCAATAAGAATGAGAGATTATGATTAAATTACTTGCAAAATCTTTTTTAAACACATACATTTTTTGAGTTTGAGATTACTCAACGAATAATGTTCTATTAAATTGAAACGTTGAATTTCCTAATGTGACAATAAACTACTCTGTGACAATCAAGTCTGATATATGCAAATATAACAAATGATTAAAAATAGTTGTAATTGTTATTTACATATAGAATATTTCGCCTACACAATTTAAAAGCCGAAAATTATCTCAAACGGAATGATTTTTACAGTTTTATACATATGTTCTATTTTTTTGACCAGCACGAGTATATATATATATGTATATATATATATGTATGTATATATATATATGTATATATATATATATATATATAAATATATATATATATATATATATATATATATATATATATATATATATGTATATATATATATATGTATATATATATATATATATATATATATATATATATATATATATATATATATATATATATATATATATATATATTATTGTTTCATAATTTGTTTATTTTTTTTCGCGATTTTTATTTCCATTCCTTTATTAGGTAATTCATTATTTTCTTTTTCAATTGATAGTTTTTCACTCTGTTTTATCATTATTTAATTATTTCTATGTATATTCCTCCCCTTTTTGGTTATCTTTTTTTGTCTTTCTATATTTCCATTTGCTTTTCTTCAATTCTTTCTTCCTTCCTTCAATTGCGTACTTTCTGTATTAATTTACGTCTTTCTGTCCTTCTCTATTTTATTCGCCTATGTTTAGCTATTTTACCTCACCTCTCTCTGCGTTCTCCCGCCATTTTCTTTACATCTGTTGATATAAACGTGTATAAACGACAGTTAACTTCCCGCAGATCAGTTCCAAACGTATGTAAATTGAGGAAGACAACATATCTTTAACTTCTCTTTGTCTAACCAGATTCGGCGCACAGAGACGCCAGTCAACGACAAACATACATCTCTTAAACCTACCGTCGAATTTTAAAGAAAGCATACTGACCTTTTGTGAACTTATTTTTATTATGTAGATCTTCCTTCGATTTATTCTCTGTTAAGTGACTATCCGGATCTCACCCAAAGACCTAGTGCCGGACATTATATAATATTATAAATGACAGTTATTATAGACGCCAATATAAAAGCTAGCGCATCTAGTTACCAGAACAACCTCGTCCATATTCATGATAAGGAAGTGGAAGTATTTTCTGCGATTCGGATATATAGAGATGTTCTATCTATTCTATTGGAAGATTGAATGGGTTTTTAATTTTGTACCTAGATGTCCGGTTTGTGTCTCTATCAGTTGTCTCCATGTTTTAAGTGTATTGCGTTTGTATAGTTCATATTGGCCTGATTTTATCAAGCAATCGTGTCTATTTTAATATTAGGGGGGCCTAGTTTTTCACATTCACTTATTGTGTGATTTATTGTTTCATCTCCTTGTCCATAGTGTCTACAAAACAACGTGACATAATTATAAATCACATAAGTGAATGCAGAAAATTATTATTATTATTATTATTATTATTATTATTATTATTATTATTATTATTATTATTATTATTATTATTATTTATTTTTAAAGTTTAGTAACTTCCCTTAGAGTGGCTTCAACATATATCTGAAATAGAAGGTAGGTATTCTGTTTGTATGAACTGTTGTGCAGATGATATCTGATAGTAACGAGAAGGGCAATTTCCCATCGTGTTGTCTGATTTTGTGGCAAACTCAAAATCTGTAGGAAGGTTACGTACGAAATCGTAAATGTCTGTTTGTGGGTTTCTTTCAGACTGGTCTACCACGTTCCGTGAGAAAGATAAATCATAGGTATAGATTTATGCGTTCATAAATGCGTAGGCGTACCATATTTTTAATTTCTGAGGATCATTAAAAATACGGGAAATAGAGGCGATCACTAGGACACAGCAATATTATTAAATATCATTATGTATAATATAGATATACATGTACGTATTATGTTGCTATCTAATTAACATACCTTTTTACGGTGTGTACGCACGCACAGTGTAAATTAGCTGATAACAGAGAATCACCTTTTGTCTAAATGCTAACAGAGACATTAAACCTATTCGAAATTGGTTTAATAAACTTACATATAAAGAGGGCGAAAGAATTATATATATATATAGCTACGATATAGATGAGTTTTTTGTTCAGTCAATTATATATTACGGCCAAGTGGAATAATTCATATCTTTTTTTCAAATATTAGGCAATTCGAGGACTAAAGTATATTTCAGCATGTATTTTGTGTTATTGAATTATATGGGAGAAAACAATTAAGAAGACACACCTTTAGTAACTCGGCATTAGTATACTAATAGATTGCACTCCGTCAGCAAATAACCGCATTAGGTTGGATTTGCCGTGACACAAACAAAATGCGTAGAAAACCAACACATTGTTTACTGAAAGCCAATATGGCGTCACTTCCTTTCAGTATTAATTACTCGAGTCATATCATTTTACTTGAAGAGATATGTAGCCGCGATCACTTCCGGTCACGAAAAATAAAATAAAACATATGTCCCTGCTATTACTTCCGGTAACGTAAAATAAAATAAAATAAATGTAGCTGCTATTACTTCCGGTCACAAAAAATAAAAAAGATAAGGCAATGGCGTTATCTAAGACATCTCCATTTTTACAGACAATCCAATTAATATGGCGATTTTTATTTTTCAAAGAGCGTGTGATGTTTCTAACACGTTATCCTGAAAACTAACAACCAAAGGGATCATGTTTTATTTTTATGTCAGTTCATTCAGGAATTAATTTAGTTTTTTATGTTGTTGTATTGGACACTGGTTAGTGAGAATGTATACATATATAATACGTCTTTCTAGGCGTGTGTGCCTATCTGCATACGTGTATGTGTCTACGTGTGAACATTGGCGGCCATTAAATAATGTTTTATCAGATCCAAGAACGTGACGTTTGAAGTAAATATATTTTATACATGAATGTTACCCTAAGGTGCATTTATGATTATTTTTAATACATTTACCAAATATTTATTATGTGCCACGCGTAGCATAATAGACACTTAATTGAAATATCATTAGTATACAGCACGGAAGAGGGTATTTATCTCTTTCCGACCCAGGGCAGATGTAGCATAAGGCCGGGAGCTAGGGATGGTAGGCCGCAGCACAAGAGATAGCGCACTCTAGACCCACACGAAATACCTGATCAGTCCATAAGCATTTCCTGGTGAGGTCGCCTTAGGCTATTGACTATAAACCAACCTCTTCTCAATGAGAGAACGTAAAGTCTTGGAGAGTGGACTACTTAGGACAACCAGAACAAATACCCCAGCCCGACATAACAAGGCAAGAAGATGTGTCGACGGTCAACCCTCTGTCGGAATGATCGTCGATGGCAGATCAATCCACAAAAGAATCTAAAGGAATGTGTTATTCTCCCTTAACCGGCATTTGCACGGCACATTCTGTTGCACAGTCATATATCATGTGTAGTATAAATACAAATATATATGTAGTTTCTATAAAGAAGATGGTTATTTTGTAGGTAAGTCTTTTTTTGTACAGTATACATCATTATTTCATAATACGCATTATGTTTCTTACCGGTCCATTCCCTGTTGAGCAAGGTAAACGCTCCCTAAAACACGTCTGTTCGCTTCCAGACCAAGAAGCCCCGAAGATAACTCTAGGTGCAAAATTGCCTTCGCTATAGACACACTGAATGGTTTTTAATGACTATTACTTAATAGGTTTCGGCATTAAACAAATATAGCATGGTTGATATACCATAAAACACGCGAATGTATATATATATATATATATATATATATATATATATATATATATATATATATATATGTCTAAACGAATATATGCGAAAATTTCGTTTTAATTTATAACTCTTATATTACTATCAAAACGGGTTACTGTTATTTAAATCAATAATACAGCAGTTCATCATAATTAAATGTTTAGTGTTATTCATTCGTAATGATATTGCCCTATTTTGTCTATATATGTAAAATAGGTTCATCGAGATTAACAGTAATTAATTAAAGTTATTTAATTCAAGTAATGGATAATTTACTAAATACTTTTCTTAAATAAAACAAACATCACTCGCTCGAATTTTTACCGAGAAGCATAAACGAGAGAGGGAAAATAAGGGAGAGAGACTGGCTGGCTGTCTTGCTTGTTCTCTCTCTCTCCCTCTTTCCTCTTTGCCTCCTTCCCGTTAATGACGACGTGTTTATTGTTGTACAATTTAATGAGTAGTTTGATCTCGTACACAAAATTATCACATTTGTGTTTAAACTTTCCTTACCGGCTTTTAGAAAAACTGACATTATTTTCAGCAACAAAATTCTAAGTCAAAAAAGAAAGAATTCACTTTTCACGTACAACATCGCTCAGGAGAATTGATTTAGTTTTCATTTTGATTTCATTACTATATGATTCAAAATCTATATACATTCATTACAAGATTACCAAACTGTTAATGTTGATTTATTTATACTAATAAATGAAAAAAATAATCTTGTATTTACCATGAACTTATTATTTCAAATTTTGCTTTCAATTATTTTTAGTAGCTAAATTTTAGATGTGTATACGAGCTGACAAAGCAAGCTTATATATATATATATAACCTCTAGTTACCCACAGGCACGTGTTTTGTCGTCTATGAAACTCATCAGTGAGGCTACAACTAGCGAACACCACAATGACTGTGTTCGGCACACTATTAAATGTGCTATGAACTTAATAGATAGTGGCAGAAATTGTATCGCATTATAAACGATTTTTTTAATATATTTTTATACGACTCCGATAACTGAAAATATTAAATTATTCTTACAGAAGAGCATTTCCCTTATGAGCAATGGAAATAATTTCTCCACATATACGAGAGCCTATATACGTAGTTTTTTTTAGTTTTTTTAAATAAATAAATTATTTATTCTAAAACTTGAGAACTTTCAGCGATATACGCTTTTGTCAAAAGTATAGTCATTGCTTTTTGTTTACTTTTCCACGTAGTCCTTCTTGATTGGGGCAATGCCGAAGCCAAGATGAAATTCGTCTTGATGTCATGGCAGTTGATGTTTGAATGCCGTTGATATGTATCACTTGGTTTATATGTTGTTGAATACAATTCTCAATTTTTTTAGAATAAATAAATAATTTATTTTAAAAAAATACCTTGTTCTGGTTTCTCAAAATATCCTTATTATTGCCTTCATCAACGTTTCTAGTGTGGACTTCTTTATTGTATACAACAACACGAACACCACGTGATACACACACCAGGTATTCAAACACCAACCGTTATAACATCAAGACGAATTTCATCTTGGCTGCGACGATGATCCAATCAAGAAATATCAAAACGAAAAGTAAACGAAAACAAAAATTCCTATACTTTTGACAAAGGCGTATAACGCTGAAAGATCTCATGTTTTTAGAATAAATAAATAATTTATTTTAAAAAATACAAAAAGAAAAATACGTTGTTCTGTTCTTTCAAAATATTCTAAATATTGCCTCCCATCAACGTTTCCAGTGTGGACTTCTACATTGTATATATATATATATATATATATATATATATATATATATATATATATATATATATATATATATGTATATATATACGTGTATGTGTGAGTGCTTGTGTGTACTGACAGAGATTCAACATTGCTCAGGAGCGAATAAGGAACAACACTGTGTTTTACTTCATTATAAAAACATTATTTATTTACTTTCCTCCCCTAATAGAAGCAACTTGATGAGTACAATATATAACAATATAATAATAATAAATACTAATAATACATAATAATAATTATATTAATAAAAACATCATAGTAAAAAAATCATCATCACTATCATCATTATAAATATATAATTATTACTATTTTATTCTTACTATCATTATTTTTATTATTATAATATTATGTTTACCATCACTATTATTATTATTATTATTATTATTATTATTATTATTATTATTATTATTATTGTTATTATGAATTTTATTCATAATCATGTTTTATTATCTTCATATTTATTATTATTTTTATTTTTTATATTCTACTTCATGATGTACTCTACTAAGCTATGTAAGTCTCTGTGAAATAAATAGTAAAAAATCACACGTTTTAATTTAACTTAACTCAAATAATATTATATTTTCTGACTCGCCAATTGGACTTTAGGGCTAGATAGATTTGTTTTGCTCACAGCTATTCCAGTAAACGCGTTTCTCATTCAGAATATGAATGGCGGAAAGAACACTTTTCTGTCATTAAAACTCTATCACAAATAAACTCTGTAGTAATGACATATTAGAGAAAAAGTTCAGGCGTTGCTGTATTAAATCATCAAGGTTGTGTCGACAAAATGATGGTAGATAACACAACATTAACTAAAACGGTGTTGAATCAAGTGATTGAAATGGTTAATTTCATAAATACTCGGCCGATGAAGTTGAGCATTTTTTATTTACTCTGCAAGGATATTGATTTTCAACGTGTACTTTTACTATATCATATAGAAGCAATATTGACGTCGAAAGTAAAAGTGCTATCTTGTGTAAATTACCTTCAGAGAAATCTATTTATTTTCTTTAATAACGATAAACTTGATAGATTTTGTAAATGCATTTGAAATGAATTGTTGATTATCGAAAAAGGGTACTTAACTGAAATATTTGTCCATCTCATTCGTCTGAACAGCAACAAGCAAGGTAAAAATTAAAATATGCTTTTGTCGATATATAAATTATATACTTTTAAGAAAAAATGGATTATGAAAAATAGAATGAAAGTAGACGATTTGGATATGTTTCCATCAGTTCAGATAATAAGCATTACCAAGTTGATTAACATTATCAGTAATCATTTAACTTGTTTAGAAAATTAAATTGAAAAATAGTTTAGTTCAGTCAGAATTGGATAATTCATTTGGATTCGCAATTATTTCCTAGACGTATTAGATGAACAGTGGAACTGCCACGTACTTCTATGATAATATTAACAACAGCTGAGAAGACAACTTTACAATTGAATAAAATAAACATCTAAGCAAGCAACACTAATTATTTCAGTTAGTAAACGGCCGCATACACTTACGCAGTACATTACAATTTTGGAAAATAAGCAATCATTTTTAAATAAAACAGCAGAAAACAAGATAAAATCAACCGATTTTAAAACTATGCTGAGAAATCAAGAAAGGTATCCACAATTAATGGTAATATGTACAACAAATAAATGCATGAATAAATAACAACATTCTACAAAATATGTCCAGATAATATAGAAATAAATAGATTAAGATGCACTCCTGGTATCAGCAAGCTACACATAGACAACCGAGCAAATAAGAACCGTTTATCACACCAAAAATATTCCACAACAAACTTCCACAACCCACCTACAACGCAACAAAAAAAAAATTAAAATTGATTAATTAGAAACTAGTAAATAAAAATTAAGAAATATTCTAATGTGGAACTAATAGAATAAAAACCAACGTTGTTATAAGGTCGTACAACAGCATTAGCAACAAAAATTGTGCACTTTCAGAGTTCGACATGAAGGATTTTTACAGGTCTCCCAGCTTGAATACCGTAAAAGACACATTACATTTGCAAAATAGCATAGGCAGATATGATACATTGAAAAAATGCAATACTCTACGGCAACAAAAGCACGTGGGTGGAGAAATACAGTTTGATGTTAAAATGGGTATTTTAAATTGAACGCAGTTGTGCGAACGTGTATGAATGTTAATACTAACAAAACATTAAACAATAGTTAACAATATCGGAATTTACAGGGACGATGGCTTGAGTAGTTTCTATAACTTACCCAACAGTCTTACAGACAACAAAATGAACACCCTATAAATGAAGGTTTCGGCATAGAAGTAGAAATACATCTGAAAAAGGCACATATATGCAATTGCAGCAAGACAGATATATTGACCCTATCATAAATCATACCAAATTGCCATGACAATTTTACACTTGAAGTTCATTTGATATGCAACGAAATAACACACACAAAAAAAAACATAATAGAAAACGCAACATGTTTTAAATAGTAATGCGTACGTTGCTAAAATATATCTGATGATGTGAGGTACCAGGACGTGTTCAATATATCGGGAGTATGGGGTAAGCGAGAATGTACTTTAATGTTACCTAAACCTAGTAGCCAGAAGCGGGCGTGCCGTCACATGTCTCAATGAAAGAGGTAAGCATTTAGTTGAGAGTCTGGGAGCGAACTGGACGGGTAGAGATAACTTAATATCGACGATAAACACTAGCGACTTAAGGGTCAAATATCCATAGCTTCCCCCGCATCTAGAAAAGGAGAAGGCAACACCAGCATCTTAATAAAATACCTTTAAATTTCTGATGTCTATGCTTGTTTGTGCACCATTAATTTTAGATGCACCGGTCATGAAATGAATTGACAACACGACGTAAGATTTAATTGTGCTGGTATTATTTGTGATTGCATTGTAAATGACTCATGCATTTTATTTAGATGTGACTAGTGACGCACTCATACCTCCCCTTAGAGGGGAAGAAATGTAGTACCTACATTCGGTATATTATTTTTCAAATTTATCGATATCAAAATTTAGAGAACGACATTATAAGGATAATGATACCAACTTATGCAATTGCATAATAATGCCTTATTCCTCCTGATGTGTAAGTGCTTCATAAACAATGCTGTATCTATAGCAACAACGACAATAATTCCAAAAAGATGGACGTAGATGTTAAACGGCTAGGTACACGTACCATATAATGTACCATGAGAAATGCACAATGCAAAAATGTTATACTATGTTAAACGTTAAAAGTATGTATGTCATCGAAAAATCGGCAGTCATAAAATAGTAGATCAACAAAATAGAATCAGCTTGCAAAAAATGTAGGTTGTGTCTATAGAAAAAGTACAACATAATTAACCTGAAAAATAATAACTTACTCAATGAAAAAAATAAAGTAATAGATAATATAGACATTTAAATAAATACCGTTTTTGTAACCTGAGCCCCGGTTAGATTACAGTTTCATACACATATGACGCACAACAACTTCCGTATGAGAGTACATAAGAAGCAGAAAACTAAAATGCATAAATAAACAGAGCCGCCCCCCTTTAATGATCATAACTTGAATTAACAAAAACACGCGAAAAATGACCTCGCAAAAGACTGCACATAAACAAAAAAACACAAAACAAAAAAAAAGAAAACGAATAACACATATAAACCAATTAATAATAAATACAAACCTTAGAATTGGCATTAAAAAAGTCTAAAATATAAAATCAACATTCAAAATAATTTTTTAGAATGGACAATTATAAGACAATAATTTTGCTGCGGAATTAGATGACTGAAGTGACCAGCAACAACTCTGGGTTAGAAACCGGAAGTAAATGTAGTGTCACACCACAACACGTGTCAAAATAATCGGATGAATCGCTCACAGCGTGAAATCAATTGTCATGACTCATTACAAACACGAACTTTATAAAACTATATATATATATATATATATATATATATATATATATATATATATATATAAAGATAGAGTGGTGCTGAATGATATAAATAATTGAAATTGTGTATTTAAAACTTGTTGAGAAAGATCATACTTAGAGCGATTAATACGATTTTTCAACCTGCAAAGCTCAGATAATCTTTTATATGATAAATATGAGCTTAATATAAAATTTTAAATAAAATAGTGATCAACATTTATTGAGAAGGAGCAGCTTTCATTTTGTCACGGTATATGAACGAACTAAATATTTTCTTTCATGTTTTGTCTTGTGTCAGATTTTTTATAATAACACATGCCTCAAATCGTGCGGAAAGCAACCTATGACGACTATAACTTCTGAGACTTGATTTAAATGCCATTTTAAACTTATATACAAACACGCGTACATATATATATATATATATATATATATATATATATATATATATATATATGTATGTATATATATATATATATATATATATATATATATATATATATATATATATGAATATATATTGAATTATTTAGAGAGATACGGGATTAGAAAGAAAAATCATTGGCTCTGATCTATTGAGCCAAATTCAAAGGGACTGTGAAATCAGACAAGACATGAGAAATAAAAGGCGGCTACTTTTGATCCGTAACTTCCGTTTCCTTCGGCAAGCAATTTACATGAATCAAACGGGGATTTGCCGAGGAAAAGCACTAAATAAGTTCAACCACTGATTATAGGCTCCACATTTTGCAACAGGCTTTGGTCTTCTCAATGAGAAATGTAGGTATCTCACTCACTTCGAGAAAAAGAGAACATTTTGATGTTACGGTCAATGACACAGAGAATTATACTATCGGCCATTTATTGCTTTAGTGTGAAGTGTATTAGCGGTTTGTAATAAGTAACACTAGTGTATACATATATATATATATATATATATATATATATATATATATATATATAATAAAACATATGGAAAGCTAGCTATGAAAAAACACGTGCCTTTCTTCGAAAAAGTTTATTACGGCTAAAATAACATACTTGGGATAAAATACACACATGTATGTGTAGCTTGCTTGCCATAAGTATATTTTTATATTACCGCGATGAACTGAGTAATGCAAAGACACACACATACACCCACACACACACACACGCATATATATATATATATATATATATATATATATATATATATATATACACACATATATGTGTACTATTTTGCTTTTAAGTTAATTAACTTTTTATAGGCACTATATGAGTTTTCTCTCAAGAATTGACGCTAATTTTAACATTATTTAAGGGGTCATCAGTTGTTTACCATGAAAAATGGTTTCGGGAATTCATAAACAAAATAGTATCTCATCTGATAGGTTCCCAGCAGAGTTGATTAGACACCACTTTCCTTAACAAAAATACGTTCCTGGTTTTTTTGTTCCGAATTATTTTCTGCTTACTTATTTTGTTATTAACAAATGTCTTTTTTATATGTGTTGTTCGTCTGTATCTGAGAAAATGTATTTGTCATTTGTCATGTGGTTAAGTCGTCGGATTTGAGTTGCAAAATACTTGTAACCGGGGTTTCGAATCGCATGACTGGTAGTCAATAGTCATATCTCTATGCTGATGAGTCCCGATTATTAAAAAGAACGAAACGTATACGTACATAGATAATAAGCAATAACAAATATATATATATACACCTATATATAATAACACTATTATATATATATATATATATATATATATGTATATATGTATATATCTCTAGAGAGCTGCGCTACAGCAAAACAATCTGTATGTGTAATTTATATATATATATACATATACATATATATATATATATATATATATATATATATATATCAATACCTATAAGTTAACACAAAACTTAGGAAAGTGGCCTAATAATGTAAAACACATAGAAACTTCTCGATAAAATATCAAACTATTTTCAAAGAAGCTTCAGCAGTGTATGTTTTACTATGTTTTAACTAACAACAAAACACACACTACCGCTAATATTTCAGAATTAAGAAAAATAAAAATACCGTTATATTTGGTTTATTCATAAAATGTATGTTTTGAAGCGGGCAAAAACAATTGTTTATAATATTTTAAAACAAATTCGGAACATTTGATAAATTATATATATATATATATATATATATATATATATATATATATATATATATATATATTAACAATGAAGATTTCTGTCTGAATCCGAAACTATATTATTAGTTTTGATCGCCCTCTTTTTATATCTGATTATCTGCTCTTATATATATCCATTCTAATGTGTTCCCACACATCACGCGTCGTTCAAATTTACATAATTAATTTGTTTTAAAGCTTCTAATAAATTATTATTCGCAAATATACACCCATGATTGTTTTTCAAATTTCCAGGTGTATTTAAAATACTTTTCTCGATAATAATAATAATCTAAATAAAAATTATAAATATAATTAATTATGACATTGCTTTGCTTTAATATATATATATAATTAGGTTACGTAATAAAATAAAATTGTAATGGAATATGATAGAACAGCCGGCGTCCATTCAACATTTGGTTACCCGACTTCTGATTATCTGAACGCACAGAAAGTAATATTTCAAGAAAGAGAAAAATAAAGAGAGAGGGAAAAAGAGATAGAGAAAAGAAGTAATAGGGAAAGAAAGAGAGATAGATCGATACCACTTATTTGATTAATAACATATAAACAACACATTCTCTGAGATTTATCGTACGAGTTGTTCAAAATGGTATATTTACTTTTATTTTCTATTAAAACGGTTGAATCACGTAGTAGTAGTAGTAGTAGTAGTAGTAGTAGTAGTAGTCGTCGCGGCGATGGTTGTGGTAGAATTATCAGCACGAATAGTCAACACATTGTCGGTAGTAGGTGTGACAGATGTTATTATAGCAGTACGAATAGTTGTTGTTGGTGTAGTAATTATGATACGAATAGTTTTGTTGTTGATAGTATGTGTAAATGTTTCATTATTAGTACGAACAGTTGTATTACATGGTCGTAGTCTTGAACATTGTTTAATTTACAAAATAATTGATTTAAAATTTATGTAAAAACTATGTTTTTATTGTTCCGTGTTTTAATTATCAAAATAAAGAATGGGGGGGATCAACTTTTATTTTGTTAAAAAAGCAATCACATTTTACAATGCAATTATATAACTGATTTTAGAATCGTGTTCACTGTATTTTATTTTTGAATTGTTGATTTTACTTAAAGTACATCTTCTTCTGAAACAATAAAAATAACTTTCAATTTACAACTTTCTTCTATTTATCGAACATAATTTAATTATTTTGTTTTCTAAACACTTTCTCTGCGGTTACCTTTTACTTAGTTTAAAATGTAATGTATGTAATATATAAGTTAAAACAAGTAGCAGACACATGCGACCGGAGGGATCATATATTTGCAGGTATATATAAGATGATTTTTATAAAATGATTTTTAAACAAATTCGGTGCATTTAATAAAGTATATATATGATGGACTCGCCCGTCGATTTTTCGACGTATGAGTGCCCGCGCGTGAATTTGTAATTGCAAGGGTTGCGCAATCCTCCAAAAACCACTCTCCTGAATCGGCACTGCTTGATTCCAATGGCAAGTAGTAATACAAGACGACTGGAAACAATGCCGAGATAAGCAGAGAGCACATACAGCACCTGGTATTCCTAAATAGTCACCCATTTAGTACTGGCCAGGCTCGACGCCGCTTAACTTCGGTGATCTAACGGGAACCGGTGTGTCAACGTGATTGTGCGGTATATATATATATATATATATATATATATATATATATATATATATATATATATATATATATATATATATATATATATATATATATATATATATATACATATATACATATATATAAATACATATATATATATATACATATATACATATATATATACGTATATATACATATATACATATATATATACACATATACATATACATGTATACATATATATATATACACACATATATATATACATATATATACATATATATATACATATATATACACATATATACATATATATATATACATATATACATATATATACATATATATATACATATATATATATATATATATATATATAAAATATTAAAATATTCTTATGGCAAGTAAGGTACAGAAAATGTGTTGTCTTTGTTAGAACAATGGAATTGTTACAGTTCCACATTATTCGTGTTTCATTTTATTAACTTACAGCATTTGTATTGCTTTAACAGATTTCTTGCAAAACTGTTGAATGTAAATTCTACACCAGTGGAATTTAACTTTACTCGGAATATTCTACTTGCGATAAAGCTAAAGAATCTGGACATTCCGGCCCGTTCAAACGAGCGATACGTTTATCATTAACCTTTAATGACACATTCAACTATGCGAACCCCTGCGCTAATCAGGCCGACTCTCGTCTCCCAACCTTACGGCCATTCGTCCATATGCATAATCTAATACCATTTAAAACCTTTCAAGGTCCAACCATCTTCTAAAGAATGGCCTAATCCTCTAGTCAAGGAAATTAGGATTTCTGCTGAAAGACCTGAAACCTCTACGTCTCGGCCAGGCCAGTTTTACATTCGAAAAGCCCGTTGTCTCTACTTCCGATAGACAATAAGCCAGGCTGGTTTTAATCCATGCCGGGTTTTAATTCAACCTCATCCGATGTTCAATTAACTGCAGCCAACCAGTCGGATATTGTTCAAGTCTTAATTAACATCAGGAATTGCCTTTAAACTAAATTTCTCAACAGATTATCTAAAATCTTTTTGACGACAGAAAACTTTCATTTTTTTTTTCCTAAATTATCTATTATTCTGAGCAACAGTTATGCAACTTTGGAAGTTCTAATTAAAACTTTTACGAGAAAATTACTATAGTTTATTAATTGAATCACGTTTCAACATGAAGCCGACAATGTAAAACGTATAAACAATATCTATTGTGTAGGTGTAGTATCAAAGGTAATTGATGCCCGTCTCACCCCTTTGATTAGTAATAGAATGTTCTACATTCGTGTAATATATTAAAAGTGTATATTGAATACTATTTGTGGCAGTAAGGAACGAATAGTTAAATAAAACTAATCCGTAAGTTATTTTCGGCTTCCAGTTTTTATTACAGTAGGCTAAATTTAAAATTCTTCAAGATATAAATTAGAAACACAAACTGCTATACATTTCCTTTCAGTCAGCTTAAAATTATAGCCTGAATATAAATCGGATAACGGATCATATCGATGGCAAGGGTGTTTATAATCCCGTACAGAATGTCAGATTAACACGGGACTACTATACAAAATAAAACAGTAAATTTAAATTCATAGAATAATTGTTAAGAAAAGAATTTTGAACAAAAATAATTAAAAAATTAAAAACCAGCTTTTAAAATGTATTTTATTTTCTATTAACGAAAATATTGTGATTGGGCGAGAATGGAAACACAATATATGTAAACAATATATAATACACACGACAAAAACGTTCATTACTTTACGATTCAAAGAATCTTTTGAATAACAATTTAAGAAACAAGAAATATAAACTCTACATAACTATATTATTGTAATATATCTTATTTTAGAAACAAATAGTGTAGTACACAGAAAAGGGAACCGTGGTATGATGTTGGAGTTTGTTTACAATCACGGACCGGAAGTCGAATCGGAAGGTTATTATTGTTGAATAAAACAGTCAATTATAATCCTTAAAGTAAAAATTTGTATATTGAAAGTAATAGATAATAACATAAATAATGATATATTTTTAAGAAGTATTATAATTTCATTTTAATTCAAGAAGATATTATAACGAAAATCGGTCTGATACATAGCGAAAATTACAGACCAATAGATGTTCGCAATATATAATATACAGGACAAAATTACCTATATTTTAAAAATACTTAAACATTACAATAAAATATTAAGAAAACGTATCACATTTATATACTACACTATTAGGAAATACCTTATTTTAATTTTGGGTTTACTATACAAAGAAGAAAACAAAGGGGAAATAAATATATGTATAGGGACAGGTGAAAGTTATAGTTATGGGGTGATTGTTCCTATGATCATTGGATTGCATCTACAATATATATATATATATATATATATATATATATATATATATACATATATACATCATTTTTTCAGAACAGTAGACGAATACAAAGCCCACATTCGATATTATAGCCTATTACTAATTTCAATGATACATCTCCTTCTCTGAAACCCATCTGAAAATGCAAGGTTCTTTAAAATTCTAATCAGTTGAAAACTCAAAGAAACGTGTATTAGAATTCTTTAAAAGATTAATATTTTTAAAAGTGTGACATTCTTCTATTTCTATTATCGAAAGTTTCCACCTTTGTAAAAGAAAAACAAAATAGAAGTTTGTCGGTGTAAATGACACGCGCCTGTTTTTGTTTTACTTGTCATGAGAACAATAGTGTGATTAGGTCGCACGGTAAAGAATATCATAGCCTCGTTTCAAAAAATAGGGGAATTATAATAGTACATCCAATCTTGTTTCCCTCACCAATATTTGTAATATATTCTGAATATATATATATATATATATATATATATATATATATATATATATATAAAGATAGATGAAAGAAGATGGATAAACATGTACGAATGAACATTTTATCTAACTTTGATTGTTCAATGCAAGGTGTACTCGGAAAAAAACATGTTTATTATTCTTTCCTTAAGCCAAGGTTTTTCAAAGATTAAAATCTTATGATTAGAGGAATTATATAGATAAGTTGGCAGTGAAAAAGCCAAAATTCAAATTTTGAAAAAATATTAAGTAGGAGAGTGAGAATGTGCGTGTAAAAAGATATGGAGTTTGTATAGTTGGTAAATTATATATACATATATATATATATATATATATATATATATATATATATATATATATATATATTCATGGTAGCATAGGGGAAAATTGTATATCTTGACATTAACAGAATAAGCGTATATCTATCATTTATTATATTACAGCTGAGTGCATCAACGTTTGATTCACTAAAGCTTTTTTCTATATATTTTAATCATACAACACACATTCAACAATATTCCCCAGTTTTTGGATTGAGTTTTGTTTGAGAACGATCCATTATAAATGTTTCAATTAACTCACCAAGCGACTTATACATTACTAAACTACTGTTTATGATGTTCTGCTTTCTCATTGTTCTTGCTTCATCCTAACGTCCCGCTCTTATTTAAATTCAGTTTTACGACTGTCGCATCATGAAGAAAGTAAGCAATAAAAGGATTTTATTAGTAAACAAAAGGGAATAACACCACAATTTAAACTATTAAACCAATGCTCGAGAAGGAAAGATGAAAAACAAAGACGAAAAGAGCAATAGGGGGATGTAGTAAGCAGACACCGACTAATTTTCTATTTTGTCTTCTTATTCTTTATTTACATTTTGCTATTTAATCTGAGCTAAATGGGGAACCGAATGAATTACATTTTTTCTAGTGCACACACAGAGAGACACACACACACACACACACACGCACATATATATATATATATATATATATATATATATATATATATATATATATATATATATATATATATATATATATATAGGTTGGGCAGAGAGGGCGGACGATTAACGATGATATGATTATTTGAAAAACGTCCGCCCTCTCTGCCGCACCATATATATATATATATATATATATATATATATATATATATATATATATACATTGTTCCAAGAATGAAAAACTAACGAATTATACAACGTACTCTCGTTTCGAAGACAATTTGGTAATATTTTATTCAGTCTTATTGTCGGTAAGACTCAAAATCAGCGCCCTTTATAGCATTACAAACAGAAGACCCTCATTAAAACATCACGTTATCTAAAAGAATATATATCAAACAATACTGAAGACAATTCCCGAATCTATCAACCCACGCCTTAGGGGTCCATGGGGCAGATTTCATCGGTGGGGAGGGTGTTTTTCAGTTATTTTTCAATGTTAATTAGTACTAATTTGGAAATTATATAATGTATTTATGTAATGCACAGCTATTCCTCAAAAACTAAGCGGCGACATGTCAAAAAGTTGACATCTTTAGCACCGTACATATCCTGGAATCATAATATCTCAAAATCGCAAAAAACGATTCATTTGCTGAGGGTCAACCGGACCAGTTTCCGACAGAGGGTAGCATTTTTCCCATATTTTTCAGACTTTTTTTCAATGTTAAATAGTATTAATTTGGAAATAATCTAATGTATTTATGTACTAATCCGATAAAAATGCTGAGTCACTGTAAACATCCCATAATCCCTTGCCGGATGTACCCGGTCTTGCCCTAAATTGTGTCCGGTTGTATCAGGTCATCCCATAACTTCTGTCCGGATAAATCAATAACATCATTGAAAGGCTACGTTAAGAGTGTGTAGAGAAACAAGGGTTGCTCAATCACATCCGCACCTGGCAACCGGTAAGAGTTATTTCTGTAGTGTTCAGGAGGCCTCCTTGATTTTCAAACGAATGTTGGTGCTTCTTAAGTATAACGGTCCCAAGAAATATTGGTGCTTCTTAAGTATAACGGTCCCAAGAAATATTGGTGTTTCGGGACAAATTTTTTTTTTCCTTAAACTTAAAATATTTCTCAGGGTTGTGGGAGAGTGAAAAATATGTTGGCGGGTTGGGGTCTGGAGAGATTGGGGGGGTCGGGGAAAATTTTAGGGGTCAGGCCAAATTTTTTAGGGGTCGGGCCAGTTTTTTTTTTGTTTGTTTTTAGAACTTAAAATATTTCTCAGTGTTGTGGGAGATTTAAAAAAAAGTTGGGGGGGGGGGGCTTGAAGGATTAAGGGCTCGGGGAAAATTTTAGGGGTCAGGCCAAATTTTTAGAGGTCGGGCCAAATTTTTGTACTTTTTATTTTTTTGAACTTGAAATATTTCTCAGAGTTGTCGGAGATTGAAAAAAAGTTGAGGGGGGCTGGAAGGATTAGTGGTCGGGTAAAATTTTAGGGGTCAGGCCAAATTTTTTAGGGGTCGGGACAAATTTTTTTTTTTTTTAATTTTTTGAACTTAAAATATTTCTCAGAGTTTGGGGAGAGTGAAGAACGAGTTGGGGGGGGGGCTGGAGAGATTGAGGGGTCGGGGAAAATTTTAGGGGTCAGGCCAAATTTATAAGGGGTTGGGCCAAATTTGTCTTTTTTTAATTTTCCTTACTTAAAATATTTCTCAGGGTTATGGGAGAGTGAAAAATGTTGGGGGGGCTGGAGAGATTCGGGGGTCGGGGAAAATTTTAGGGGTCAGGCCACATTTTTTAGGGGTCGGGCCAAATTTTTTTTTTTTTTTAACTTAAAATATTTCTCAGAGTTGTGGGAGATTGAAAAAAAGTTGGAGGGTCGGGGAAAATTTTAGGGGTCAGGCCATATCTTTTAGGGGTCAAGCCAAATTTTTTTTTTTAATTTTTTGAACTTAAAATATTTCTCAGAGTTGTGGGAGGGTGGAAAAAAGTTGGGGGGGAGGGGGCTGGAGTGATTAGGGGCTCGGTTAAAATTTAGGGGTCAAGCCAAATTTTTTAGGGGTCGGTCCAATTTTTTTTTTTAACTTAAAATATTTCACAGGGTTGTGGGAGAGTGAAAAAAAGTTTGGGCTGGGTCTGGAGAGATTAGGGGGTCGGGGATTATTTTAGGGGTCAGGCCAAATTTTTTAGGGGTCGGGCCCAATTTTTTTTTTTACATTTCTTTTAACTTAAAATATTTCTCAGGGTTGGAGGAGAGTGAAAAAAAAGTTGGGGGGGGCTGAAGAGATTAGGGGGTCAGGGAAAATTTTAGGGGTCAGGCCGAACTTTTTAGGGGTCATGCCAAATATTTTTTTTTGTTTGTTTTGAACTCAAAATATTTCTCAGGGTAGGGGAAAAGTGAAAAATTAGTTGGGAGGGAGGGGGCTGGAGAGATTGAGAGGTCGGGGAAAATTTTAGGGGTCAGCCCGAACTTTTTAGTGTTCAGGCCAATTTTTTTTTTTTTGTTTTGAACTCAAAATATTTCTCAGGGTTGGGGGAGAGTGAAAAATTAGTTGGGATGGGGGGCTGGAGAGATTGAGGGGTTTGGGAAAATTTTAGAGTTCGGACCGAACTTTGTAGGGGTCAGGCCAAATTCTTTCTTTTAAACCTAAAATACTTCTCAGGGTTGGGGGAGAGTGAAAAACAAGTTGGGGGTGGGGGGCTGGATAGATTGATGGTCGGGCTGAACTTTTTATGGGTCGGGCAAAATTTTTTCTTTTTTTTTTGAACTTAAAATATTTCTCATGGTTGGGGGGATTGAAAAACAAGTTAAGAAGGGGCTGGAAAAATTGAGGGTCGGGGAAAATGTTAGGGGTCTGGCCGAACTTTTAAGGGGTCGTGCCAGTTTTTCTTTTTTTTTTTTAACTTCAAATATTTCTCAGGGTTGGGTGAAGTGAAAAAAAAGATGGGAGGGGGGATTGCTGAAAGATTGAGGGGTCGTGGAAAATTTTAGGGGTCGGGCCAAACTTTTTAGGGGTCTGGCCAAATTTTCTTTTTTTTTTTAACTTAAAATATTTCTCAGTGTTGGGGGAGAGTGAAGAACGAGTTGGGGGGCTGGAAAGATTGAGGGGTCGGGGAAAATTTTAGGGGTCGGGCCGAACTTTTAAGGGGTCGGGCCAAATTTTTTTCTTTTTTTTTTGAACTTAAAATATTTCTCAGGGTTGGGGTAGTGAAAAAAAGTTGGGAAGGGGGGATGGCTGGAGAGATTGAGGGGTCGGGGAAAAAGTGCATTTATATGTAAAATTCACAGCGTAAGGTGATGGGAGTATTCCCGAATCTATAAACTAACCTCTTAGGGGTCCATGGGGCAGATGTCATCGGGGGGGGACTGTTTTCAGTTATTTTTCATGATATTTTATAGTAATTTTAAAATCCTGAGTCATATTTTAATTTAATTACCTAATAATTTGAAATAACTTTTAATTTTTTTATACGTTTCTTAGCGCCAGGGGCGCGCCTCTAAATTTTTAGTTCTTTGGTATTGTTTTTTGAATAAGCGACAAACGCTAATCAAAGTATTGCTACTATTTTACGAAAGCAAATTATAGGAAATTACAACATGGCCGCCAGCGATTAAGTCATTGCATTCAAATTCGATTTTAAAGTCTTGAAAAAATAAAATATAATTTTATTTCGGGATCAAAAATACAATGTAAGAATAATTAATAACTTTCATCCAAAATGTTTGTTTACATAGCATATTTCTTTAAGAAAATCCAGTTACATAAAATACATATTTAGTAAAAAGAATTTACGTGAATTACATAATTATAAGTTTTTAACACATTTGTAACGATAAGAATCATATGGGGAAAAAGGAAAATAGAGGGTTGAAGGAGGGAGGGAAATAATGAGGACCAGGGAAAGAAAGACGGCTAAAGAAAGAAGAGAGATTGAAGTTTTTATATAAAGATGTTACACACTCTTTAATTTCTACTACTTTCTTTTTTTATCGCCCCGGGCAACGCCGAGTAGCCCTGCTAGTATATATATATATATATATATATATATGTATATATATATATATATATATATATATATATATATATATATATATATATATATATATGGCTATTTCGACAGCAAGTCATTTCTTATGCAAGTGTCGTTAAAGACCACAGTGTTTTCTCACTTCACTATCTTTCTAGTCAATTTCCTGATGCGGCGAGCGATTCGTCTGTGTTCAGGTGTTAATTGGTGGAGTATGGCACCTAACGTTGTGTCGTGGGCCATTCCTCTAGCGCTTTCGGTCTCTCCACCGTCTGTGTCTGTGTCTTATTGTTACTATATACATATATATATATATATATATATATATATATAGAGAGAGAGAGTTTATATGTGTTTAGTTTTTTGGTACCTCCGTAAAGCTACAATGTTTAAAATACAATGCTCCATAACAAGTAGATCTGTATTTTATTATGTATTTTTAGTTATAAAACAATTCGTAGCTACAAATGTACATACATTGTTTAGCGACGACCTTATTCACAGAGAAGATACTGGATAAAATGATTGAATTTTATTTTTATTATAGACTAGAATATAATCTATTCGACTTTGCAGTATTTTCTCTTTTGACTGAGGAAGCTAGATATTGACTAAAGTCGTAGCTGAAACATGTATGCACATATATAGCCAAAATATACATAAAATAAATTATACCAATATATATATATATATATATATATATATATATATATATATATATATATATATATATATATATTAGAATAATACCCGTCCCAGTAAGGTTAAAATTAGTTACCTGAACAGAACAGTGTTTCACTTCTCTTCTGTCCCTTTACGAAAATTACAATTGAGACATAATTTATCAAACCTTATGCCTAGAACATTTTTTTCTAATTTTGATTAAAGTACATGATTTTGATTATAGAAAAAGTTACTAATTTAGAGATTAAACTTAAGGGCTCTTAATAAGTAATTGACATTCAGGGAATCTTGATTTATTGATGTATAATGTCTAAGCACCTGCCATGATAATAACGATACAATAGAGAACGGCTAGCAAGAAAGGAAATAGATTATCCCGCTAGATTGGAAGACGATTATTTTACTCTTTCAAGATAAGTAAGAGTGCTTCAAGTGGCATCTCCCGATATATGCAAGATAAAATGTATCAGGCTCTTATACTGGTAGAGTATTGCATAGAGAGTGAGGTACTTCATAGAGCGGTTGACGGATCGAGCCATTTTACCAGCCACTTTCGTAACAGATTTGATGTAAGTGCTCCATTTGAGGTCTCTAGTGAAAGTCAGTCATTAGAGCTTATCAAAGATAGGGATGTTCTTCAAGGGATGAGCCATTCAGTTTAACTGGTAAGAAATGCGGATTTTGGCGTTGATAGTGAGAGAATAGAAGCTTGTATTTTAGGTAATTGTTTGCCAACAATGAAAGAGCAATACTTAATTTTACATATCACTCGTGATTGTAGTAAATGAAACAGTTTTTAATAGCATTATATTAACCTATAGTGTCATCTTATTGTTTGGGAGATATTTCCAACCTGCTAAAATGTAATTGAATTGTGTAGCTCAAAACTAGATGTTGTGCTGTCTTTTTATGGTGCACAATCTCAAAAAATCACTATGCAGATTTTCATATCTGCATAGTAACTCTTTTTTATAGTAATGGATTTTGTAATGCCATGATTATTTTCAAAATCGCGTTGGATGCACACACTAGCAATTTTCTTAACCGCTGTGTGTTATAGGATCAGAATTGTTGGATTGTCTTGTTTTTAATGATATCTCACCAGCATCTGTCCTTTGCTTTGGATGAAGGTTGCAGCGCCAAAGATGAACTAGAAACCAGTTTTCTCCAGCTTTCTCAATGTGTGGCGTGTTACTCAAGGCCAGCCGTGTCCACTTTCGGGTGTTACCTCCCATCTCTTTCTTTCTCTGCCCCTGCTTCTTCCTCTCTGTATAGTTCATTGCAGGATTGTCTCTGCGATACCTGATGATCGTGTAAGCTGGCTCTACCACTTTCTGATATCTACCACTGGTTAAAATTTCGAAAAATATCTATGGGGCAAGGATGACAACTTTTCATATTCTGGAATATTTGACATAGAATTATCCTTAAGACAATTTAATTACACCGAATCTAAATATTCAAAAATATGTTTAGTTAGATCCCATAGAACAAAAGGTAAATCTTATTTAGGGTTAAATAATCTCACTTGATAGGAATAATTATAATCTATCTTATATGTTCCGTTGTTGGATGACCGTTTGGACACCACAGATAACTGTGCAATCAGTTTTCTCCAGCTCTCGCTATTTTCTGTTGTTTCTTAGTGTGTTACTAAGCGCTAACCCTGTCCATTATCGGATATTGCCTTTCTACTTCTTTCTTCGTGAAACCTTCCCTCTTCCTCTTTATAAGTTCCTTGTGTGATTGTCTCTGCGATACCTAATGATTGTGTGACATGGCCGTACCCCTTCATAATATATACTACTGGTACAATATGGAAGAAAGGAATGTGACTCTAGGGTGACATTTTTCCATTTTTCTAGATGATTCGACATAGAGCGCAATTACATTGCACCTAATTTAAGGGTTCAAAGGGATCATTAGTTAGGTCCCATAGAACAAAAAGTTAATCCCACTTAGATAGAAGTAGTCTAACTGAAAAAAATAGAATTAGAATTACCTTGAAATTAATCCGATAAAAAGATCTGTCACATTAAGAATCACATCGCAGGTCAGATCCACTTTTTTATAATTTTCCAAAATTCCAGCTCACAGAAGCCGGCTTTCTCCCCATGTAAAACTGGATTCATGGATAACTTTTTTTGTGTGATAATACACCTAAGTATTCGATACACTATAGTCAAATTATAAGAAATATGTCAAACCACCGATTGCTATTGTTTATAGCACCTTGCATGAGAGTTCAACAATAAAACTCCTCGGCCTAATATTCACAGGTAATATAAATTGGAACAACTATATACAAGGGACTTCTGTAAAGATGATGGGTTGCTTTTACCGGCTAGATAATTTCTCCCATTTGCCACTATCCTATATCTTATATCTCTACAGAACCACCATTCGCACATGCATCGATTATTGTTGTCACATCTGAGCTGGTATACCAACCACAAGTATCTACCTCTTAGAAACGGTTCGAGAAAGAGCCCTTAATCTAATATGTCTAATATTATTATCAAGCTCCATCCCCTGTCTAACTGCCGCAATGTTGCATTCCTGTTATTGTTTTACAAGTACTTAAATGGAATGTGCTCCGACGAACTGTCTCAACATAAATACTACCGACCAACTCGACAATCGGCAAAATCCTACCGGTTCATTCTAGAGGTCCGTAGATGCCGGAAGACTTTTAACTCTTATATTTTCTTTTCTTCAAACTGCTTACCTTTGTAATTCCCTTCCTGCTTCCGAATTCCTTGATTGTAGCAACATGCATGGATGTAAATGCAATGTGAACATACATCTCGCTAAGGATGGGTCAATAAATCTGGTACCTAATTCACATAGCTCCTTGCACCCCAGTGACAATGTTCCTTGTTTTGGGTTAATATAAGTAAAGGAAAACGATAAACCTATACAGATACTTTAAAACTACATTTGTAAGCACATACCATAACAGGTGTGTTCATTGACGATTGAACTAATTGCATAACATATTTATCAATCGATATATTTCAGTATACTTTTATCTATATTTCTATCTCTCTATCTAGGCAAAATGATCTGATTCTCAGATACTCTGTACACTTTTTAAAGTTTATCCTCATATAGAAAGATATAAAAATAATTTACATCTGACAATTAGTCTGTTGATATTTATAAAAATCCTTGCTAAATAAAATAGTGTAAAATGAAACGAAATTTTAAAACCCTATTTAAAACAAATAATTTCATTATTCACTAATTAATTTTTTAATCGAATATTTATTTAAGCCGCAATCTGTTGGTGTAATGATTAAGACATTATTACTTTTTTCATTTGCTGACAGTAAAATACCACCCTAAGTTATCGAGACGAAGAGAAAATACACAGAATCATGGTCATACCCGTTTACGTCTCTCTTCTTTAGAGTGGTCAGCAGATCTTCATCTAGTCTTACTGCTTGTTTGAGTGTGTTCTTTGCATGAGAGGAGTCATTGACCTAAACTGCCGCCCTAAATAGAAAAATACAGACCACAAAATGTAGATACTTCCGATACTTGTAGATAGATTCTATACATTTAATACAAATATTACAAAACTCGCGTTACGAATTATAATTACCTTGAACCAAATATGATATAGGGTTATGTGACATTAAGAAACACCTGTTACTACGGGGCGACATCAAGGATAGTTTGGCATAATGATATTGGCTTTAATTGTTGACGGGTCATTTAATGTCAATGAACAAGTGACATTGTTTAGAGTCGACTATTTAGGAAATACTTTATTTGAACTGTAAATATGTAAGTGGCAATTTCAAACCATAGTTTTTTTTTTCAGGCAGAATAATGTTATCTTTATCCCACTACACATTAGGTAATTAATCAATTATCCACCACATCAAGATATAAATTAAAAAAATAATGATATAAAAATTTAAAAAAAAAATGTACTCCTACCTATACCTAACTTGCATTTCCGTGTGCGCTCAGTGGGTGCAGAGGTGTATGGATTTCTGTCGGCTAAATCTTTAAAATTAATTTCAAACATCTGTTCCCTAAACTACAGTTTTCTCTTTTAAGTCAAACATGATATTAAATGTTTTTGGATTTAAATTTTGAAATTAAAGATTTGAAATCTGATATTTCCACTTCATTTTTAACTTTTTTACTGTTGACATTTTGAAATTTAAATTTTTAATAAGTTTCATCCGCTTCGATGGAATCAGATATGAGCTATAACTGTCTTTAATTAGTAACATAATTCATTAATTCTATAATTAATTTGTGAATACCTACAAACAATAATCTTACTTGAATATTATAAATTTTATAAAATAATAAGAAATAAACAATATTTACTGACTATATACTACCCAGTTAATAAATTTAATATTACATACATATTTTTGAAAACCATATCTATGTGTAGGATAGAATTTTGAAATGTATTGATTTATCATTCGCTGCGGCACTTCCTATATACATAAGCGTGACTAATTTTGTTTTTTATTTCTACTTTCCGGCATCTATCTTCCTGGATTTCTGGCAGTCGAACTTTTCTTTTGTGTCTATTTTTGACAAGGGGAGACGTCTACCGAAATATCAAATGATTCTCAATCATCGGAACGCTATACACCGGTAATACCATACTTGTTGTTTGTTATATACGATTGAAAAGAAAAATACATGTGTAATTGTAAGATATCACCTTGGATTGTTTATTTTTGTTCTTTCCAGCTTCTCATAAATCCGACTGTCTGCGTTTCTTTTGACTTTCTTAATACCTTTATTTATATATATATATATATATATATATATATATATATATATATATATATATATAAGATAAATGAAAGAAGAGAGATAAAGATGTACGAATGACAAATCTATTTCAAATTTAATTGTTCAATGCAAGGTGTACTCGGTAAAAAACATGTTTATTTTTCTTTCCTTAAGCCAAAACTTTTCAATGATTAAAATCTTATCATCAGAGCAATTACATAAATTGATAAGTTGGCAATTCAAAATTTGAAAATATATAAAGTAATGGTGTCCGGTGAAAGGAGATTTAAATATGGAAAAAGGGGTTTCGAAGGCAGCGTTGACAATGTTTAACATGATGTAAGTCTAATAGTAAGATGTTTAGTTCAATCGCACTTATTCGGATGTAATTTTGAGAATTAGGGCCACTTTTAAATACTTCCGTGGACCGAGAATGAAAGTAGTTTTTCAGAAGTTGAGTTAAAAATGTGTATATTAAACGCAGGCAGTAGTAAATGTATCTTTTATAATTGCTCTATCTCGTATATTGAGATAAAACCATTCTACTATAGGTTCTATCATCTAAAAGTATACTCTTAGTTTTATATTTTATATATATATTTATATATATATATATATAGAGAGAGAGATAGATAGATAGATAGATAGATAGAGATATAATAAGTTTATGATAAATACATTTAACATCCACATACATATATGTTTCATTTGAACCATAACTCAGCAGTGTGGCTATATATAACCGTTCCTCCAGTTGCAGGATATATTGGGGAAGATAGATAGTTAGAGCAAGATAAACAAAGAAGGTAAATCGATAGATATTTACAATATAAAAATGAAATACTGACAAATAGTGTGCAGGTTAAAAAAAGAGAAAAGCAGAGAGAGAGAGAGAATAAGAGAGGGGCGAGGTGCAGTTATAAGGTCGTTGGAAACAAACATAATTCGAAAAAGATAAGAGGAACAGGTAAAGAGGGTAGAGGAAAAGGTAAACGCAAGTCTAAAGAATGTTTGGAAAAAGTATGAAACCGAGGACACACCAAGTGAAATTACTTCGAAAAAGAACGCAAAACGGTAGAAATCATGCCTCATTAATGCATTCGGCCATTAATAAGAGAAATAAAATAACACAAGGGAAATACGAAAATAAATCATAGCAAGAATCCATATAGAATAAACGAAAGAAATATTGTTGTTTCTTAGGAGACAAAATGGCGAGGTTGAAGCACTTTTTGCAATACGGAACTTTTCCACTCCAGGATTGAAGTCAGAAAAACTCGTGGAAACAAGAAATTAATAATGAAAGATTAAAGACGTTTGTTAGATTCAAAAACAGGACATAATAAACATATTTGTAAGACATATTACACACACACACACACACACATATATATATATATATATATATATATATATATATATATATATATATATTATAATGTTGTTCACAAAACATAGTCCTCGGAATGAACTAGTATTCGATTTGAGAGAATAACAATTAAAAGCTATAAATTTAATCATAAAAAAACTGCAGCGCATTGTTTTTATTTTTAAATTACGTCAAGTATTCTTGTAAATTGGAAACAATTTTTTCTTATTCTTTTATGCAAAAAAGCAAAAATACCATTATTCCGATTATTATTACTTTTGAAACACAGTTGCTCAGATGTAAGGTGTCGTAATCTGGGCTATATTCAGATTACATTTATTATATTGAAAAAAGTTTTAATCAGGAGTAAAAACCGTTGGTGAAAATTGATATACTTCCCGATTTTATAAAATTTTAACAATATATATTAGACATCAATTAATAAATATTTCCTAGATGTTATTTTTTGTAGTATTTTAACGGTTTTTAAAGGGCATAAAATGGATGTTATTAAACCATTTCTGTTCGAGTAATAACTTGTACACGTATTTGGAAAGTTATTGTAGGTCACAGTTATCAACAAATACTACGTTTTTTTATAGACGAGAAAATATCAAAACATTTCTCCACGGATAATTAACTTGACAGTGACTAGATGGTAACTTGTGCAAATGGTTTCAAGACATACACATCCCAACATGTATCAACATACATCAACGTTCTCACGAGTTGTTTTATTTCAATAAAAGTGTAAATGTTCGAAAAAGCCGTTGTTCTAACTATCCAAAACTTTCTTTACTTATTTAAAAATAAAATGATGCTTCAAATTTATACTGGATAACATTCTTATAGATATATTTTAATTAACATGTATACTCTGCTATAACTCTTGTATAATGAAGACTGTCTGTCTTGATTATATTCCCCTAACTTACTAAGCGAATTCTGTCGTAACGACACCTCCTGAAACTGAGAGGGTAGGCAATTTTCTTGTATTCCACTGTACACTGGGTGCGACCAAGATTTAAGAACTGACGGCGGAACCGGAGAAAAAGATCTGTCACCTCTCTTTCCTTTCGACCTCTATTTTATGTTTGCTTGGGCGGACGTGTTCTCGGCAGAAGGTGTCTAGGATGTCGGAGTTCCTCCTTCTTTGCAAGAGACATTTAAGCTTCCACAGTTCACTGCATTTTTTTCCGGGAATAAAAATAAACATGTGTACTAAAAGAAGATGTCGTTGACCAGTTGAAATGCTTTTACTTCTGGATACAAGCGTGAACGGATTTAATCAAAGATGGCCGTCTGGGAGAACCAACTGAATTAGACGATCAGCGATAAATTACTATCGTCGTCATTATAAGGCCAGAGTCGAGTTAAAGTAGGAGGCGTACCTGTTGTGTAGTATATTAGAATATAATATAATACACAACAACATCTAATATATCGACAAGATATTTCTTTTGTAATTTTATTGGAGGATTCCCCTTGGGAATTAAATTAAAAAGTGTCTGTATAGCTTGCCATTAATATATTGTTCACTAATATATATTAAATTATATATATATATATATATATATATATATATATATATATATATATATATATATATATATATATATATATATATATATATATTTATTTATATATATAAAGTTAATCCAACATAAGATATAATATTCAACTAATATCTTTAATTAGTGAACATCCGGATAAAACTGAAGCTCAATATACTGGATAGAGCATTAATAGCATTATATAAAGTGAAATAATAAAATAAGGTGCGAATAAAATTTTTCTTAGAATTCAATGTGCGAATAAAATTTTATTAGAATTCAATGTGCGAATAAAATTTTATTAGAATTCAATGTGCGAATAAAATTTTATTAGAATTCAATGTTCAGGCAAAGTACCTTGAAGTACTTTGCCTTAACATTGAATTTTAATAAAATGTGATTCGCACCTTATTCTATCATTTTACTTCATATAATGCTATATATATATATTACATTAGATTAAGATTAAATTATATATATATATTATATATAATTTAATCTTAATCTAATGTTATATAAATATATATATATATATATATATATATACTTAGGCAACAAGTTATTATCCAAGCAAGCGTTGTTGTACGTCACGGAACTTTCTCGTTTGTAAATCTTCTTCTTGAGGTTCTCAAACCGTCGAGCTATCCTTCTTGTTTAAGGTGGCAATCTTTAGAGTATTTCTCCGATTGTTCTTTAATAGACCATTTTTTTCCAGCGCATTCAACTTTCTTAGTCGGAGAAATACTGGATTGTACCTGAAACCAGCAGGATAGCTCGACGGTTTGAGAACCTCACGAAGAAGATTTACAAACGAGAAAGTTCCGTGACGTACAACAACGATTGCTTATATATATATATATATATATATATATATATATATATATATATATATATATATATATATATATATATATATATATATGAGAAATTATAATGATATACATTACATTTATATAGATGAGATGGATTCCAAAAGGAATATAATTTGAAGTTTCAATTACAAATTACATACTTCACATTTGGTAATTAAATTGAACTTATGAATATATTTATTTCAAGATATTTATTATTATATTATCTCATAATGATTTTTATTCAAAACACCTTGACAGATTTACAATTCTTTAAACAAATGTACATAATAATAAAAAATATTTAGGTAGTTTACATTAAAAAAAAACAAATTCCTTTATTACGAACCCTTACTTAAAAACCTAAACAGATATTCGTCGCATTGAGAACATACACATATATATATATATATATATATATATATATATATATATATATATGTATATATATATATATGTATATATATATATATATGTATATATATATATATATAGAGAGAGAGAGAGGATTGATTTTCGTCGCATTGAGAATATATATATATATATATATATATATATATATATATATATATATATATATATATACATATATATATATATGTATAAAGACAGAGAGAGAGAGAGAGAGAGAGAGAGACTCTATTTATATCTCTCTTTTTCTCTGCACAAAGGTTTGTTAGGATAAACTGACATGAGGATACTTCTTCTACACGTATACCCTTACCAAATATTCAAAATAACATGGTATTCGAATCCAAAATAAGATCCACTCGACACGCCTATACACTAGCTCATACGAGGAATGGTGCATTTTTCCGAGTAATGTTACCTCAAGTAACAGCATTTAGCTGGATACTCCACCAGACTAGATTAATTATTGCCATGGAATCCCGTAAAACCAAGAGACCACACAAACGTATACTATAAAATAGTTCATGGATCAATTGGATAGGACAATTAATATTTCTTTTTACTAACTAAACGTTTGACAGGTAATGGAGAACATTAATTTAATATACGAATATTTATGTATCTCATATAGAGATGAAGTGTTCGCTTAAGGAAGGGACCCCTTGCTTTCTAAGAACTTCAACTGATGTAAAATTAAACAAAAATTGGATATATATATATATACCCACACACACACACATATATATATATATATATATATATATATATATATATATATATATATATATATATATATATATATATATAGTATATTTAGTTTAAAATGTGGCAGGTTCATAAAAGTATTAACGAGCAAACAATACTTCATGTAGGTTCATATAACGAGCGTTAAGGTAAATTTGATCTTCCCATTATATTTTCCTTCAGAAATAAAATTCTTGCGTTTCCATCGCTTTAACGGTATAAATTACAGACACACACGCATATATATATATATATATATATATATATACGGATAACATTCATTAATAGATGATCGCCACATGCGCAATGGGTAAAATAAACATACACTTGTGCAAGATGGAAAGATAATATGTTTGGAACTTCACGGCTAAAGCATAAAATATGTGAATACAACCATTATCTTATTTTCTTTTCGATTTTGTTTACATTCATCCGAAACAAAACACGAATACACGCTTAGCATCTTGGCATAAAGTAAGCCCTTCCCGAAATCCAAGATTACTATTTTTCTCATGGATATGAAAAAATATGACATCTATTTTTGCATGCCGCTAGACCTGTTGCAATGGCCTTATTAAGCTGCCGGAACCTAGCCAAATATATAAGACATCAAATTTTGTACAATAATGAAGAATTTTATATAAAATACAGTTAACCTTAGACACTCGCTTCTGTAACTTTCATTAAACAGAAACTATAATCTGAAAGTAATGAAGAAAAGCAACAATCTGTATTATTTGGATAATTCATACTACTATTCTTATTATTGTTGTTGTTTTTGTATACCTCAGTTGCATCTTGTCAAACTTGGGCCTAACTATGTCGATGAATTAAACCGTTAATTTCATCCATGTCGACCCCTGTCATCACGGTTTAAACGCGTTGAGTTATTATCAGTTCTAAGTGAGTGTATTCTGAAGGTTAAAAGTCAAATCCTCACTATAGGCTTTTTAAATGATAATAAATGAATAACATTACGTAACATTATTATATGTTGTCATGGCTGACGGAACAAGACACTCTACCTTGATATTTCGGCTGATGTAATCTTAGAGTATCTTCAGGTGCGTGTTTTGCTAACTCGGGAATCGTCATGATGAACTCGGGAGTTGATATGGAATCTCAAACTGAACCCTTTATTTTATCCAGGCGGGTAGATTGTCCTTGTTTTGTCAACCATAACCGAATTTAATTATTAACTAACACAGACATGTGGCGCATGAAATAACGTTGTATCTGTTTAATTTGTTCTTAGTGGCAGTCTTCTGATAGTTGAACGTTTAATCATCACTTCAGGCGATCCTAACTAGAAATGAAATTAAAAATACTTATGAATTCTACCCGGTCATGGCTGAAAGAGACACGGAACCTCTACCCCCGTGGATTGAATAAAATGTTCAGTTCGAAACTCTGCAGATATTTCGTTATTAAACATACAGATTCCCGTGTTCGGCAATCCGGCCCTGAATTTGGCCGAAACAGTGTGTGAATAAGGCCCAAGATGAGAACGGTAGTCGAGATAATCCACATAATAACAATATTAAATCCTCATCTAAATAATTCGGGGGAAAAACAATGATTGAATATGAAGTGTATAACAAATGTTTGCCAAATATAATTTTCAAAATAAGTGTTTCATTTATATTGCTTAGTTATTATCTTTGATACAATTTACAATCAATGCAGTAAGTTATGCGTTTCCTTCCTTAGAAGTTAAATGCGGGGGTCACATCTAGAAAAATGTTATTTTTATATCTACGCTTGCATTCACGGATTGTTTGTTTCTTCATAAGAACACATTATTTAGATATATATTGACTTCGAAAAATAAAAATAGTTCATTATTCGCTTGATGGTTGTAGACTACATTGCAGAGATCACAAAATGTCGTGACAAGTATAGTCAGTAGATGTTTCAACGTAGCTTGAAGTTGTGTTCTTTTTTCTGCATTAATAAAAATATATTTGTATTAACAATACACCCCTATACTTGAGTTTTGATTTACTCCTCTCCAGGAGTTAGGCACTAGGCCAGTTTTTATCTTACTCCCACAAGTAAGATGTGACCCAAGGTTGAGTCGGTAAAGTGGGGTTTAAAAATTGTCTGGGCAGTCCCGTCGGCATTCCTCAGTAGGGGCGCCTCAGGCAGTAAGCAATACTTACTCCTCCTCAAAGATGGGAGGCGAAGCCTGGGATGGTGGACCTCTTAGAACTGCACAGGACAGACCCAGAGACCGATGTAAATCAAGCCCCGAAGGCCAAGACAATACCAGTCTATGGGGGTGCAATATCCATCGGAACAGATACTACACTTTGATCTTAGCCAAAAGGCCAAGGTGTACTTGAGTAATTTACTCCTCTCCAGGAGTTAGGCACAAGGCCAGTTTTTATCCTACTCCCACACGTAAGATGTGACCCAAGCTCGGGTCGGAAAGTGGGGGTTGAAAAGCCAGCGCTCGAGAAGGTGAGCACTCTGACCATTAAAAATTGCCTGGGCAGCCCCGTCGGCATTCCCCGGTAGGGGCGCCTCAAGCAGTAAGCAATTAACTTACTCCTCCCCAAAGAGGGGAAGCAAAGCCTGGGAGGGTGGACCTCCTAGAACTGCACAGGACAATCCCATAGACCGGCGTAAATCAAGCCCCGAAGGCCAAGACAATACCAGTCTATAGGGTGCAGTATCCATCGGAACAGATACTACACTTTGATCTCGACCAAAAGGCCAAGGTGTACTTGAGTTGAGGTGAACGTGTAGCCTATCTAAGTACTAATAAGCTGTCGGTAGCGTATCTGGTAATTTCTTTCTAGTTGCTCCTGGTTGTTTATTGCCCCTGTTTTTGTTTTAATCGTTATTTGCAAATGCATTTCGTATATTTATGCCAGTAAATTTAATACTTACTTACAGATCTAAATAAATCCCAGTGATAAATAAAATTAATGAAAACAAAACATCCAAATGATATAATATTCTATTTCTTTAAGTGTATGTGTATACACATTCACGCTTGCCGTATCAACTCAGATTACGTCGTATACCTGGTCGGGCCCCCGATATCCTCGTTGGTCGATATGCCGTACCCGCTGTTATGTCGTTGACCGTAACGATGACATAATTCGATGATATCTGGCGTCTTCGCCAGTGATTTATTAATAGTGAAGTTGTCTTATAGCGTTCCGGAAAGCACCGCCTGGATGAGAAAATAGCAAAAAAACACATAAAATCAATAGAGACTTTGGCTAAGATCAAAGTGTAGTATCTGTTCCGATGGATACTGCACCCCACAGACTGGTATTGTCTTGGCCTTCGGGGCTTGATTTACGCCTGTCTATGGGTCTGTCCTGTGCAGTTCTAGGAGGTCCACCCTCCCAGGCTTCGCCTCCCCTCTTTGGGGAGGAGTAAGTTTATTGCTTACTGCCTGAGGCGCCCCTACCGGGGAATGCCGATGGGTCACATCTTACTTGTGGGAGTAAGATAAAAACTGGCCTTGTCCATAATTCCTGGAGAGGAGTCAATCAATACCCAACATCAAGAAAACAAAAGCTCATGTCTTGTATTTCTAAAAAATATATATTATCGTCTAGATAATGTTTAGGTGTTAGAATCCTGGGTGGCAATCTTCAATGAATTCAATTCGCGACCTTTCTTTTCGCTGTGAATTTATCGACATGATCATTTGTCCGTTCTGGCTAGAGACCATATCACGCGGAGAGAAGGAGGGGATGCTTCACAGATGTCTGACTGCCTCCTAGTTCAAACATTGAGTAACTCTTAAATTCGCTCCGTGCATTCGCTTTTATAAACAAGCATGCTTACTTGGCTATAACCGGAATACATCTTTTCGTCATGGTGCATACGCACATTCATTTTCTGTCGGCTATGTCCAGTTTCGTTTTGAATTTAATTCGACTGCTCTTATAGACCAGATACTAAGACTATATATTGTTGATACTCATGTCATTCCTGTTGACGTAGCTGCAGCTGTAGTTTCCGTTTTAAACAGTTTGTTCTTACTTGTAGTTGAGAGAATAATGAACATTCGTAGCAAAAATAATTATTTCTGTGAACACTTACCTAACTCGTGTTAATTGTTAATTGTTAATTTCTGGTTTCTGAAGGATATTGACCCAAATATACACTTATATATTTAAACCCCCTAATTTTCTTTGTAGCGCCCCCAGCATATTGTCAGATATGTTAATTAAAATCAATCTAGTATATTAAATTATATTAATACATTCTTAAAATTAAACAGAAACGAACTGAACTGACATAACTTGGTTTGATAATTATATAGTTAAATGCCCATGGAGACATGAGCGTTTTCGTAAAGATTGTCTTCAAATAGTGCCGAACTGAAACGATAAAAGTTGCGTAGAATGCAGACGATCTTAACGCAACGATAACACATTGCAACAAGTCAGATGATAACAAAACAGGTTGCACCCGACTATGAAGTTTAATTAAAGTGGACTGACTATCATTGCGCAAAATGTCGAACCGAAATATATTTTTCTTTCGGTAAAAGTACACTTCTAGAAACAAATCAGATGCAGTAAGAAAAGCCTTCATTCCGTCTCAAGAAACAATGGATAACCTTTCTAAAGACACCTGCGCAGAGAGTCTATTGTGATGCAAAGGTTGCGCAATTACCAATACACATCTCCTTAACCAGCATTTCTCTTGTCTAGTGGCAAGGAGAAATGAATGACAACCAGGAACAATTCTAGCATAATCAGCATGATTGTATTTTCGAGTGGTTATCTGTTTCGTACTGGCCATGTTCAACGTTGCCTAACTTCGATTATCTAATAGGAAACGATGTGTCAACGTAATTAAACTCGCGAATATCAACTAATTACTAAGCACAAGTAATGACACAAATAATGAAGCAAACAAAAAAAACACAAAATAAGCCATTTAATAACCCCGACAACAGCCATTTGAATGTGATGGTTGTCGATAATGTCGTATTCTAAGTCAATAAGTTTTACTCTATTAGGCCTAACTAATACATACTAATGAATATAATATACTTTAATTTACTTTCAATCCAAACTTAAACTAGAAGGCTTACATCTGATATGTTGCTTAGACCATTGAATAAATAGTTACTACAGTTTACTGTTCCAGAATGTAACTTAATACTAATGTAATCCTTTACCTATATGAGAGTCAGATGTGTACCAAGATGGAGTACTGCTGTCACATCTTGGGAGATCTCACTTAGAGCACTTTTCGTTGCCTTGAAAGAATCTAGAATCGACTTCGAAATCTAGTGGGGAATGATTTCGTCTGTTCCTCACAGTAGACACATTGTTCGTCTCTCACTACTATCGTTATTGTCATAGAAGGGAATCGACTGAGCTTAAATCTCTGGTAGATGCTTGTAAAACATTCACCACAAGAACAAACCTTGCTACCACAACGAAGAAAAACTTTACTTTCTTCCTCCGTGTGCCAAACGCTTCTCGTGAGTGGAACACATTGGCACGGTTCTGCTTCCCGGCAGATAAAAACTTGGTCGTTACAAAGCCAGTAACAACACCTTCCTGTCTAGAACGAATATTCTTGTCTAGACTAGCATATCGCTGCAACGCTCCGAATTTAGGATGAGCCCTAAACATTTCACCCTAATTCTCAGTAGCCGTTTACGTCTACACTGGCAGCATGCCATGTTTGCGGTGAACTATGTTAAAAAAACCCGTCATCACAAGTATTCGAACTTAGTCTTGACAATCATTCCATTAATTAAACCTTAGCCTCGAGCGACATCTTGCCTTAAAACTGTTTAGCATTTATTAAAAACGAAACTACAACAAGAAAGTTAGTGGATCAGTCTTTAATGTAGTTCAAGTTATTTTTTGTATCCCTCTAAATTTCGATTGCTTACGTACTATGTTATATCTAGCCACGTTTAAAAACTGTTTATTCATAAAACATATGACGGTATTCATGACATTTATTAGATTAATTAGTACAGAATTTTTTCTAATATTTTGATTTTTCAATCCAATGATTAGTTGCTCTGCAGGTATACATACTAATAATACTTTATTAACAGTACTCTTAAGAATTTAACGTTTATCTTAAAATAGTTGGTACTAATTGTATAATGGTCATATACTCCTTATCCATTTTTATTATTGTATTTATTTAAATATAATACATTGTGAAATGCAGCTGATTTGAAAATATCAAGAGAATACTCGAATAATGATGACTAAAAACAAATTTTAACATATTTACACTTATAATACATTGAATAAGACAACTGAGAATAGTCAACTAAAATTACTAAACTAATACCAGTCGACAATCAGTCTGACAGTAGCTTTGTTGCTGTCAGGCTGAGGTATAGTTATGTTAAGTCCTAGGAGGTTCACCCCCAGGCGTTATCTTCTCTCTGAGAAGCAGTTAGTTTATTGCTAATCACAAGAAGCGCCCCTACCGGGTGATATTACCGGGCTAATCAGGCATTCTTTATAAGCCAGAGTGCACTTTACTTCGCGCGTTTGCTTTTCTAACCATCATCTTACCTTTGTCTAACCTCCTGTAGAAGATATAAATAATACTAATCTATTAATAAAATAAATTTGAGCTTCATAGATTTTAAAAAGCCGTGTGAATTCTATTATCAAATTACCTATAACTACCAAGCGTTAATAATAACAAATGGAATGTTATCTTATGTAATATGAAAGGAAATAGAAATGACAATACAATATAAAGCAGACAATTCCAGTTTTTTTTATAAATCATGTTATTAAATTGAGAAATAGAAATACAGTCGAGGGGCATACAGACAGGACAAAAATATACTTGAATAGACCCATACAGGGAGAGATATAAATATATAGAGATATAAAGAGAAGACACCCTTTCTGTTATTTATGTTATTTAACTGATCAAATTTTACTTTTTATATGAATAACTTTAGGGTTGAAAGTATTTTCATATTTTGATACATTAAAACAATCTAAACATTTTAACTAGTGTAATGACTTATTTGATCTTGGTGCAGTAAATTCAAATCAAAACATAAAACGGAACGCTTTACATAAATATCGTATTTATCGGATTTCAACTTTGTAGGTCTTTTAGAAATAAGGTGGCCATTAAATAGTCTGTGTTGATGATCTTAATAAGAAAATATATTTTGATAAAATAAAAACTGATTTTAGTAGACATATTTATAATACCTTTCCTATAATTTTCATAGAATGTCTCATTGCAATTATCCCACTTTTCTATGTCGGTTTATGTAGAGTTGCAAACAATATCAGGAGACTTACTACGTTTGCTGATTTAAAGAGTTTTGTTAGGATTTAGTAGCCAAAAGCACGGTACATTTAAGACACATTTTCTGATCGATTCAAAATATTATCTTACTTTTTAAAAGTTGTTTTGTTCCTGAAATACACCAGTTTTCGCCTAGGGTAACATATACAGTTATAAAATCATATATACATATACAATGATAATACTCGTCCAAGAACTGTCGATGCGTACAGATTCTTCTTACGCACTCGTGTCTTCGTCGCCATTTTTGTTATCGCCGCCATCATCGTTGGTAATCTATGCTGATGTTCGTCTATTAATAAAACTCACACGGACACTAGGTATTTTGTTTATAAAAGGTATATGTTATTTAACGGTAGACACATGTGAGAGAGACAGATAGATCGATAGATAGCCCGTCTAACTACACCAGGCTTCCTTTCACTTTATTTGCTAATTTTAGGGACATCATGCAAACGCGTCTTTCTTCGTAGAAATGTATCCAGCTAAGAGATAGGAGGGCCTTGCTGGGTGATCACGTGGTTTGCATAACTTCCGCCAGGTGTATCGCTTTGATATCTGATTTTAAAAGTTTACCACTCAATCGACTTCTACGATTTAATAGCATCACATGCGGATTGATACATATTACATAGCAGCAATACGCATTTGACATTTAACATGAAATGATTGCGCAATGATAAATGTACTTAAGTATTATCTTTTGTACTAACGAGTCATTACGCACCAAAGAGAATAGCCACTCGATAATAAAAGTTGATGAAGTTTTTGGTTTGATGATGAACAATAATATGAGCAGATTATCTTTGTAAAACATTGAAGAAATAAAATCCATAACACTTCCTACAAACATGACATCGAGAAGTCAAACCAGAAACTATGGCATGGTCCAGGCAAAAATTCATCAAATGGCAATACATAAACCGCAGTATTTTTCACCTGCTGATAGCACATTATGTTACATAGCGTCCCGAGAATAGGCCGTGGCAGTTCTCGTTTTGTATACTCGTCCCGGAACGAGCCGTGGCAGTTCTCGTTTAATCACTCGTCTCTTTTAACACCATAAATCATATAATTTGCATACCTTTAAATTTCTCGCACCCTCAACCTTTCCTCGTCGCGTGGAGGGGTGCGTCGTCTAGTGGTTGAATTCTTTCTTCTTTCTTCTCGCCGTGGACCATGCCGCTGCAACACAAAAGCTCCATGACCGACTTGGAAGACAAGCAATCTTTTAAACTTAATTTCTGTTTTATTTCAGGCGTTAGTTATCTATCGACTTTGAGATATTCACCAACGTCGAGAGAAAGAGAGCAAATTACTGCTTTCGTAATTACTTATCAATTAAGTCCTTAACCATTCGTGGAGGGGGGAAAGAGATCTTTTGCCTGTATTTTCTCAGGGAATCAATTCCCCTAATCATGTTGCGGACTACATCTTAAATCACGTCTCATAGGCTCGCCCCAAAACCCAGACTGGCAAAAACTCTGCTTCCCACGCGAAAGCCCGTGACGTCACAGAACCTCTATGCGCAGGTGCACATTGACCCTTGATCTGAGGTCTCGTCACACGGTGACCCTTTCACGTCTGTTAGCTCCAACTGTGAGAACAGCCCTATTCTGCACTAAATCGCGCAACTCAAACCAAAACGATTTCAAACAGATGCGTCCGTTCCCACAGGGTCACTATCCAACAATTATTCCTGAGAGTTAATCAGCTACCGTCTTTCTATGTAAAAAATTTACCCCCATTAGCCTTATTAGTGAGATTCTTACCAAGACAGACAAAAGAAAACTACTCAAAATTTGTGCACATACCGCTCACACTAAATAAAAACTGACCACCGGAACAGAATTTTCTACCCCTTCTGACGGGAATCTTGCCAATAAAAAGTCACGACTATACAACAAAGTAGCAGTAGCTAACGTTACAGGGCTGTTGAAAGTACATCCCCAGTTGATTTCCTATTATCTATTGATAAGTTTGAACAATTATTAACGTGTCCACCTGAGCGAGGATAGATGTCGAATTGTTTGGGTGTGTCTATATTACAAGATGTAGTATAATCTTAAAATATAAAGCGATTATCTGTTCAGTCTCTAGTCATATCAAGAGATATCCTTCGTGTCTGCCTAAATTGTAATTTTCGTTCGCAATCTACGATGCTACATTGTTCCTTGGATTTCCACCATATTAGCCCAACCAAGTGTCTAATTTTGACTTCGTTGGGATGCAAGTTTATAAAGACAGTTGATAATGAGAACGTAGTAAAGATACTTTAGCCAGAATGAAGTCATAAGTAAGCCAATAAATAGGTAAATCTTATATATATATATATATATATATATATATATATATATATATATATATGTATATATATATGATAATATTAAAAACATAATTTTTTTACATTTTTTCAAATCAAAATGATATTGAATATTCAGTATCTATATATTAAAAGTGAACTCAGTTTTCATTCAAGTATGCTCAGAAATTTTCTGAAAAAAAGATGTGTAAAATCAGAGTATGCAATAATTCTGATCAGTTATGTTACACACACACACTCATATATATATATATATATATATATATATATATATATATATATATATGGGGGGTATTTATGTGTGTGTGTGTGTGTGTATTATGCCTAACAATATACGGAAAACGGAGAACAGTCAATTTTAATTTATATATGCAATTATTATAGATGTAAAGTATGCTTCGTCGCGTAGCTTAACCGCAACGTAGATGGTCTAGTAAACCTTCTGTCGCTCTTCAAGCGGGATATTGTTCCAAGCTTCCATCAATAAAATAGTTAAGGCGTTTTATCATTTTAGCTTCGTTTCGTTCAATAAATAAGGAATATTAGCTCTGAACCGGACAAATGTGTACTTGAAGGCATTAACCTTTACCCCATCTTGCTGAATAATATCTTTCATTTCCTTACATTATTTGGTGTGTGTCGTGGTAAAACACGAGTAGATGTACACAATGTGTGCTTACATTAAAATTTCCTCGTTTGCTGTAAATCATTCTGTAGTTGAGATTGAATTGCCTATACTTCAAGTTATGGATACGTGAGACAACACGCATTATCATCGCTAGTCCTTTCTTAAAGTCCCACTAGTTCTCTCCGAGGTAGAGCCGGTGTGAGAGACCGGGCTTACAGAGTGAAACTCTAGGAGTAATGGCTATCCAGATCCGTCGTCTTTTAATCGTCTGCCTCTGCATGTAGCACGCAAAGACGTGTACGGGCGGAATCGCAAATCAATCGAGTGAAATCAGCTATGTTGCTTCTGTACGATTCCTTTGTGTATTCTGGGACACACCTTTCCTGACTCCGCATGCAACCGTTAAACCTTGCTGTTCTCGGTTAATGAATAGCTTCGACCAACGAGGAGGATTTCCTCACGCATGTAAAACAATCTTCATGAGCTTTGTGTAAAAGTCTAACGCGCTTAATATAAACTATAACAACAACAGTAGCATAAAAAACTTCAAGCCCAGACAATGAGAGATAACACAAAGCCGTAGTGCTTCCGTAGTTATACAACAGATAACCTTACATCTACCGACAGTGTTGCTACATGAGTATAATTTGGGTGTTTATACAATTTTCGGACTGGATTTTGTTTAGAAAGGATTAAGATTAAATTACATTTTTACGCTATCATTTGTTTATTAAATTGTTAAACGAAAGTACAGAATAGTCAATAAAGTCCCCACCTCCCTATATGATGGATTGCTTTCTAAATAATAACGTTGTTATTTAAGCCCGGTCTGTAAACTGCATAAGTGCCATTATTTGAACTATTTTTTAGATTAGTTGATCAGTTAATCTTCCCATATTTAAGTTTTTTTAAAATAAATATTTATTTCAAAGAAAGTATACCGCCATGTTATCGGAAACCGTAACAATAGATACGAATATGTGCCTACAATTTGAGTTGGATTCACTCAAAACAACTTTAAGTACAGTATGACCCACTTTCTAAAAATATGCTACCCATATAATCGTTAATACAATTAACAGTCGTTTATGCAATACACATAAATTTCAATGCATGCGTGATTTGTCCTCCCAATTTGAATCTTGAATGTTCAACAGTCTTTATTTTATCGCCGTTCATTGCTATTCCCCTAAGTTGTATTTCTGCTTTAATGAATATCGAGAACTGCTTAGCGGTTTAAGTGTTGGGAAGACAAGGACAGACGAATAGATGTTTGTCAGGTATAAATAATGATTCAAAAGTATATGTGGCAAATGACTCCGTAGACTCGTGGCAAGGCCACTTCGGTTAACGTGTAAATAGTAGGCGGGGTGATACTGAATGATATTCATAGTCATCGAACCTTAACCCTAGATGTTTGTTTATAAGGTTATCCAAAAAGTAAAGTCTATCAAAAGAATTGCCAAGCTATTTACGAAATTAGAGTGACATTACATCACAAATCTGGTCACTGGTAAAAGAGTGAGTCTGCGTTCCATAACCATAACTAGAACATACATACATCCATACATACATATATATATATATATATATATATATATATATATATATATATATATATATATATATATACATGTATACATATAGAGCTATAGCATAATATACAACATATTTTATAATAACATATTTTGAATTATTTAATTATTTCAGTTGTATAATCCAATACAAGGATAGAGAAAGAGAGAGAGTGAGAGATGTAACAAGTATAACTAATCACCAGCTATATATATATATATATATATATATATATATATATATATATATAGTCACACTCCTCATATTTTCAAAAAATATATATAGTATGTACTAAATTATACACGGAAGACAATGTAAGTTGTACCGAATCTCTACGTTACCTTCGATGTAATGAATAAATACGTGCCCCCATCTAAGTTACCCATGGACAGAGAACCCCCTTAAAACTGCAAATACGTATATACTATTTTTCTTATAAGTGTTATTTCAAAAGTCAACTTGACAAATATTTAAATTGTTTAGTTGGCAAAGTATCAGACATAAGACATCGAGTGTGCTATTTCGATTCTATACTAAATATAAGAATTTTTTTTTCAAATATAATAAAATGTAAGTGAAGAATTTTACTATATTTGGTAACTAACGTCTCCCAGTATATCTGTCTGTCGACCCCCCTCCCTCTCTCTCTATTTATTATGTTCTATTTCTCTCTTAATCACTCTCTATATACTACGAATTATTGATATATATTATAATAAATTAACACTTTACGCTGTATGTGTGCATGTTACCCCTAAGAACGGAGACACACTTGGGAGTGCACCTGAGAATATTTGTGTTTTCACATGTACTATTTGCATGTGACCATAATGGAAGAAGTTATGCGTCTCAAGCAGCTCTTAAAAACCCGACACTTTTCGAACATGTTACACAATCTATTCATAAGCATATTTAAAAATAAAAGAATATATCTGAATAGATGAGTAGGTAAGATATCTAGTTACCAACATGAAGATTGTTTTAAAGTTAACTCTCCTTAACATGACGTTGATAGTGATATACGATGTTATCCCACACTATATCCTAGGTAACACATATTGACCCTGCTAGTGCATATATATATATATATATATATATTGGAGGGTTGAAGAGAAATCACATAGTTTAATAGAATAAACGAAATATGTATTTGGGTTATATATATATATATATATATATATATATATATATATATTGTGTGTGTATTTAGTCAGCATATTTTCATTAAGGCAAACATTATTAAATAACACGGAGTAGTTTTGTTTGATGCGACTTTTTTTTATTTTTTCAATTTTCCGAATTGTCCATCTAATGTCATAATTTGTAAAGACACTAAAACTAATACCGCCTGAAGATGATTTGACGATCCAAATCAAAAGTACTTGCAAAAAAGAAAAAAGAATTCAACAAGAAACCTATGGATCATATTTACATCAATTTGACCGAAACATTAGATGGACAATTCGGAAAATTGAAAAAATAAAAAAAGTCGCATCAAACAAAACCACTCCGTGTTATTTACTAATGTTTGCCTATATATATATATATATATATATATATATATATATATATATATATATAAATACTGCTGAAGAAGAGAATACATCGGCAAATATACACATACTACAAATAAAGAAGCGAATAATTGACAAAAATGTATACCTCTTCAAGGGAGAATATAAACAAGAATAACAGAGCCATAAATATTGACGTATTTCCTCTTCCAATTGTGGATGTTTTTATATTGATCCGTTACATGAGCAGCGAGCTTTTTTTCGTATTCGGAGTCGGATATCATAATAATAAATATTTGACTGTTCGCTTTGGCAGTTAAATATGGCGGCCGCTTGTTACGAGAGAGCAATTCGTACGCCGAATTCGAACCGTTCCTCAACGTGGTTTCATGTATTTTTCGCCACCTGTTATTATTTCAAGGGTTTTACCATAGTGTGTCCCTTTTGTGATTCAGTGGATGCATTAAAGCATCTGTATGAGCTTCTTTGAACGTTGGTCAGCTACGCTTCAGTTTGAAATATAATTGTTACCGTTAAGCGTGACAACGGAGAAAAAGCTTGTATTAGTTGTATTATTCGATCTATTATTCTAATATTGTATGTAATTCTAACAAGATTTAAGCCGATGTAACCTCCGACCTTCTTTAGATGCATCAGAATTGAAACTTTACATAATTTCGAACTGGGCCCTTTGTTTATTGAACGGGGCTAAATTGTGTTCGTTCTGTCAGTCCGGTTTAAATCTCCTAAATTTGATACTAGAATTTTTCACATAGACATAAATCGGAACGGTAAAAATAAAGTAAAACTCCGTTTTAAGTCTTCTTGAGGTGGAAGATTCAATGTTCATTATAAGCAGTAGTAACACACGATAACATTAAAAAAATAGTATTTAAGATGTCTACACGGTCATGGCTGGCGGAAGTAGCACAATCTATTCTCGTTGGTTAAACAAACGGTTCAGTTTGAAACTCCATATTGATTCTCGAGTTCGACTAAACGTTCAAGACTTCAACAATAATAACACGAAGAAAGTCAAAAGTAACTTCGACCGGAACCTTGTGACATTAATTATAAGAACAGTAGTACTATCAATCAAAATAATACATAACAAAAAGATGTTGTATTCTTTTGTTCGACTTTCTTACTTTAATTGTGAATGCTCTTGGCAATCTCCTCGACAGATTCTGGCCAATTTTAAAGTTGGTGGCTTTCTGTCTGTATGATTCTGTCTTAAAAATTCAAATCCCACGCTCTACCTTCTCTTTTTGAGTTTGAGAAGGGGTTAATTTATTGCGAAAATAAAAGAAAGTTTAAAGTTTGAATTAGTATTTTATCTGTTCGTTCATGCCTACGTTTTGAAATAACTTTTTTTGAAGGGGGTTGGCTTTAGTTAAAACTAGATTTTCCTTTTGTTTGGCACGTTTCAATTGTAAAAAGTATCCTAACACTTTATCTAATGTTGTGTGGGTCTATCAGTTTGTAACGTGTCAGTTTAAAAATCATTTTCATTGCTTAACCATCCATAATGACAATACTATCGCTAGAGCTACGTACTTAGAAAGCAGAGCTGTTAATCTTGAAATAGTGACATGGGATAAGAGAAAGAGAGTATCAACTCTAATTTAAGTCAGTGTCCCTAATGATACTGGCCTAACCAGAGCTGAGACAGAAAATACCAAGGTCTTATGAAGGACGTAAATTGAACCTGGAACCTTAGGAATATTTTAATAATTGCAGTTATCATAGCTCCTATGATAACAGCAATTATTAAAATATGAGCTCTTTAGAAAGAACTTACAAAACTTCTTAGCAAATATACCCGCTTAACCAAGTGCAAGAGAGATGCAAGCAATTTCACTTAAAGGGCGGTTAGTCTCCTAAAAAGATCTTGGCCTCCGGTTGGATGTCCTATCCCAACCAAAACCAAATAGAAAATATTATTTAAATGAAAATCATATTTTAGATATGTTCAAGCATCTCTGTTAAAGGATCTGTTCGTCTGCCATTCCGTCATGTTAAACGTTAATGTAGTGTTTTGTATATCTCTCACAATTAAGTTGGAAATAGCGTATTACTTGTTCTGGAAGGCTTATGTTTGAAATACCATTTTCGTAACTTCTACGCTTTAGTTTAATATTTTTTTGGTATCTCACACTTATGTTTGAAGAAGTATGTTACGCAATCTATGACGGTGTATTAGCTTAATGTTTGAAATTACACATTCTGTTGCTGTCACCTAAAATAAGAGATAATATTTTCGTCACTTTAACGCTTAATTGCAACATTACATATTCGCTGTTGTCACGCTTAGATGTTAAATTATATTTTCGAACGCTTAAATTCGAAATTATATTTTCGTCATTGTCACAGTTAGATTAGAAATTACATGTTCGTCGTTATAACACTTGGATATGAAATTACGTGTACATCGCTGGCACGCTTAAATATAAATTTACATTTTTGTTGCTTAAATACTTAAGCTTGAAATAACAATTCCGCTCATGTCACGCTTTAAAGTTTGAAATTTAATGTCCGTCACTTTCACGCCATATCACTTTTTTATTTCTAAAATTTAGCTACGAAAAATGTTTTATTCAGTCTACCACGTTTTATTTGAAATCATATAGTCTGTCATGTTAACGTTTCAAATACAATTTATGTAATGCAGTAACGCACGTTTATAAGGGAATCTCTCAGGTGGTGTGTCACGATTACATTTAAAATATAAAAATATAACGCGCAGATTGCATGGTCGCATCTGTAGAATAGATTCTATCTGGTTCTTATTCTTAATTTTTTTTCTAATCTTTTGTGTTTTCTGTCTTTCAACGTTTATTCTTGGTTATCTATTTTCAGTAATTCGTGGGCGCCGCGCCCGGCATCGCCCAACGTGCAGTGCATGATGATTAAAACGTTAAACTGTCGCTAAGGCAAACAAAATGGAAAAGATCGAAAGATGAAAACGAAAATAAACAAATACTCTTAAGGAAAACACAAAACGTAAATAAAAAATGGAAATATTTGTGGGCAAAACAAGAAACAAGAATGGCTATTCTTAATATTTGTCTTGTTTAATCTGCGCGTTTAGCGATACAAATAAAAGAAACATAAAGCGTGGCAGTCCAAAATAAATGATGTTGCTCTATCACGCAAGAAAGACCTGCAGAACGTCTATACATCGTTACACAATCATCTACATATATCAGATCCAGATGCGTTCAAAGATGGCGTACTCTTGTAAGATCTAGGAAGGGTCTCTTCAGGGTATACTTCTAGTACTAAATAAAATAGGGGATTCTCTCCCCCTTTCGTTACAGTCCTTATCTCCTAAGAGATACCTTACTAGTCTTTATCTACTCTATCGTTATGATTATAAGGAGGTGTTCAACTGAGTTTCACTTTGTGGTTCCCCATGTAAACTATTCACCGCTAAAAACTAGACTGGTTTTAACAACTGTAAAGCATTTTCCGTTCTTCCTTTGTTAACCTAAACCTGACCTTGACTTCCACAAATAAAGTATCTTTCCAAGAATTTCCTATCTGTGGAATACAATACCACAGGGCTTCTTCCCAACTCAATTCAACATTATCGTGTCTACGTCCAATGTTAACAAATTATTTTCGAGCCGTCCGATACAATAATCAAATTATTACAATTTCACCTATCGTATCAATCCTCTCAAGGTGGTGTGCATCGCTTACAGAATAATATCATTAACCCTCATGCTTGAGTGGGTTTCTGGCTTTGATAAGCTATGGCTTGTAAGTAAAAAATAGTTTCTATGTAGTGTTGCAAAATTCAGTGTGACAGCCTATTTACGGAGATAAGCTAAACTCTTATGATGTTTGGATGCATCTTAAATCTAAATAAAAAATAATCGTTACTGCCAAGATAAAGTGCTATTGTAAGGACGCCAAAGGCATCTCCCTTCAAAATCATCTCTTTTTGGAAGTATGAAGAGTTTTTTAATCATAATTGCACCGCCCCCCCCTTGGAAAAGAGGTTAATGACCTCATTTCGATATAAAGAAAGTCCTCACTACCTGTGAGAATACAAGACGACATTGGTACTCTCGTGAGATCACGCAGCCCCGAGATTGAATCTGGATCCCTCCAGTAGTTGCTCGATTGTCGCTGGGCTGAACAGACTTGCTTCATTGGGATCCCCTTCTACGAACATACGCCCCATGGAGATACTGAACGTTTTGCTTGTGTACTTCGCATCATTTTCTTATTTCCTTAGTGCGATAACGAACTAAAATATGCCCGGGACGATCGTCTAAGTACTATAACACATACACTACATTACAAAGGAAGAAGTAATGCCTAGATGGACGGTGTCATGATTAAAGAATATATACTACATCATTCCCCAAAAAGGAGGTTATGACTATGAAGATAATGTCATGACAATAAAACGGATACAACATCCCCTTCCTTGAATTGTGCACTGATCTGAAATAATATAGTAAACCTACTTTATCATCAAAAGATAGTAATTTTATAGTTTCAGCTTCAGCCAAGCTAATACCATATCACCATCATTTATAGAAGTAATAGTTTGTCTGCTTTAATCAGATAGGTACCAAATCTCTATTACTAATAACAGTGTGTTCAATGGTAGTTTGGACTTGTATAAATGTTATGTACGTCCCTACTATAATATTTTAAATATAATCTGCCACACCAGAGAAAATGTTATTTCAATCTAGACCACAGACGGATAGTGACTGTTATGTAAATGCTTTGTTGCATCCAAAATACTATGCGTTGTTTTAACATGCGCGTTTAGTGATGAAAATGTACTCACTAATTGTAGAGGTGCATACGGACGGGCTGACCGACTGAACCTCATATACAGAGGCATTAACGAATCTGAAAATACCTCAAAAGATACACAAGGAATAGATAAACAATAGAGATATTTGTGGAAAAGCGAAAACCCCAAAATATAACAAAGCATACATTAAAAGAAAAAGGAAGGACATTTTATCAGCGAAATATATTTCAGGAGGAAAGCGAAGATCTTTCCTCATTAATATTTATGAAACAATATCTTTTACCATTAAAAAAAAAGAACCAAAAACTTATTAATATTCAATTTTCTTAAGGCTTGTCTGAAAGCCTGCTCAACTTGACCTCATCCCGCGCAGTTCCTCACTCGTTTCCCTTGCACTTCATTTCAACATTGTCAACGTTACATTACTTTGGTCGTGAGAAGAAAAGCTTTCATTAGATTCATTATTAAAGTCTTTAATAAAACAAAACGAATATTCAATCTTCAGCGACGAAGACGAAATTATCGATCAACTAATAATAGTCTCATTTTGAGAATTCTTAATTGATCTGTCACCGATGTAGCCTAATGGTTACGCAATATAATTTAGATGTTACTTTTCCTGAGTTTGATTTTAAGGCATGTTAATCTTTTTTGATTTATTCAATAGCAAAATATTTGTCTGGGCGTGTGTAAAGATAATGTTAACAAACTGTATGGTTCCACATAAGTTTAGCGTAAGGTAGAGTAATAAAAAAAATCCATTAGAAGTTAAAGGTTTTAATAATGGTTACATGTTACGGTATTCCGTTACGAGACAGCAAGTCGCTAGTATCACGTTCCGAATAAGTTGCTGAGATATTCCACCTTTTTCTAGGCCATGAGAACACTCGATAATTTCTCCCATCCTTCATAACTGATGGGATGAGCGTATTATATAAACTGTACACGGTACGAGAAAAGAAAATCCCCAAATAAGTGTGTGCTATCATTATGTACCAGTGCTGCTATTAATCAACACTCATTACGACAACCAAACAATGAAACACATAGATGATTACGTAAGAGTATGAATTCTATTAACGCATTTTTTGTTTTTAAATGGGAACAGCTCTTTTTATTTTTATTCTGTTCCATCATTATATATACTAGCAAATATATGCTCCCTCCGATCGCATATTTTTGCTAGGCTGCCGCGTCAGAAATGAACGCTCACGCGTAAACAGATGGAGCCCCAGTTATATTTCTTGGGTGGTTAGACATTGATTTTTATTTGTTTTTGACCAAGAATATTTTTAGTTGAATATAAAGAAATAAAGAAATTCGACCCTACCCCGATTTTTGTTACCCTCCCCCATAGAAATATTTTTACTTTAAAAAGAAAGAAAAAAATGTTTTGCATCCCCCACCGCATTTTCTATTTTACCCTCCCCCATACATAGAAATATTTTTAGTTAAGAAAAAAAAAAATTTGTTGACCGCCTTCCCCTAATTTTTTTATCCTCCCCCATACATATAAATATTTTTAATTAAAAAGGAAACAAAAAACCTTACCCTAACTCTAACCCCTACTTTGACCTTGACCGTAACCCTAACGACAGGGTCAAAGTTAGCGCGGGTCCTAAAATGAAAAAGCACCAAAAAATCAAATACAGAGAACACTGTGTGTGGGTGTTTGTTTGTTTAATGATCTTTTTTAATTAAACAATTATATTCTAAAATACGTTGTATAGTTTTCCATTACAATGTGTTAGTTTTTTTGTTGACAGTAAAGAAAAAAAAACACATTTTTTTTAATAAATAAAACATGGAATCATAAATTCAGTTGAGGTCGTGTAAAAATAATAATATTGGATATGAAAGTATTAAGAAATCAAATACGGAGGAAGGTCGTTTCAATGGATTAACGTTCGCTGTTTAATCAGTTGGAGGTAGATGAAATAACTACGTAACTCAATTATTTTTAAATCAATTATTATTTTGATTAAACAATTTGATTCAATAAATTTAGGTTTTAAAAGATAATTGCTAATAAGATTAAGAAAATAAAAAACTCAGAACGTTTTAAAGTAACACGGTTAAATGCCAACGTTTTGTTTACATATTAAATTACGTGCTCGTCTTGCGTCCGTACTAATTTGCCGGAGGGAGACCGTTTCAATGGATTAACGTTCGCTGTTTAATCAGTTGGACGTTGATTAAATAACTACGTAACTCATTAATTTATAAATCAATTATTATTTTAATTTAACAATTTGATTCAATAATTATAATTTATAAGTGAGGTTATTAGGGAGCAAAATTGCGTAAGTACATGTGGAAATCTGAAAAAAACAATCATGAGTGTATATTTCCGAATACTAATATATTAGAAGTTCAAATGCAATTGGTTATGTAAATTGAGAAATGCTCATAGTGTTTGCGGCTGTTTTTTATAGTATATTATGAAGCTGGCGGATTTGTTAATAGTCATACTACTCTGATGGAGTTTCCGCTTCAGACAGACAGTCAGACAGATACATAAACTCCATTATTAATATATATATATATATATATATATATATATATATATATATATATATATATTAGAATTTGATGTATCCACATGAAATTTTATGAGGAGATATAATTTTTTATGTATCAATTTTCAGTATTTACTTCAACAGTGCTCGATATGAAAGTAGAGCTGGGTAGTAAGCTATGAAAATACATTAATGGCAATAAAGCTACACAGAGGCTCCTGCGTTTCATCCCCAGGGGAATCTTCAGGCTAAAATGCATGGAGTTATTTTTGCCGGGAGTTTTTATATACACGGCTAGCTAGTTAACCAATCAGATTGTTTTTTGTTATCTCAGCCAATCGTTGGGCCTCCCAGGAACAAAGTGCGGTTAGTGTTTCTTCCTTCCTATATCCTGTTCTATTGTTCTGTTTTCTATAGATTGCACTATATTCTGTTTCCTTTGTTTTGTCAATATAATGGGTGAATTTATTTTAACACGTGCTTCCTTGTATTTCTATTTTAGGTTTTTATTTTTAAATTGTTATCTTTTTGTTTAGTTTAGTTTTTGTTTATTTATTTATTCATTTATTTATCGTAAACCTTAGGTAAATTCATTTCTGTGTATGCAGCTGTTTGCTATCTCTCTTTTACAGTTCATATAATATTTTGGTAGAACTATTCAATATGTGTTTTTGAGTTAAATTTTTGCTAGTTGTTTATTTGATTATCCTTTATTCCATTTTTATTTTTACATATATATATATATATATATATATATATATATATATATATATATATATATATATATATATATAAAATGTGAAACTAAAAGTATACTTTTAGAAGATAAAACCTATAGTGGAATAGTTTAAGCTCAATATACGAGATGGAGCAATTATAAAGATAAATGAAAGAAGAGAGATCAATATGTACGAATGACAAATCTATTTTAACTTCGATTGTTCAGCGCAAGGTGTACTTGGTAATAAACATGTTCATTTTTATTTTCTTTAAGCCAAGGCTTTTCAAAGATTAAAATCTTATCATCAACCGAGTACAGCTTGCACTGAACAATCGAAGTTGAAATAGATTTGTTATTCGTACATATTTATTTCTCTTCTTTCATTTATCTTTATATATATATATATATATATATATATATATATATATATATATAATATTTATTTATTAAAATATTATTGTTTATTAGCCCTTCCTCCCCACAAGGGTTGGGCACTTTCGAGTAGCTTTAATAACAAGCAGTACAAATAGCTATATGCGCGATCCGAACACCGTTTCGTAATATCACTCTAGCTGCCTGGTAAATGGCGGCCACGTGTCGCTATTTACAGTTAAAGTTACTCTATATTTACTAACTAATTGACGATGGCCGTTTCGTTAAGGTCACCGACTACGAATCAGTGGCGATTTGTGTTCGGGGTTCGCGCCTACCGACCGTCGGGAATTAGTTCCTAGACTGAAGATTGCGTTAGCATGAAACATCGATGTCTCTAGGTATGTAAATAATTAATATTTATTTATTAAAATAACATATATATATGTTGTTTTATTTAAATAAAAATATTACTTTGAGTGATGGAGAGTAAAGTAATATTTTATTGGGAGGAATGTTTTTTTAACTAAAAAATGTTTAGGCGTGGGGAGTAAAAACATGTTTTTGGGGATGTTATTCTTTTTTCTTTGGTGGCGGGGGAATTTTTTTTAACTAACAATATTACTTTCGGTGGGAGAGAGTAAAAAAATTGAGTGGGGAGATAATTGGTTTGTGTTGTTTAACTAAAAATATTTCTTTAGGTAAGGGAGAAGAAAAACAAATTTTTCTTTAATTAAAATATTTATTTGGTTGGTGCGGCATTTTTTTAAATGTTTTTCTTGAACTAAAAATATTTCTTTGTGTGAGGAAATGTCAAATAATAAAATTTAGGAAGGGAATATTTTTGTTGTTAAGATAGTTTGCGTGGGTGAAAAAAATAGGGGCGTGGTGGTGAAAAATTGTTATTTTATCTTGTTTATTGTCAATTTTTTTGTTGTTTTTGTTCTTTGGCGCCAATTTTAATGTTTTTTCATGTATTTTGTCAATGTGTTTCTTTTTCTTTTGACTCTGTAGTTACTATTTTGATGTTTTTTAATGGTTTAGGTGTTTTATTTATTTTTAAAACTTTTTTTCACGTTTTTTGCTATTTTGGCGAAAATTTTTATAGTTTTCGATATGTTTTTTGGCTTTTATTTTGTTTTAGGTGTTTTTTCATGATTTTCATGTTTTGTGTATATTTTTTGTTTTGCTTTTTTGCGCACATGTTCATGTTTTTGATAGCTTTTTTATGTTTGTTCATGTTTTTTGTCAATTTTTTTTATTGCTTTTTGTGTAAATTTTTATGTTTTTTACTTTTTAAAAAAAAGTTGTTAATTGTTTTTTGTGATTCTTTTGGTTTTTTTCTGTTTTTTGGTAATTTTAAACATGACACCTGATCGACATACAGCCATATCTAGACGCGTCAAGCAGCAATCCGTCGAAGTTTAGAGGTAGTGTAGTATCTGTTCTATTGTCATGATACCATCCTTCCAGGCATTACCTCCTCCTTTTTGAGAGGTGTGGAGGTAATGTAGTATCTGTTCTGCTTCCAACTAGATCAAATATGCGATAGGGAGCTTGTTATACCGCTCCTATGGAATGAGATTTTTGGAGGCTTGTGCAGTATTGCGCCCCTATGGAATAGTTTACTATTTCTTCTTCTTCTTCTTCTTCTTCTTCTTCTTCTCGCTTTCCTCCTCATGAACAGTGGCATAAATGGACCACATGAGGACTTTTATACGACAGAGGCGCATTAATATGAGTACGTTTTATGATAGTGACGCTACATGAATGAACTTCATTTTTATACTTCGATACGACAGAGGCGCATTAATATGAGTTATTTTTATGATAGTGATACAACATGAACGAATATAATTTTGGTGCTTTGATACGACAGGGGCAGATTAATATTAGTTCTTATGTATGCGCATTGGGGTAGAGATAGGTACGTATATAGTATGCGCACCAGGGCAGAGATAAGTACGTATATAGTATGCGCACCGAGGCGGGGATAGGTACGTATATAGTATGCACGCCTGGGCGGAGATAAGGTACATATATAATATGCGCACCGGGGCAGAAATAGGTACGCATATAGTATGCGCACCGAGGCAGTGATAGGTACTATATAGTATTCGCACCGGTGCAGAGATAGGTACGTATATAGTATGCACACCTAATCAGAGATAGGTACGTGTAAAGTATGCGCACCGAGGCGGAGATATTTATGTATATAGGTTGCGCACTGAGGCGGAGATAGGTACGTATATAGTATGTGCACCGGGTCGGGGATAAGTCCGTACATAGTATGCGCACCGGAGCAGCGATAGGTACGTATATAGTATGCTCACATAAGGCGGAGATAAGTACGTAAAAAGTATGCCCACAGGGGCGGAGATAGGTACGTAAAAAGTATGCCCACATGGGCGGATATAGGTACGTATATAGTATGGGCACTGGGGCGGTGATTGGTACGTATATAGTATGCGAAACGGGGCTGGGATAGGTACGTATATAGTAGGCACAGACAGAGGTTGTACTTTTAATAGAAACATGTCATACTTTTGCCCTAGGCAACGTAAGAAAAAGGGTGATGAAGTGACAGCTTTCGCCGAAAGCAACATGGAGAAAGTCGCAACGGGGAGGGGAAGCGGTGAATTTGAGCCACCAGGAAAGAGAGAACCATCAGGCAACGCCGGGTAACCCTGCTAGTACCTACATATGTATTGGGTTGAAACACGAGGGCATTAATTAATTTACCACATGGAGGAGGAACCCCCTCCCAAATGTCACGCGGGAATCGTTAATACGACTAACAATTCTCTCTACAATCTAACCAAATACATGACAAATAAAGTTGCCACTGATGTTTATCCTTCTAGGTGACCTCAATGATAACGTCTATCAAAACAGCATCTAGGCTGTATCTCATCTTAAGGGCCATAACAGCCAAATGAGGGCAGTGCCAAGCGAGGTGTGTGTAGGAGTTATTAGTATAGTGTACCCAGGTGTGCTTATTATTAAACATTCATAACTGAATCTTGGTGGACAAATCAGTTTTCGAATGAAGTTTATTTTTACTAAATGTGGTTGGATTAAATGTATGATTGTGAATTTTATTACCGATTCCCTGGGTAGAATTTTTTTTGGGGGGGGGGGGCAGGCTATATATCTAAAATATATAGTTAAGTAAATCTCTTTCTCGATTATTGTAATCGATATAGTTCTGCCTAAAAGCTAAATATTTTATTCTGGTACGTTTCTTTAGTGGATCATTGTAGCATGTTGTTCACAAAAAGTGTAATTTGATTTTATTCTTTCCATTAAATACTTTGACCGAGTCGAAATTATTTTCATGCAAACGCAGTCTTGAAAAAGCAACATAACTCTGTATTCGTGTATACAGAGTTTGTTTCCTTTGTTCAGAACAAAATAAAGTATTTGTGAACAAACGACATAATAAAAAAACGGCAATAATGCAAGTAAAAACACAGCAGGGCAACGCCGGGTAGGGGCAGTTAGTATATACAGTGCTGGCAAATTTACAACCTAAAGTTGTTGGTTGTTATCTGTCTCATTCAATGTCTATGCACACAATTCCAAACATGTAAACAATGAAATACCTACGTCAACTGTATCATTCTTACATTTTTCAGTAGACGAGTAGTTGAGCGACTTTTAAGTAGGCTATTATATATGTAGTGCTTAAAATGAGTAAAATAGTTGAGAGCATGTGATAAAATCATAACGACGAAAGAAGGTAAAAGAAAAGCAAAATATATATTAGAGTAAATATAAAAATATATGAGAGAAAAAGGGTGTACAAATTATCAAAAAATACTTTAAGCAAAAAACAGGTCTAATAATATACATATACATGTGTTATCACTTTAGATGATGGTGTATTTATCTGCATTATCGGCCATATTTGTTGCGAAAATAGATGTTTTCTCGTTGCGTTTTTGTTTGCTTAATTGTTAGGCAAGTAAGACTTCCGCATAGAGCTCACGACAATCGTGTCTCAGGATTGGCTGGACAGGTCTGCACCAAGTCGTCCTCGTTGGTTGCAGCTATTCTTTACCCGGTAGGATTGTAGATTTTACTCTCTTACCCCACACAGACACCGATAACAGTAAGGCTAAAAGGTTTGATGTGAAACGGAGGGGAAACGTTTGTAAATATGACGAGTTCTTATTGGCACTCAAGCATAACATTAGATCGTTAGCCCGCCAACTCCAAACATTAGTTAAAAATTAAAAAATACAAGACTTTCATTTCTATTTAATGAAGAATGTATATATATATATGATGTTTATCGCTCGCCGCAATTGACATAAATATAATTTAATCTCCCCTTATAACGTGAGATGTTCCTATGGCCGAGAGGATAGAGCAAAATCGTGATTCTGTGAAACAGGTTCGTGCCTTGTTACCGTCTGAAATTATTACTTTCTGCACCAAAACGACGTCATCTTTAGTAAATATGATGTAGTGTTTCTTTATAATATTAATGAATATTATTATAATATATTTGTGTGTGTGGTTATATTTATATATGCATGTATTAAGAGGAAAAACAATACTATTTATTATCGTTATATATATATATATATATATATATATATATATATATATATATATATATATATATAATGCATATGTGTGTTCATTGTGTGTCAGTATAAGAATATGTTGTAGCGCTTTATCGTTACTGAATCGCGGAATATGTGTCTCATTTTCATACTATACACTTAGGAATTCATTGAATTGTACCCAGGTGGCTCGTAACTAAACGACTGGCATCAGAAAAACACGCAACTTATGAGTGTAGGCGGAGAAAAAAGTTCTAGAATTTCTTAGTTTTGGAAAACGCTTATACGCAACTGGTGGACGTCTTTATTTTCGTCGGCAAACCAATCATTCGGCCGGAAGATCATATCCAGATTCAAGTCGCAAAGTCAATATAAAGTCTATATAATAATAGGCTAAGGCAATTTCATGTCTGTACGTACTTTATAATCCTCTACATTTTTTTCGTAAATTTTAAACTTTATCTGATATCGCTATTATGTCGAACGTGAACTAAAATAATGTTGTTGGCCTCTGTGATAGGATGAAAGTGCAGTATCTGTACTATACAACGATTTTACAATAATAGCGTTCTGTCTGCGTTCGTGTCTGACGTCTATAGAATTAACATATATTACCAACTGTTACAAGATCTTTGGATGTTAACTCCCATAACCAAATAGGAAACTATATTAACCAGAGTACTTAGATAAGTATGTTTCCCTTTTAACAAAGGGACTACAATAATATTGGTGAGTTTGCGTTCGTGTTTGACGTCTATAGAATGAAGATATCTCACAAACCTTTTTTGAGGAGATTTGGAGATAGAATCACGTAACCAATAATGAGATTATATCAACCAGATTATTCAGTTTGAATGTCATGGGGTCTTCGTTGGTGCAGGGTGTTAATAGAATGCACGACTACAATCTTCAACAGATGATTATATTAGAATAATTAAAATGATTTTTTCAGCAAATAACCTACTCTCAGAGAAATGGTCAAGCATATCTTTTCTGTGATTACAATATCTAGTAAACGGAGTTAGGTAAACACACGTTGTTTAAATTATCTTAACATAATATATATACATACATATATATATATATATATATATATATATATATATATATATATATATATATATATATATATATATTACTTTACTTTACTTTAAACGTAAAGGACAACGCCCTCTAGCTGTATTGAACACACAATTCGGTCTCTGAATTGCATATTCCTCAGCTGTTTGAAGAGGAAAGCCGCAATGTTTCTTAATGCTGTCGGGTCATCTTTTTTGTGGGCGTCCTCTTATTCTTGCTTTTTAAAAGTCTATTCTGTAGCTGACATGTATCATCCCACTACTCTTAGCCACCTGCCCACTATATAGAAATCTCCTAGCTGACACCACATCTTCGATGGTTTCTGCCATGCACAGCGCCTTGCTTGTGCAAGCAGTGCTAAGTCTGTCATATCTAAATAACCTTGAGGATTGTCCTAAGACATTTAATCTCAAACACCAACAGGGCTCTGCCTTCTTTTTCTCCAGTAGTCCATGTTTCTGAACCGTATATGGCTATTGGCAGAATGAATGCTTTATAAAATGTACCCTTAAGAAATCAAAATAGACGATCAATTAATTCCAAACCTTACAGAGTTCAAGAATCTTGGCAGTGTATTTCCTAACTGTGCTTCGAATATCCACGGCGTCACATGCGTCTGACCGTTTACGAAACATAATATGGCTCTCTAGAAACATGTCCAGAGAGACGTGTTTCTAGAGACCAATATTGGAATTAACTAATCGTTTATTTTGATTTCTTCATCAGCTTCTGGTGATATAATTGCACATTTAAGGAAATAATCTTCAAGCCCATTTTGGCAGGCATTTCCAAGCTCCGATGTTGAAATTTTAAGTTTTTAAAAGATAGCAGATATTAGTGTGGTATTATCTACATATATAACACCAAATAACATGCCATCTCTCAATTGGAACTCTTTGTCAAAACCTGTAATATTTTTTATTACGTGGTCAAGGAATATGTTGAATAGACTTGTTGACATTATGCAGCCTTGCCTCACTCCAACCCTCACTCGAAACAAGTCAGTGAAGTGCTATCGAGCATTAACCGCACATGTTATGTCCTCGTATATAGTTTGTATAATAGCAACGTATTTTGAGGGAATTTCAATTTGGTACAACATTTTCCAGAGATCCTCCCTCCATGTAGTGTCGAAGGCAGCCTTGAAGACAATGAAGTTAAAATGCAATGGAACTTGGTGTTTACTTATCTTCTCTATAATCTGTCGTGTTATAAATATTGCGCCAGTTGTTACTTTGCCTGGTCTGAAGCTGAATTGGACTGATTCATTGACCATTCGATTATGTGTTGGTATCTGATCATCAAGATTTTACAAAAGACTTTTTCAGCTATTGACAATAGGTAAATAGCTCTGTTGTTTTCAGTTTTTAGTTTGTCACCTTTTTTGTGTATTAGGGTTATAATCATCTTCGACCAGTCATCTGGTGTTGTCTCAGTTGTGATTATTTTATTGAACAAAGTTGTCAATGTTTTAATCATCGTATCTCTTCCAACTTTTATTAATCCAAATGTTATTCCATTAACCCTTAGGGGATTCGTGTTGCACATCTGTTTGGTTTCATTTTTGGTTTCTTGCTCGGTTACCGATGAAATAAGCGCATCATCGTCCTGTGAAACCGGTCAAAATCGAAATAAAGCGTCTTCGTCACGCAGAAAGCGCGTATTGAAGTGTTTCTCAAAGTGAGCCTTCCAAACTCCCAAAATGTCTGTTTTTTTATCTGTAGCTTTCCTTGTGTATCATTTATTGCAGATATAGGTGTGTATTGTTTTCTTTCTAATTATCGGACTTACTCAAATAATTGTTAAGAGTTGTTTTTTTGAAATTTTCCTCTATTCCTATTATTTTTGTTGTGAGATTTTCGTTCTTTTATGTTTGGCAGTTGATTTTCTTGTTTAGTTTTTTCGTAGTTATTAATGTACTCAGCATTATTGTAATTATTTAGCGTTACTCTTCATGCATCTTTCACAGAGATCTATAATTTCAGCTGGTAAACCAGGAGTTTCGTTATGATGTGTGTAGCCTATATTTTGCTCTACAGTTTTATGTACTACGTTTTAAAATTCATTGTAGAATTCGTTAGGCTGCAAATCAAGGTTATCATGTTATAGACTAGCAAACCTTCAACCGACTACTGACTCAAACCTTTCTAGTGTGTCTATGCTGCGTAGTTAATCGTTGTTGTAACGTCTTGAAGTTTTATTAATTTTGCGTTTGGATTTTTTTGGACTCTTCTATGGTTATGTTTGCGATTATTAGGGAGTGGACGGATCCTACTTCAGCTGACTAATACTATCTGCAGTTTTACAGTGCTGATTGCTGTTTGCTGTTTGCTCGACATCACTATATATATATATATATATATATATATATATATATATATATATATATATATATATATTCTATACTTAGTTCAATACAGTATACTGCAGATAATATTGTAGCAATTGTTTCTGCCATAAAATAGGCAGTGGTAATTTCAAAAAGGCGAACTTTTTACAGAGGACAAAAATACAATCCTAATACTTTTTACAAGAAAATATAGTCCAAATTAAAACATTGGTAGAGTCCAGTTACATCCAAGTGAAGGGGGCACACATACTATATTATTCTGCACAACAGCTTTCACATGCACTCGAAACCCGAGTCGTTGATGAAACATACCTGAATTATTTTAGCTATAACACCAATTATAATTCCTGTTCACTGCGCTGGAACCATTCGGCGCCAAACGGCTTTCAATTATTTTACGCGTGTATCTGATGTTACTTAATTAAACAACACGTCTACTGCCGCAACTTCCAAAAATCCAGGTTAAATGTATTGGCAAAAAAAAGCAAAGAACACATCGAAATGAAACGGCTTAATGTCAGACACGAAAGTATGTATATATATATATATATATATATATATATATATATACATACAAAATTATATCCCCTTGTAATATTTTATGTGGATACATGAAGTACTAATATATATATATATATATATATATATATATATATATATGATTATTTTCAGGTAGGTTTTTAATTAGAAACACATGAAAGTGCAATCTGCAGCGGATACACTTGTCGAAAATATATGAAGCATCTTCCTTGATTATCCCGAGTATTCACGGGATCGGCATTCTAAACGGTTTTACTACAATCCCGACTATTGGCTTCCTGTCCCTTAATCTAAATTCAAGAGCCCAAGACGCTTATTTTGCCGGTAATTTCCCGTTTTCATAGATCTGGAGAACTTTTAATTATGTATGAATCTCGCTGTGTATCCTTATGTTTTCATTTTTTCTTATATGTATTTTACTGCGGTTATTTGTCGCACTCGCATTGATATTAAAAGCCAATTTTTCTATTTGAATATTAGACAATAAATCCTTAATGTACTCACTCGTAGATATTTGAGCGACTTCAAACAGTCTAACTACTTTGCATATCTTTTTAAAACCGAACTCCCATTAATTCACTATTCGGTTATGCTGTGTTCTTATTGGGATATTTGTTTCAGTAAACTAGTATGCACAGTTCTAGTATGCATACATTTTATATCATGCATAACTGCGCAATATTTTGGTGAAAAAGTTCTAACACCCACAACATATATATATATATATATATATATATATATATATATATATATATATATATATATATATATATTTGTGTGTGTGTGTGTTTCTATGTACAGGATAATCCTCAAACCTCAGTAGTGATTTATTATCAATTTTGGAATATATATTAAATGCAACAGGGTGAGTTATTGGCACATTATTTCTTTTATGAATTTGAACATTGCGGGATGCATATATGTAAATTTATGTAATATATTCAGGTGTACATAATAAACGTCTCACCTAATGAATCGATCATTATAAACTTTGAAACATATATTCTCGGTTATCCGGTTAGTAACATGGCGCTATTAGTGTTTTGTAAACTCTAGCAATTAAGGAATGCGCCCGCAAAAAATTGCACCCGCTTTTCAACAACTTTCAAAATAACTTTGATACAAAAGATTTAATAGCGTAAAGAATTGCTCAAATATTAAGGTGTATTTCGTAGAACATTTTTGAAAAGATTCTTGCTCGCGCGTAAATGCCAATACTATGTATTAGCTTGGTAATAATAGAAGATGTATTCTAGGCAGCAGGGTGAATAACGTGGCCACATTATTAATTTACTTTGTAAACTTTACTTTTTATGGGGTTCTACTGAAACCATACCATATACCCCCCCCAAAAAAAAGAAAAGAAAATGTAAAACTCATGCTATTTTTATTAGTTATACTTGCCCTTGTTATGAGCTATACTTATACATATATTAGGTGAGTACCCTTCCCAGGACGGGTATTCTAATAGTTGATTTCTAAACACAAGTTTCTAATGTTTAGCTAATGTGATAGGTGTTTGTTACTATATTCAAAATATAAAGGAACACTATTTTCACTAGTTTATTCATGTATTTTCTCCAACCCTTCAAATTGAAATCTATGCTGAGAAAATGAAAACTTTAACTCTAATGTGTCGCCCCTAAACTAGTCTGGGCTCTGTTGCGAGTAGTATTGACACAGCTGTCATCGTGGCTTCAATGCAACGTTCCTTTCAACAGTCGCACTCTTTAAAACAGCTGCCTTTCAATAGAATACATCTCTCGCTGATTTACTAAGTTGTTGAAAATAGCCTTGTGGGCTACGTCATTGGAGTTTGAGTTTGAAAGATAACTCGTTTTCCGGGTTTCGAGTACGGCGACCGATGTGAAT
>OY744518.1:105910014-105915014 GCA_963556195.1 Sepiola atlantica
TACTTTTCTAATTTAAACACTCATGTTCTGAAAATATTATTACTCTTATCAAATATTACTTTGCTTTCAGTGTTTGTGTATCGCAACACTTATCTAACATTACCCCTCTCCATGTAAAACAATAATTACTCGTCTCTGCGTAAGTACTTTCTGTAGGGATGTTCTTTCGCAGTTATGAAATAACACGAACGTTTCTATTTACGTTATATTTATAAATGCAATACGCCTAGAACACTACAATTAAAATTAATACATAATTATACATACTAGTAAAACTACTTTTATAAGGTTCAGAGGTGGACTATGAGTATCTTGTGTTCTTCAATCTTCCCGGGCAAGGTTCGTGCACGGGTCCCGCTAGTTTATTATGGAATCGTTTTAATTGATCGAAGAATACAGGCGTAATTTCACTGAGATTAGTAAAAATTAGCAGAACCCCGTAGTCATTTCATGGTGTTTTCGAAAACAATCACCATGATTTCCTCTTAATAATAATACCTTTTGAAATAATAAATGTCCGTTAGGGTCAATCCTATTAAGAAAATAAGATATATGGTTTCTTCGAAGACTAAGAATAATTATCTGGTAAAAAAGCTATACTAGTAGCCCAACTTAGCGTATCGAGCAAGTTACAATTAAAAGACATCTAACAAGGAAAGCGTTAATTAAATAAGTCTAGATTGGCATGTGTAAGAACAGAGAAAACAGAAGTAACAAACACGCGATTAAAATCTTCTACAAAAAGCATCACTGGTAGTCGAATAAGTGTCCGACTTAGGGTATTGAACGAATTAATAGAAAATGAAACAATAACTAACTAGAACATAAGTCAGTGGTGCGACTGCATACTTCCGTCTGACAGCGTAAGAATGGGTCAAAGTTTCATGTGGATCTTACTTCTTTACATTGTACGTTTCATGCCATGGAAAAATTAATAACTACAAAACTAATAATCAAATCACGCTTAAATTTTGCATGTGTGTTACTGTTATAAAAGAACGTCAGGTCAATATATCAAATTTAGAAATATCGGAAGTTAAAATTCCCTACACATTTCGACCTTGAGCGGACTGTTGAAGGTCATAGTCAAAGTTATATACGATGCGTTACACTATGGGCCCAGTGGTCAATCTCTACAGTGAACAGGATAGAAGCTACCACCAAAAGTATTATGTTGCTCTTTTTTATCTTGAAACTTTACCTACATATCTCAAGATTATAGCAGTTTTAAATTACACAAATTTGGCGATGTTTATTGACGATTTGTTAAGCAACGTAGACGCTTCGCTGTACTTCACAAACAAGCAAACGTAGTTACAAACTCAATCGAAAACATAACCTCCGTTACGGGGGTAACAGAGCATTTTTACGCTGCATATAAACCGACGTCCGCCGAGTAGCTATAAAAGACATTTAATATTATTGCATAGAGACAGTGAGCTATACATTTAGATCTGTTTGCTTTGCTACAGTGCGAGTTTTGCAAACAAATCGCAAGCGCAAGAGAGTGCAAGAGAGGGAGAGGGGGTAAGTCTTACAAGTTTCCTAACTGATAAATCCCCATTGAGTTATGGCCTCCGAAAAACTCTCTGTACCAGTGAGCGAACAAGCAGTGCGTGAGTCATTTATTCTGTTGAAGGTAGAGTGGGTGAATACAGAAGCGAGTGACAGTGATCAGTTGCTTCGACTTAGGAAAACAATCATTTATGAATGAAGTGAACGGCCCGGACCCGGTTGGCAAGCAGACCAAGCCGGTAAAATAAATAAATATATAACTAAAAAAGGCATAATGAGAAGATGTTAAAAGGAAAAGAAAAAAAGAAAGAAAATAGATAAAGAAAGAAAAAAAGAAAGGCGAAATAAAAGACAATTTCTCTCTTTAATGTATTGTTACGGAGAGTAACATCCCTTGCTGATCATTCGTAAGATATAGGTCGAATAACCGATCGGACAAAATTAGCATAGCATATTAAATAGCCGCTTTTTTGTGCAACGCATATTTAAGAATGTCACGATTTTCGTTACAAAGATCTATAACAATATCAGAGACGTATGTATGTATGTCTGCATCTTGATGTATTTATTCGCTCTTAGTTTAGTGTGTCTATTCTACGGCGTATCAATCTTTTCCGGTTAATTAATGCCAAATCCTAATATATATATTGTACATGATTCATTCATTAAAACATACTGAAATGTTACCAGTAAAAACGTACATTCGTATGAATAAGAAGGTAATGACTTTTGCTCTAATTGATTCCGTTGTTGGCATTGGCTTCCGCAGTTCTTTCCTTTATCGGGTACACACAAGAGGGACCACGTTAAGACTGAAAACAACCATTTTTCTTCTATGCGTGTCTTTGAAACATATGGTAATTTAAACCTACAGTAGACTGCAGGTGTTAGTGGTGCATGCGAATGGCATACGTTGCGGGTGTTAGATGCTCAGTTAAAGGAAATAGAGCGGGGACAGAGAAATTTGAAAATGTATTTTGTTTTATATCGGGCCATCCGCAATCTTATTTCTATCTGAAATTAAAGCAGAGCCTCTTAAAAACAGAATTATGCTGACCCAAGCAAAGTAATATTCTTAGATTGTCTCTATGATAATCCCCCTTAATTAAACTGTCTGGTAGTTATCTTTAATCGATATTTACAGCGGTCAGTCTCTGGGTGGTCGAATGGAGACCAGTCAAAAAGACAGGAATTCAAGATTTCCAGGCAAGGACAGAATACACCAATAGATTGGAGGGGTATTTGACTCTATGTGCACGGCAGAAGATTTTTTTTCTGAGAGATATGGACATCCGTTAGAGCTGTCAGTCTCTCCAGGCAAGATGAGGCCATTTGGGGCTCTTAACTAAAGGACACAATTAATGGGACTTAGATTATATGTGGCCGAGATAAGATATCTCATTTTGCAAGTCTGCCATTCAACCTGGGAAGATGAGTTTCATTTTTAACCTCCAACAAATAAATGTGTTACTTGTTTATAACTTTGAGTTGTGATTCTACTTGGGATGATAACTCTTTGTTGCAGCACTGACGCGATCGCACAACATCTTTGGACTGGCACAACGAGTAGGGATGATCACGGGGAGTGCAGTGAACGCATGCATTCAGGTTAACACTCATACGAAATTTTCCCACTTTTTTACGCAGTCCTTAGCATTAATGTTGTACTCCGTAAGATCCTTCAAGCTGCACCGGTTGGGCAGTAGGGAGCAGACAAGACAGTGTTACATCGTATGCCCATCCTCTCCACATTCACAGATGAATGAGTCAGTTTTGTATCCCCCATCAACTTATAGCAACTTTTGCTCTATTCCAGTTCTCAGGCCGTTGAATGTTTTCCACTAGAGCAATGATGTCTCTGAACCGGGAAGGAGAGCCTCAGAAAGTAGGGATTCCTTTGTCAGTAGGAGGGAGCCATTCTCTAGCTGTCTGGTTTACAGCTGTAGTTTGTCTCTTCCTTAGAGGTTGTTAGGGGTTCGAGATGGCCTCAGGAAGTTTATCCTTGACTTCAGTCGTTGAACCGTAGGTTAACGTCCATGGTGGAGTTGGCGTTCATCACTGAGGGCCTTTGTGATCTCTAGCTGGCAACTTCCCGTTTCACATCTGAAGGTGAAATGGCAGGAGATGTGAGGAGATGCATGCTGTGCCATTGTGGAATTTATACAATGGAAACGACATTATTCAGAACTTTAAGCGCCCAAGTCGGTATCAACTTGAAAACCACAAAACCTCATTGTATCCATAGCGGGAAGATATTTTTTTATATTGCAATGTGTTACCGCTTTCTAAAGCTCAAACGTTAATCGAGAATAACATTTCATAATAAGAATGTCAGTTAGACGATGAACAACATGTTGAGAAGATTGGAAACGAATCAATAGATAACATAAAAGATAAATGTAAAAGAAAAACACAGAAAGATATAAAGAAAATAAAGAACATCTGTTGATAAAGTATCTTTTTTCCAAGGCATGACCTCTGAAAAGGAGACGAATGGGGATATTGCTCGTCACATGAGCGCTCTCTCTTATAAAAGAATCCCTACATGCCGCGCAAGCTAGTTTTACAACGTGTTCAGACTGGCTTTCAGGCGCTGAGCTGCAAAACTAAAAACAATTTCGTGTCACACCTTGCCCTCGTTGGGAAGCAGCAAATGAATTCTTAGTTGATGTGACAAAATAATCACCGTGTATAAAACATATGTATTTTTCTAGACAGAAATGTTCATATTTGTGCTGTGAAAATATAAATACAATAAACTAATACAAGATAAGTGTGTATATGTGTCTGCCTATGTGACTCCCTGTCTGCATTCATTAACAAAATTTAGTATTAAAGATATAAGAACTGATGAATTTCGAAACGATAATCCAATATAGCGAGTAGACTTATTTCTCAGCCAGCCTTATAACCCCTTTCTTCTTTTTTAGCTCTCGATGGGCTTACCTTTTGGTAAGACTGTTTGGAATCCAGTGCATTGAACGCTTGATTTGTCTGATAACTGACAAATAATGATAATAATACGTTTTTATGGTATGAGTGACAGTGCAGCAGATAGAATTCAGGGATAGGTCCTGGAGTGGATTCACAATCAACACTCTCTAAATGTCAGGGTATTCTCAAGTGCCATGTTGCGCATTAATGTATGGCATGTGTTGCATTTGTGACGTGAACAACTGGATCCCTCACGCCTATGCTAATGTCTGTGATTTAGGTTCAATTATTTGGGCTCTAAATTTGTCACCGTCGGTTACAATACTACCTAGTTTTAAGTGATTCTACTTATCTCTCTTGTATGTTTGTATGCAATATTATCATCTTTCGATTGTTGTAAGCTCTTTAGAGCGAGAGACTTCTGGCCTTATCTTGAGCAACTTCCATATATATATATATATATATATATATATATATATATATATATATATATATATTAATAATATAAGGTTAGATTTTAGTAACCATGTCTTTATTAATTTTTGAGAAAA
>OY744518.1:105920014-105960014 GCA_963556195.1 Sepiola atlantica
CCCCAGCGCTCCTGGCATTTTCTCGGTACCCGGGATTTTTCTTTTATTTATTTTTGACAAGGAGAGGAAGAAGAAGAAAAAGAAAAAAATCTCTCGAAATATCAAATTGATTCTTGACAATCCGGACATCACAAACTAACACCCTTGCTGTCTAGGAAAATAAACAAACCTTTCGATCTATATCCGACTTATTTCGGTTTTGTTCTGTTTTTGTTCTTCACAGCTTCCAGCAACCCGGATCTTCGCATTGCCTTAAACCTTTTTAAAAACTCTTATTATATATATATATATATGTATATATATATATATATATATATATACATATATATATGTATATATATATATATATATATATATATATATATATATATATATATATGTATATATATATATATATATATATATATATATATATTTATACATACATATGAGGTGCACACGCGTATGCGTAGTTATAATTATATGCTGAGCTGTAGACTAGTAGTTAATCGTAGATTAAAATTAAAAAAAAAATCATTTTTTTCTGGATACTTTTCTTTGTTCTAGTGTACCGTTTGAGTCACGTGAGATTTCTAAACTCCCCGACGTCTAAAGAAATCTATTTAAACAGCTTGCATAGCCGAGCACAATCTGACCCATTAATCTTCCCCCCTCCTTCTATGTATCTCTCTCTCTTTCTCTATCCTCTTCTCTATATATCTCTAAGCTGACATGCGTATCACCGTCTCTTTCATACATGCAGCCACGATCACTGACCCGTGACTTTATTTTCCTAAAAAAGGCAATCTTAAATTGCCTTGCGTCGCTTAACTTTTCTCTTGGGAAATATTACATGATGTTTTCTGTGCAACCCGATTGAGAAATAACGATTATTTTTGCTCCAATCTTGTTTTGCGATTCTGAGATAAATTCTTCATTTTATTTCTTCTAGTGCACTTTTTTAATCTATTATGTTTGGTTTTATCTCTGAGACTTTTACCGTTTCTCCGATCTATTTCAAATTCTACCTGTATATATTGTACTTAATTAGGCACGAATACCACTGGGAAAGTTCTGGACTTAGGATTTAAATTGTGGTTATGAGAAAAATATCAACCTGTCTTCTAATAATCGTATACTTTTAATATCAAATAACCGTTTACAAGTAATATCAAATAATCGTATACAAGTAATATAAAATAACTGTATACACATAATATCAAATAATCGAATACAAGTAATATCAAATCATCGTATAAATATCGTAATATCAAATAATCATATATACGTAATATAAATCAATCGTATCTAAGAAATATCCAATGATCGTAAACAATATCAAATAGTCGTATAAAATAGTAATCTGAAATAATCGTATTTTATGTAATATCTAATTATCATATACAAGTACTATCAAATAATAGTATACAAGAGATATCAAATTATAGTGTTAAAGTAATGTAACATGATCGTATACAAGTAACATCCAATAATGGTATGACTGTTATAATATCAAATAATCGTATACAAATATTATGAAATAATCTTATACAAGTAATATCCGATGATCGTATACATGTAATATTAAATACTCCCATACAAGTAATATTAAATGATCGTATAAAATTAGTCATATCAAATAATCGTATTCAAGTGATACTAAAACACAATATAGTATATAGGTAGTACTATCAAATAATCGTATGAAAGTAATATAAAAAATCTTATACGAATAATCTAAAATAATCGTATATAAGTTATATACAATAATCGTATACAAGTTATATACAATGATCGTATGAAAGTAATATAGAATAATAATATACAACCAATATAAATTAATCGTATACAAGTAGTAATATTAAATATTCGTATACAATAATATTAAATAATTGTATGCAAGCAGTAATATCAAATAACCGTATACAAGTTATTTCCAATGATCCTATACCAGTAGTAATATAAAATAACATTATGTAAGTTATATCAAATAATCGTATACAAGTCATATCCAATAATGGTATACAATTAATACCAAATAATCGTATACAAATAATATCAAATAATCATATACAGGTAAAAGTCATGCGCCATAGGTATTGTGTTGTAATATAAAAATGGATTATTTTTCGTCCACCTAACTCAATTAAGAATCACTTACACTAGGTATTATGTTTTGCCATAAAATAAGAATAAACTGTTTGATATGTTTGAGAAATTTTAGAAAATATTAGATTCACAAGCGGTCCACAGTCGTGTGTGTATCCTACTCAGTTTAGTTTTTTTGCAATTTCTTTGGAGAAAGGTGTAGCCTTCTACTCACATATAACAGTTTGTATTCCCAAATGGTCACCTATCTGGGACTGACCAGGATCAACGTCGCTTAACTTGATAATGTTTGATATAAAATGGCAAACCAAATCAAATCCAACAACAAATAATCGAATAATAATCACCTAGGCCGACTTCGGGCAAATGCCCCTTACTTCATGGTAAGAGTATTTTGGGTATTACTGCAGCTTACAGACCGTGTTTTTTTTTAGATAGAATTTTCGAGGGAAGCCAAGGTTTTTCTCTTCATTAGATACAACACCGAACTGTAAGGGGGACCCACCACATTCTTTGAATTTCTTCACTTACCCTTTTATCCTCACCTTAGATTGCTGAGTGTTTAGAAAAGGGGGCATAAAGTACAATTTTTAAGTCCTTGGTATGACTCAACCGCGGATTGAATTATGTTAAATGGGATGGTTCAATAAGTCGATATTTTTTAAAAAGAAATAAGAATGTGTTGTTTAACAGGAAGTTGGAGGTATTAGTGTCACACATTACAATAACTGTACATTTAGATTAAATAATAATAATGATTATCATAGTGAAAATAATAATGATAATAATAATAATAATGATAATAATAATAATAATAATAATAATAATAATAATAATAATAATAATAATAATAATAATACAAAGAAGAATAAATTAAGCATAAGAAAAGTATAGAAAATAGGTCAATATACTGAATACAGAAATTGATTAATTATCATTATTATAGCAATAATAATAATAATAATAATAATAATAATGATAATAATAATAATAATAATAACAATAATAACAATAATAATTATAGTTAGTGTTGTTATTATTATTATTATTATTATTATTATTATTATTATTATTATTATCATTATTATTATTATTATTATTATTATTATTATTATTATTATTATTATTATTATTATTATTATTATTATCATTATTTGTAGTCACTAGGAGTTATCACACAGGTTAACGGCGGTGATGGCCCAGCGACAACAACCAGTGGTTTTTCCTGCAGTCTGAGTGATAACAAGCCCGCCCATATTTTTAGTATTTTCTACCTAGAATTCTAAATAAAGAAATTATTCTAATTAACAGGAAATCAAAAGGATTACTACAACAGTCACTTCATTTTTTGAGTTTCAAATTATAATGGTAATAGTAATAATAATAAAGCAAGGAGCAAATACTACCACTACTACTACTACTACTACTACTACTATTACTACTGCTACTGCTACTACTACTACTACTACTACTACTACTACTAATAATAATAATAATACGAAGAAAAAAAAATATTTTTGATAAATAGGTAACTTTATATCGAAACCGGAAATTATTTAATAGGGGTTTTATACCGAAACCAAATTGCATGATAAAGGCTCTGTAATTTTTATTTACCTATTCTCCGGGAGGGGGAGGTAGATATAAGATCAGTCTTTTTTTGGAAAGCCAGCCAATTAAGATTAGCGCCCTCTGGCCCACTTAAAATACCGTAGAAGCCTCGTCGACATTTCCCGTAGGGCCACCTCAGGCAATTAGCAATACACTAACCCCATTCCCAAAGAGAAAGTAAAGCCTATGAGGGTGAACCTTCTGAGACTAAACATAACCAACAGAGCAGGATAAGAAGAAACCACAACGACGCACCCTATGTCGGACTGATCGCCGAGGACGTATCTTCGACCGGTACGAACAGACCTACACAAGCAGGCTCCGTAATAGGTTGGAAGAAAATAGGAAAAATGAAGAAAAAGATAATATAATGAAAGAAAGAAAAAAGAGAACTAATGGTTAAAGTTAAAGATAATTGTAGGCGTTCCTTATATATTTTCGTTTCCTTCATATTTATATTTAGTATGCATTATCTTAATTAATAACATTTAAATGGTGGACATTTTGAAAGAAAAAAGATTCCGAATTATCTTAATATACAAGTCTTAGTTTTGAATTGCCTTATTTAAGAATATTTAACGTTTATCTACAAACGAATATAATAAAAAAAAATTCTTATTAGTGTGACAAAAAAAGAAAAAAAGAGGAGCAATAGGCTAAATGTATAATTTTGACGGTGCGTTAGTTTTATTGTGTTTTTTGCTTGATTGTGTTGGTGTCAACTGTTTATTGATGATCCTATTTGAAAATACCTTGAATTTTGTTGTCAAGAGAATTTATGTTTTAGAATGGGCGAGCACAATTGTTTGAATTTGAATGTTGTTATAAACAAATTCGGAACATTTACTAAATGATTATATTAAATTATATATATGTAACAGCGATTTCCGGTGGTCTAGTGGTTAGGGATCCCGACTATGCACTATATAGTTGTAGGTTCGATCCTTATATGGTCTAGCCGTACCGAATAGGTGTGACACAGCGAAACAGTATTCTGGAAAAGACTGTGTATGGCCCCACTTTCTCGGGGTAGACACTGTCGTTAATGAAAATGCCTGCTACTATTTGGCATAATAAACACAAATGGAGCAATGTCAAGTAGCGTTGATATAAAAACCTTTAAGATTCAATTTACGAACAGCGCTATTAACTAGATGGTTGCTACTGTAGCCGCTGAACAGTCTGTATGTAGACGATTTCATATTGGTTTGGTGACCGCAGTGTTCTAAGCGTTCAGACAGAAGTTAAAATATTGATTTTGGTCCGAAGATTTCGAATCGTTTAACAAGAAGAGAAATCATGCTCCACATTGATTATTTCCGGAAAAGAATGAAATGCATGTGTATGTGGATAAGCATGTAATAACATTTATCGTAATAAATATATATATATATATATATATATATATATATATATATATATATATATATATATATATTAAAGACTATTTATAATTAAATATTACATTATATGTTTACCTAGAGACGACGTCGTTTTGAGCTTATTGATCTCTGCAGTGTAGGAAAGTGATAATTTCAGACGGCCATAGAGCGCGAACCCGGTTCACAGAACTATCATTGGATTCGCACGCTTTTTATTTATTTTTTTATTATTGCAGTTTTATTCATGCCCATTACAGCGTAAACATTAGGACAGACTATATATATATATATATATATATATATATATATATATATATATATATATATATATATATATATATATATATATATATATATATATATATATATATATATATGTGTGTGTGTGTGTATATCTAGGCAGCATCTTATCTTGCAGGCAAGTATTGTTGAATATAAGAGACAACTCATGTCTAGATGTCCTTTGGTAGATCCTTTCAATAGTCCGAATCAGGATCTAAGGTTCGGAGGGGATTTGGTTGATGAATTAGCCATAGTTTAGATTTTTCCCTCAAGTACTTTCAGACTTACCCGGGTCCATCTTCAGGGAGACAAATCTAAACTATGGCAAATCGATCAGCCAATTCCCCTCCGAAACTAAGAACCTGATTCGGACTATTGAAAGAATCTATGAAAAGATATCTAGACATGAGATTTCTCTTAATTTCAACAATATATATATATATATATATATATATATATATATATATATATATATGTGTGTGTGTGTTATTGTTTATTATCTATGTATGTATACGTTTCATCCTTTATAATCTGGACTCATCAGCATAGCGATATGCCTACTAACTACCGGTCGTGCGATTCGAAACCCTGGATTACAAGTATTTTTCAACTTAAATCCAACGTGGCTAACCGCTCGGCCAATTTTAAATAAATGATAAACAATGATAATTTTAACACTTTTAAAGCGGCTTGACGTCCAGGCATTCTACTTCTATTAGGGAAGGAATGATGCATTATAAAGCAAATGACGTCATGCTGTGTTTGTACTACCATTACATTGCTCTACTTTTTTTACGACGGACGACAAATATAAATATATTTTATTGTTTATTATCTATGTACGTATACGTTTCGTCCTTTTTAATCTGGACTCATCCGCATAGAGATATGACTAATCACTATGTATGTATATATTAAATATTTTCACCCACAGTATGTCTGGGGATGGCTGTATATGTATATATTTATATCCTTTAAACCAGTCATATGCAGGGGAAAACCTCATGCGTATGAAAAATAAGAGCAACTCCGTACACACAAGGTGAGCAAAATATACCATTATTTAATTATAGCGAAAAAATAATAACAAAAATAACGTTATAAACGATCAATTACCACGTAATTTCAGACTTGGCTTTTAGCGTAACGGTTAGCGAACTCGGTTACAGCCAAAGTGATCATAAGTTCGATCCTAGTCATAATGACCACGATGATATGCCGCAGTACCAGCGAAACACGTGTCCGTGGATAACTATGTTACATATAAAATAAATATAATGAAATGAATGATTGAAAAATATGCATATACGTTGATGAGGGCTCAGAAACATTAATGAAGGAAATTTTTGTGCATGAGTGTCCCACGTGTGGATCAGTGACGTCACTCCTGCTTCGTAAGAAGCTGAGAGTTTAGCGAGTCTGGGTTTTGGAAGTGAGCCGAATAGTCAACTTCTCTATGTAGTCTTCAAATGTAAAAGGGGAATTACATTCCCAAAAGAGTTCGCTTTGGAAGTGATAGCGTCAAGATCACGATGTAGCCGCTCGTCGCATGGGCTGGATCTCGAATGAGATCTTGCAGAGATCTCTGTGCATCGTCGCATCCACAAGAGCTATAAATGAGTGAAGTATTGAATTGAGAGGAATGGATGGAAACCCCACCACAACCAAGACTTTGAATAAAAGAACCGAATCTCTCTCTGAAGAAAAACTGTCTCAGTGTTTTGTCTCCTGCCGAAAGAAAATTTTATTCACAGAACCAAGACCACCGGAATCGATCACGGCCAGAGACGCAATGAAACCGACGACACAGATGGCGATCACGACCAGATGACGAGGAAAGAAACTGTAAGGTAACTTTTTGTGTAACATTGTCGCGTCCTAATTTGAAGTTAATTTGAAGGTGACAAGAAAGTATTTTACGTTTTAAAAAGGGGAAAAAAGTGTACGATGTTCAAAAGAGAACAATATTCAAAACGAAATGTTCAAAAAGAAGTTGTATGAAATGAACAATGTTTAAAAGGAAAAGTGTTTGGAATAAGTTGTTTAAGATACAATGTTTAAAGAAAACCGTGTTTGAAAAAGTAATGGTAAAATTAGTGAGTAAAAATACTATAAACATAGACTGTCAGTTAAAAGGCTTAAAAATGTGTTAAAAAGGTTTGAAAACGCTTCTAGACTTTTCGTATTGTTTTCGTGTATCGGAAAGCGTTTAAGAGACTTTTCGAGCCGAATAATTTTTATTGATTATGTAACAAATGTCTGTTTTTGGTGCCATAATGTAACATATGTATATGTACACGCCCCTTAAAGTAGGTCGATAAGGCATGTTCAGAGGAGAACACTCATTTGTATGTATAATGGTTGCAACTCTGTCCGCTTTAAATGAGCAAATCATACCATTTGTTAATTATCACTAAAAAAGCAACAAGACAAAAATAACTTCATAAACGATAACTTGTCACGTCATTAAAGACGGGTCTCTTAGAGTAACGGTTAGCGAACTCGGTCAGAGCCAAAGGTTCGTGTTCAAGTCTGTATTGCAGTAACAGCGAAATACGTGTCGGTGGATAAATATGTTATCTATAAAATAAATATATATATATATATATATATATATATATATATTCATATATACATGTATTAAGTATTGTCATCCACACTGTCTGTATCTCTCTCTCTCTCTCTCTCTCTCTCTCTCTATATATATATATATATATATATATATATAATGAATATCGTCTATGACGAATACGTGTGGATTTACGCAGCAAATGCATCCACGTCGAGATTCGAAATCTGCACGGTCAGTTGCACCCAAATGCGAAGCCAAACACCGTATGGGTTGTGCTAGCAACCCCACTTCTTACAGTAGAAATTGATGAAAGGATAAGCGAAAGTTATTTGAATTAGTAAGAATTTGCTTGGATTATGTTAGCAGATGTAAGTGAATTCTAAACAGAATTATTATGATATAGCATACTTTTTGGATGGCAATCGATGAGTTGAGGTGTAAACTGAGCAATAGAAAGTTGTGTGTGACTTGGTTGCGTAAGTATAGAGAGCGAATGTTTTTGTTAGTTAATGAGATAAGTGTAAGCAAGCCGGTTCATTAACAGGGTCTTGCAGCGAGAAGTATTATGTGTTTCTACCTCAGCATATTAAGTATATACGATTTTTCTATTATTGTTTAACTTGTGTACTTTATTGTATGTTAAAATTATTAAACGTAATTGCTCTTCAACATAATTCATTTCTTCCTAAATTAAAAATGCTAACGAAAAATCAACCAGCCTATCGGAAAATGAAATACACTTTTGATAGCAGGGAACCGGTGTCTGACACAGACTTCCTACTTGCGCTCCTTATCCGACCTTAAACTGAAGACACAATCTATGAAATCGTAAAAGATATGCACAATAAATTATCTTCCAAACCGGACAAATGAGAACTATTTAAGTTACCGATAACATTGATATAGAATACAGCTTCTACGTAATTTCTCCCCAACAATTAGAGCCATCGTTATCTCAGTCTTGCTTGTATAACACAGAGATATGTGAACTAAAGATTGACAAACAAATTTAAGACAATTTGAACAGAAGTATATGGGTATTGTCAACATGTCAGCATATCTATAATGAATACGTTAGATGATATAACAACATAGCATAGGTTCTTTATGATAGGGTGTGAGTTGTAACACTACGCGGACCAATTCCTTTTATTCCAGCCTGATATCCCTACGGCAACTCATCACGCAGGCAGGATATGCATATACTTATCTTGCACAGCTTGAGAAGATGTTCGGATTAGTCGGGGATACGTCCTTGACAATCAGTCCGGCTGAGTGTGGGTCGTTGGGGTTTCTTCTGACCCTGCTCTGTCGGACTCAGGTATTGTTCTGTTCAGTCTCGGGAGGTCCACCCTCTCAGGCTTTATCTTCTCTTTGATATGCGGTTAGCTTATTGCTACTCGCTTGAGGCGTCCCTACCAATGAATGCCGACAAGGCGTCTCGTGCATTTGTAAAGGACAGAGAGCACTAATCCTAGTGCGCTGGTTTTTCAAAGCCACACCTGACCTCGTGTCTTACGCCCTGGTGAGGAGGTAAATAAAATACATATAAAATACCCCTAAACTGATCCATTATCGGGGAATGGGTGCAACTCTGCAAAGCCTCGACCGTTCCTCATCGTAGTTCAGAAAACATACAAAGGTCTTTTCAGCTGATCCTTTTTGTGTCACTCGTGATTTTCTGTCCGGCGACAAATATATTTAATTCAAAACACGTTATTTCTCGTGGAATTTTAGACTACCCTAATGTTATGCTTATTAACACCTTATGTGGAAAGTACCGTTTTTAACCTAATTTTAAAACGTCGCAACGAAATATTGCAACAGACTGACTAACCGGTAATATGACAACGGATAGGATACGATTACTGGTTGGCGAGGTTCGTTAAGCTTGTTTCATTTATTTACAAAATCGATGATAGATCAAAAACATCCGAGGAAGAGAGAAACAGAAAGACAAATGTTCTCTTTTATTTTGTTTTTAGTCTAGTTAAAACAGGCGTTGATGTTTTTCTTGCGAAATTCGATTACGATTTTAATTTGGTTACAACGAATTTATCAAGTTTAGATATTCTTGAAACGGAAGAGGTTCTGTAAGTGTTGTTTGTTAACAAGATTAAGATTGATAACTACGAACCTTGTGATCTTCGTACCTACAAGTCGTAGTGTAATTAGTGCAAATTGCTACACTGTTTTCTTGTCTAACATCTGTTGGTATTGCGAATTTTCACCGTACATCTTGATGAACGATAAGTTATCAGTGAGATGATTTAAGTGGTCTGACATTTATTACGGTGTAGTTAAAGTAAAGATAAGTTCATTTGAGCATGGGGGATAGTTTGCAGACTATAAAAGCACTATAACTTCGCCCCTTACCGACGATACTTTTTAGTTCCATTGTATGTCACTTATCAAACAAACCAAGCCCAAAATAGGCCCCACGACCAGCATTCAACCTCCTTGCCACCAAACAGGCCGATCCAAAGGTAGGCCCTTTAAGAGTACAACAGGCAAGAAATATGTTACAAGGGTGTCTAAGAAAAAGGTCTATCTCTAATATGGGAGTATTGTTTCGAAAATTCCAGTTATTACGTCTTAACAACTAATGCAGTTCGCGAACAAAGGTAGAAAGTCATAAAGAAAGATATACATATATATATATATATACACACATGATTATTATATTTGTTTAGCTGTATTACTATCTTCGGACTATTGTCCCCGTTAATTTCGAGAATTATATTTAGGCTGCATTGCAACTGCTGTGCTCTCCGAACTTTTCAAGTGTAGTGTGCACCTGCATGAATGTTTTCTCACACCCAATATTGTTTATTATTTGTGTATTTAGTAGGTGTGGCAATAGAGACGAAAATGAAAAAAAACTTACCAACATCAAAGCGTATTAGATATTTTGCGTGTCGGACGACTGTTCTGCAGAGAAAAGAAATTAGTGTTCATAATGTCGATTCCTAGCTGAAAATAATGTGCATACGTAGGCAACAAATTACCATCTGTGAAAAATAAACAACTTAAAGTAAGCGGATTAAAATAAGACATGTAGCGGGTGATTTGACAGATGAGAGCAAATCTTTGTCTGTGTTGTCACGCGGTTAGATAAACAGGAGTTTATTCGGAAGTTTGAACTATAATTTTGACAATATTACGGTTACAAGAGAATTATATACTTTTTTTCTTTCTTACAGGATCTGAAGAGTTCCTATCTTATGTATTCAAATCTGATGAACTTGTTCTTCGGACGTTTCTTTACGATTATCATTATTACGAGTTTAAGCGATACGTTGTATGTTTAAGACAACTGGCATGGGAAGTTTATGTTTGCATCAAAAAATACTCTGTTGCGTGTTTTAGCCCAGTAGTTACTTAACCAGATTTTCATCCGTCTCTGGCCACCTTTAACAATGAGGTTTCCAAGTGACTATACTATACACGTGCCATTCATTTCATCCCTGTTCCTTCCTAGTGTCGCCGCCAAACACTATTTTATTCTCATAAAGATAGTGAACGTTCTTTAAACCTGTTGCATTTAGATTATTATTTAGTTTGAGAGTATTTTATTGTTTCTTAACCGTAGATTAATAACAACAGGAAATGGTAAGACACACAACTAATGAACAAAGTGGAATACAAAGGCATCCCCGTCAATAATTAATACATATTAAAAAAGTCAAGAAAGCTGTTGCATAACGTTTACATTTCTCAGATGCTGCTGATGATGATGACGACGACGACGACGAAGACGACGACAACGATGATGATGATGATGATGATGATGATGATGATGATGATGATGATGATGATGATGATGATGATGATGATGATGATGATGATGATTTAAGAAAGTAAAGAATGATGACTAACTTGGTCGGATTATTGGCTCTGCTTATGGCGTTATTCATGGTCATTATTTGGCTCCGTTTCTCCGGTTAGATACTTGGTGATGACCAATACTTTACCTGAATGAGTTAGACCCAACGTAGGTTGTTATTTTTATATACAAGGTAAATGATTCGGGCATAGTGGAGACTCGAAATTCTACTAATGGCTGTTTTAGAGCTCATATTTTAACACGTGCGTTCTACCTACTCCTTTTCTAAACAGATTTCCAACTCACAGCGTATGTTGATTTATAATTATGTTTTGTACCTTTCTCCCACGAGCTCAAATTCTTTTCAATCCGGAAGCTTTGTATTAAATGGCAACATACATCTTGTACTCTGTCTTTTCACGGGCACATCCATATATGACAGATACATCAGCTTAAATGTAGTAAAAAAAGAATAGCAACGGGGAAACTATAATCCGAATTGAAACGATGCAGATTAAGATACGTTGTTGCTAAGAGGGTCAAAGGTATACTTGAAATGGAAATGTCATTAGAAATAAGGACTAGTTATTGTGTCGTAATGGCTCTATGAGAACTCGATATGTCGATATTGTATCGCGGGGTTACTTCTTATCTGACTTATGTTTTTCACTAATCCAAGGTTGTGTATGAGGGAGATTACGACAAAAAGTTAATTTCTTTGGTCAGTGATATCTGTGTATGTTGTTTCAAGAAAGTTTATATGAGCCTATTAATGAGCATTTCACCTTCGTTACGTTAAATGCGTCCAATTATGCCGATCGGCGTCCGACATGAATTTCGCCAATAAAGTATTCATGTGCAACATCACCCCTAAACTCACATGTATCCTCACCAAAGTGGGGGTTGTGGTAACGTGGCAGTGCCAGAGCTACCCGGCTAACGGAGCTCTTGAGAAAATCCAAGAGGAATCGACATCAGGATCCGTCATTCTCTGCCGTCTGTCACACTGAGTATGGCAAGCCAAGATGGGTCAGGCACGGAACCGCAACTCACTGGAGTAAAAGTGTCAACGGTACTTCTAGACCATTCTTTTGTGTGTTCCAGGCTAAACCTTCACCCGGTTTTGCATGCAACCGGGGTATCTTTGCCATGGTCAGATTAACCATAAAGCAAACAAGGCACATGCCTCCGAGCTAGGCAAAAGGTCAGGGAATGAGAAAAACTGCGGGGGACATTTTTGGCCGTACATTTTACGCTCAAAAGAGCAAAAGCAGTCCACAAGTTTGTATTTAAAATGAAAGAAAAATATTACAGCATTTGCTTTAACAATCCAATTCCACTTGCCTACTAATATCTTATATTTCTGCGCAAATTACAATTTGATCTGAACTTTCTTAATTAGATATATTAAGATGTTGTTAAAGGATTGGTTACTGTGTATTAAAATACCTTTGTTCTTATTTTCCAGCAATATTTCGTTAATTCATGGGCTGGTATGAAAAACAGAGACAAAATGATGAAGGATCAGGTACTCAGAAAATGTTTCAAATGCTGCCCAGTTCTCTGCGGATCTACTTATGTCTGGTGGCAACCAATTGTTCAGGAGAACGCTCCTTTACACAATAGAGAAGAATTCAAGAAGTAAAACGACCGAGAATGGGTAAATCGCGTCTTGGTGTACTGTCACTTCTCTGCATTAAAAATAATTTGCTCAAGAAGGTTAACTTCCAAAAACTAATTGACAAATTTGCATTTGCAAAAGCGCACGCTATGTGTGATTTCTAGAAAGAAGACCAATCAATCCCATATCCACTGACGTGGCTTTAAACACATGCCTAAATAAACATTAGAAATATCCGATAAATATTCTTAGCACGATAACCACAAGTTGCTATTAGATGACGTTGTTAACAAACCTACATCGACACAAAATAATAAACGTGGATTAAATATGAGTTCAACAGAATAATCTATTGAAAATTGGTGTTAGATAGAGATGTGATTAAAAACTATGCATCTCATGTTTATTCCCTGTTTGTGTTCCTAATCTATGCCAATTAATCCAAGTGACGACCTATAAATTTGGTTTTATACTTATATCTACTGTTTAACAGTTCCCACACTATTTCTTTATAGAATGTAAATTGTTGAATAGAAAGTTGATCGTTGGTTTACAGTCTAGAGTCTTAAACAATTCCCTTTCCATCTTGTTTATCTGTTCGTCTTCATATTAAATGAGCGATGCACAAGAAATAGAGGGAACAATAGCTGTTGTCTGTTTCCATTGTTGTTTACAGTGGAGAATATGTGAAGATGTTTAATTACTTGATATATTTCATCATAATTTAACTGTCAATCTCTTCATCTCATTAATCTTATTATCGAGTCTTTGAAGCCTTGATAAAAGGTGATTTATTACAAAACTTCTTTCGGTGTAGTTTTATTACAGATAATTTGTTATAATCTGAATTGTTGAGTTATCGTCATGCTATTATATATGGATGATACGTCAACTAGTAACCATTTAAATAGTTATGTTCGACTAGTGAGTGTTGGTAAGTCAAGCCGAATGTGAGGTCAGTTTGTTGGGTCAAGTAGCTGACCTTTGCAGGCCATTATTTTCCCTGAGAACAATAGCTAAAAGAAATGACGCAAGACAATATAAGATGGGCACAAAAAGTAATGAATCTGACTTGGAAACTTCACGCGATTGGACGCAAATAAAATGACTTTAGAATCAATGGCAAACGAACATCTGCCATTCCAATCTTTTTTTTAGCTGTTACTAGCAAAGATGGAGACGATCCCAACTGTATAGACTTTCTTCAAATTTGAGATTGAACTCTTTATTTCTATTGTTTTGCCGACTTTGATTACAGTACGAGAATGCCCCTGCCTGCAGCCTCATTATGAGACAGCGATCGGAAGACGACATAATCCCTCAGGAACACTTTTGAGATGGAATCTCCTCAGTCTTGGAGGATTGCTGTGGTTGACGTTGACGACAGAAGTTATGATTGAATTGCACTGCGTATTACTCGTTCATTTGTATTACGATAAAACAAAGCATTTACTTGAGAGTTACATTTAGAGTGTCGACTTCCATTTAGAGAGGAGATAGTGCAATAATTTGTGTTATCTGCACTATTGTACTAATCAACGTTGTCAGTTATTTATTGTCGAAATCGCGCCCAATATAATCTCCGACTTTCTTCGAATGTAGTATCCATCTACAGTTATGTTTTTATTGTGTTAAATGTTTTGGATTATTTAGGTATTGTTTAGGCTGATTTCTCCTGTTGACATTAATTATAAGATTCCATAAAAACGCATGCTAAACATAATATAAACAATCGCATGGAGTGTGAGATTAACCTTCTGAAACGGTTTCATTAAGATTTTTAGATTTTTAAAATAATTTTTCATAAACAGTCTTAGATAAAATTTCGAACAAAAACTCAGAATTTACTGGACGATTTACGACGTGACGCAATTGATATTGCTTGTTTGTACCATTTGTCTGTGTGTGAGAAATGCAGTCGTTTGCGTTGTTCTCAGTGTACTGCTTTCTCCATGCAGCCGTGTCTGTTCTTGTACTATTATGTGTGAATCCACTTGTATATAACTTAGATGACTACGCTGAAAAAGAAAGTCAAACTTTCACTAAATGCTAATAGAGGCATTAAGAAATTTCAGAGGGTGGTTGAATTAACATAGAGTGAATGGGGCGAAAGAAACACATAGAAAGTTAAAGAGAGATGGGTGACTTGTTCAGTTAATTATACAGTACGGCTAATTAGAACGAGTAAAACATACTGTTTTCACACATAACTCAATCCCAGAACTAAAGCATATTTAACACGCATTTTGTGTTATTAAAACATATAAGAAAAAGAAACTAAGAAACATACATTGCTCAACGCACATTTTGTATAATTAGCAGAATCCGTGAAAACTATACAGTTGTACCCCTCATCTGTTGTGTTGTTGCTGCTGTACTTAAAAATATTTCCATTCTATGAACGTTGGGCACGAACGCCGACCACACGATATCACTGTACCAACATTGTTCAAACTGTAACATACTTATCTAAGTTTTCTGGTTAATTAGTTTCAAAATATATATGGTTATGGGAGTCTAAAACTATTGTAAGAGTTTGTAACAGATTTATATTCTATGAATGTCCGCCATGAATGCAGCCCATGCGATATTATATAACACTATTATGATAATGATAAACACATATACGACACGTTGATCCTAGCTTTAAGACCAAAACGTAGATTTCATTTGGAGTTTTACGTTAGACAAAACAGCGATATAAGATCAAATTTAAAAAAAAATATATAACATTTGCATTGCAGATTCGGCGATAGGGCAAGTCGATCTTTGAAAAAGGGGAAGACATACATACGGACATGACATGCTACCGTATTATTATATAGATAATATATAAATATCTGTATTATTTTTAGACTGTATTCACTTTTTACATGAGTTCACAATTAAAATATTTACTTTTGTTACGATCTCGACTGAAACAGCTAGCAAGTGCAAATCTAATAATCCAGAAAATTGCTTAATGTTGTGTTACGCCAAAGCAATACACATTGTAATCTGTCTTCTAGGTGCTAATGTAAATATTATGTCGCCTTTCATTGCGTTTTCTTACACTTCATATCCAATTAGAACATAATGATTTCATTATTTATATTTGAACTGCATTACCTGTTGGGCTGCATATGTCTCAACGCAAAAGAACATATCTCAATTTTTGACTTAAACTGTAGAATGTGTAATAAGTTAAACGATAGTATAACTTAATATGTGTTTCAAATAATTCATGAGTAATTAATTCAAGACAGTTGAGTCAAATATAAAATATACTACTTTTGTTGTTTTATTAATTAAAATGTTAACATTTGATGAGAATAAATACATCTTACGTTTAGTGCAATTTTGAAAATTAAAATCAATTTCATAATTGTATTACTCATTATAAGCAACTAAATATAATTGAATTACATACAATTAAGCAATTATGACTGTCTCATAGTTATTGTTTCAATGCATCAATTGTGAAATCTTCCTGAAATGATTACATATGTTATCGAACTATACGCATAATGATGTCTGAACATTTAGATACCATTATTATATGGCTTTAGATACGACTATTACATGTATCATCTATTTGCTTTGTTTTTCTTATTGGTGGCATACTAATCCTTAGCTTATATGTAGTGTCCTAATTCATTACCTATAAGACTTCTTCCTTAAAGACTAATAATTTAAGACACTTACTGCTTTACGTATATCCGGTGGTAACTGCGAGTTCATACCTTTGGTAACAATATAAGTGCCTATGTAGCAATTATAGATGGTATAAAAATAATGTTAAAAAAAAACGCATTTTTCACACAAGACAAGAATAAGCATGTGTTTAGGTAAGTGAAAAACGGTGTTTGTAGTTAATCGACTATATATATATATATATATATATATATATATATATATATATATATATATATATATATATAACTGCGTTCTAGAATATACCGTCATGAGAGGAAGTACGTGGCCAAAACCTAAATCAAATTGTTTGAGATATACGAGGTCCAAGTGGGCAGACGTGCTTTCCTAAGGTCCAGCACGTCTACAGATGTGGGCCATATAATTGCAACGCATTTAGATGGGCATTGTTGTAAATTGCTTATAAAAAAGAAAACTAATTCCAGAAGCAAATAATGGTGTGATTTTTGTTAATTTCTCACATTAAAAATAAAATTAAAATAAGTTGAGAAACGTAAATATCTACACAACTACCTACGACGTTCAACAGACAAGTCGGCGGCCAAATATAGTTTGCTACTCTATTTGATCGACGAACCCCATACACTATGTGACATCGAAACGACAACAGTGTGTTTGATATTACGTTAATCAAACGGCTAATTGAATTGTTAGAAATTTTATTAAAATTCTTTCCGCTATAGCTGCTTATTATAATTTCCAACTTCTCATAAAGACACAAATAGGAAAGTTACAGTCAATTACATATCTACACTATTTAGCCATTTTCCTATTAGTTTTGCATTGTTTTAAAGTACAGGCCAACATATTTAGATCGTCATGGGTTGTTTTTATTTTAGTGATTATTGAGAAAGGATTCACTAATGCATATTTTTGTTTTGTGTTTGTTGTGTTACGTTAATAACATTTATTTTTTATTGTATTTTCTCTTGTTGAAAGTTTTAGGTATAAAACAGATGATAAAATGGACTTTTGTTTTAGGAGCCAACTTTCTTTGCTAACGTTAATATTCTGTTCATGTTGCATTTAGTTCTTGGTCAGTTATTATTTCAAATATTGTGTTGGCATTATTTTGTTATGGCGTTTTTAGTAGTTTTACTAAAGTATTTTTGTTAATTATTGTGTGTAAAATATTTTGCAATTTGCAATTTGTAATTGTTTCATTTGTGTATTTCATTATTTATGTTTTAAAGTGGAGACATGATAACCGATTACATAGCGCTAAACATTATCCACCATTAATCTCGTATTGTTTACTACTGCATTAGTTGATTCAATCAAGGATGTCATTAAAAAAGGAGTCTAATGTGTTGTAGATAATAATGTTGCATTTGCAATATTAGTGCTAGCGTGAATTTTTATAGATTCATGGATTAAATGTGAAAGATTATATTGTTTAAGGAAATTCAAAAGTTGAAGAGACACCATTCGTTGATTCACTGAATGTTGGCACAGTAAGATCACGTTTTTGTTTTGGTTATGCAAAAGCCAGTGTTTAATATTTAAACTTTAATTTCAAGTTTGGATGTGTTTCATCACTTAAAGAAAGATATATAAAAATAAAAACTTACTGAAGACAGGGATGCGGGAAATAATTCAGAATATAAACGAAAGTTGTGTTTTTTTCAAGTTCCTTAGCTTTTTGTTTTTGCTGGGGATGGGATAATCTGCCGAATGACAAAGATTTCTTCGCTATTTCTGAAACTGCAACTGAGAGACCTTTTTAAAATTTTTACCGCCCTATAAAGCGCAATCTTTTGTATCTCCTTTGCACTTGGTTCACCGGGTATATTCGCCAGGAAGTTTTTGAAATTCTTTTTCAAGAGTCTGGTTGCTCTTATAATTACTGAACTAATTTAGATCTTCTTAAGATTCCAGTTTCTTTTCATGTCGTACATAAGGTCTTGGTGTTCGTTATCTTCTCCCTCTCAGCTCTGTTTAAGCCAGCATCATGTGGGACACCTACTTCAACTAGGGTTGCTACCTTTTCCCTCTTGCACCGTCTCACTATGTCAGGTTAGCAGCTCCGTTCTCTAGGTATGTAGCTGTAAGAATTGCATAGTCATAATGGATGGTGTATGACTTATTTCCTACTGTTATTTGTGATATATGTTACCACGATTTGCTGTTGCACTGGATATTAAACTTTTTACAGATGCTCAAGTGGGGATATTTACACACTCCGTTGTGTCTCATTGTACAGTAGCCGTCCCCCAGTCCTTACAACTGGATATCAGGTGGCTGACACTCTCTATTTCTGCGTGACAGAACCTGCACTTGTTGTCATTACGAGGACAAGCAATCATCTTATGAGCATTCGTCATCAAGCCTTGATCTAAGGCCACCATTATCATCTCATCCTGATCATAGTAAAGCGATCCTCTTTTCAGCCATTTGATAGAGCCTTCCTTATCTATATATTCATTGGATAGTTCATCTAGTAAATATTTGGCACGTTGTTGGCTGGCCCATTCTTCTATTTTGTCTTCAATGGAAGGTCTATTCTTGGCAGCTTTTTTGGGCTATTGCCGTGGCAGGCTTGTTTTCCGTTTCTGTCTTATTTGTAAGACAGTCTTGTCAAAAATGTTTGGCCAGTTTTGGGCTGGAGGTTTTTCAACTGGCTCTTGTTTCTTGATGTCCTTATATTATCATACGGTTTGGGTTCTTGGAGCTCATCAGGTATGGGCCGGTGCTCACAATTATATTATTGAATTAGATTATGAATCTCATGTGAATTTTGAAATTATCTTCAGCATTTTTTGTTTTTGTTGTTCTTTTGTTTCTTCTTGCACTTGTTCTTGTTTGTTCTTCTTCTTGCTTTTTAAAAATTTCCTTCCTCACCTTTGCCACCTTCTTCATTTTATACTCTTGTTTTATTGTTGTTTTCCTTTTAAGTGTTCCCATCATCATCATCATCATCATCATCATCATCATCATCATAGTCGCCGTTGTCGTCGTCGTCGTCGTCGTCGTCTTCTGAACCTCTTCAAGGTCGCTTTTTGTTTCCTTCATTACAACTGATTCTTATTAGCCATCTACATTAATTTTGTCTTCTTTTCCATTTTCTTTTTCTTCTACTGTTTTTTTGTCTTCTTTATCTTCTTCTTCATCATCTTCTTCTTCTTCTTCTTCTTCTTCTTCTTCTTCTTCTGCTTCTTATTTTTCTTTTTCTTCTTTTTCTTCTTCGAAATTTCCTCGTTCCCCCCCCCCGCTATCTTATTACCTTGATACTCTTGTTGGTGTTCTTCTTTTTTAATATTTCTTCTTTTTACTCCTCTTTCTTCTCCAGAAGTAAACAAATCTATAAATCAACACGTAATAAGGATGTTGAGTTAAAACAGATACGCAATATAAGAATATCAACAAAGAATGCAATTATATTTTAAGTATCAGATGAATTTTGTTGATAATGTATTTGTAGTTGAATTGTTTTTATGTAATTCAACATATAAAACATCGACTCTATCTCTTTCTTTATATAAATAAATTATTTAAATATTACCACCTACAGACACGTGTTTTCTTTTTTTTAAAGAGTCATCAGTGTAAACTTTATCAAACTCACGCACCAACTTCGCGACTCGGAATAAAAAACTTATGTTACTACTGACTGTGAAACTCCAACTTCCTATCTGTCTCGGCTGGGTTGCTAGCAGATACAATGTAAGGGGTATTCTACTGTATCTTATCACGCTAATCAGTTTCAGTAAATATCCAATTCCGTTAAAGAAATAATCTCGCTTATAAGCTTAGGGAGAAACAACATTTATCTTACATTACAGTTCCCCGTTTCCCCCTCTCTCTCTCATCCTCTCTCTCTCATTTGCGAGCGCTCTTTCAATCTTCCTCTCTCTCTATCTCTTTCTCTCTCTCCCTATATATATACACATATATATATATATATATATATATATATATATATATATATATATATATATATATATTGTGTGTGCGTGTATTTAGGCAGCATTTTCACATTTATGCAAACATTGTTAAACATAACAAAATGTGTGTGTTTACTTATACCTTTTTTATTTTTTTTATTTTTCTGATGTTTTATTTTTGTATTAAAAAAAAATGTTCCATAGGTTTTACAGGTTTCGAAAACGTTTTTGATTCTTTGTCGAATCATCCTCAGGTGTCAAAAGCAAATGAACAAAAAAGCTTGGGAAAGAAGATTATTTTAAAAAGACGGTGGAGAAACGCGCATAGAACGTTTTCCGCATTGTTCCAGAAAGTCGTTGACGATTTTAAATTCAAAAACGCTGGATGGCATCACATAACAAAATCGTATTACGTGAAGCATTTTAAAATGTTACCACTGGTTTCACATGTGATGTTAACGGAGTTTCAATGGGTTTGGTTTATGTTCCGATTCTCAGCGAATATTTTATGTCAAACCTAGAAAACAAAGTATTTAATAACATTTAAAAACCTTCTATTTACGTACGCTATGTCGACGATATTAATGCTTTAGCTGATAATAATGAACAAATAAACAAACTTCAATACCTTTCCTAAAAAGCTTTGTCCTTAAACTCAACATAACACTGAACGTAAATAACAAAATCTCATCCCTAGATGTTTTATTGACGCCTCTAATAAAACGTTTAACACTTCCACTTATTAAAAAAATAACCAGCTTAAATGTTAGTCTTTTAAATTTCAAATAGTTATTGTTAAGAATCTATTAAACCGTGCCAAATGAATCTCCTCCTCTAACAAAATACTATTCATTGAATTAGAAAAATATTAAACAAGTATTTATTAACAAAAAAAAATGTCTTAATTATATCGTTGATGCACAAACAAAATTAATTTAAAAAAAAACACGAGTACAATTAATAATAATATTCAACATCACAACTAAAACAATATTAAGATATACTTTCGTAATCAAATGCAACTAGACTTCAGATTAGAAAGAAAAAACCATGAAAAATATACACAGATACATATCCCCAATTGACAATAACAATTAAATTAGACTCATTATTTACTATAACAAATTAAAAACATAAAATCTTGTAGTAAATAACAATTCCTACCCAACTCAAAACCCACTAGAAACAATCAATGTTATTTATCAGCTTAAATGCCCTTTAGGAGAATGTAACTGCCATAATAATAATAAAGCTAATATCTACATTGGTTTTACAAGCACTACCCTATCCCGCCGCCTCACCATGCATCTTGTAAACTCCTACTCAATTTACTAAAATCTACAAAAACCTAACTGCGCTCCATCTGATTTAAGACAAATTCTAGTTAATAACACTAAAATTATACATTCCGAAACCAATTTAAAATAATAAAAAATACTCGAAGCTATCTACATAAAAACACAACAACCTAAAATAAACAACATCACATATGAAACAAGTGGTTACATTTTAAAATGTTTAACGTAATGCGATTTTGTTATGTGATGCCATTCAGCGTTGCTGAATTTAAAATCGCTAACGACTTCCTGGAACAATGCGGAAAACGTTCTACGCGCGTTTCTCCACCGTCTTTTAAAATTCTCTTTCTTCTTCAGCTTTTTAGTTTATTTGGTTTTAACACCTGATGATGATCTAACGAAACATGTGAAACCTATAGAACATTTATATATTTTTTTATTTTAATACAAGTAAGACAATCAGAAAACTTGAAAAAATAAAAAAAGTATAATTAAACAGACGAATTCTGTCATTTTTAACAATGTGTGCATATGCATATGCATATATATATATATATATATATATATATATATATATATATATATCATAATGTCGTGGTAACGTATGCTTCATATATGGACACATAAATTATTTAATCTTGCCACGGAAAATATAGCAAGAAACAACAAAACACAGAAATAAATAAATGTGTGACTTACGACTTTATTTTGATATCCGGGCAGAATTAAGACTATTTTAGAAGCATTTATTTCATCAATCCAAACTCGTTGTCTTTTGAAAAATATTATTTCATTTATTCTGAACAAATTTACTTTGTCAATGCATTTTGTGATAATTAAAAAAGAAAGTGTTTTTTCTTCATTTATCTTATGTAATGAAACAGAAAATAGAAGAATGAAAACTTCTGTGAGATTTGTGTGTATGTTTTTGTTCGTCTAGATTATTTACAGTTGAATGACGATTGAATAATGTGCTCTCGAATCTTAAAATATGATATGGGTGGCTTGTTTGTGACGTCGTGAAGAGTCATTTTGGAATACTTATATGTAAATTAAAATATTCGCATTTTGCGTTTTCGGGTGTGTTTGATTTGGAATTTTCGAACCGATTTTGTATATTTGCAATATACTTACTCCCACAACGCCATATCCTCAGACGCAGTGGTCTGATGAGACTAGGCGGACGCTTACATATTTACGGTGCCAATGTAAACCGGATTCGCACTTTATGATCGTCTGAGATTGTTACTTCCCTGCACCGATGAGAGCTATAAGCTCGAGACGACATCGTACGTATCTAAATATATATATATATATATATATATATATATATATATATATATATATATAAATATATATAATATTTGTTTTGATTATCATCTATGTCCGTATACGTTTCGTCCTTTATAGTCGAGACTCATCAGCATAGAGATATGACTATTCAATACTAGTCACGCTCTTCGAAACCCTGGTCCCCGAATATTTTACAACTCAGATCAGGACATCTAGAACCACTCGGCCACCGCTGGATAGCTAAATGAACAGTGATAATTTTAACACTTTATTCTGCGGCTTGACGCCATAAGAACGTTTAACTTAATGAAAAGAACAATGCATTTATAGCTAGCGACGTCATGATGTGTTAATACCACACTTACAGTGCCCATCTAGAGTTTTTTCTAGGGGGTACATATAATTAATGTTTGTTTTGTTTATTATCTATGTACGTATACGTTTCGTGCTTTATAATATATATATATATGTATATATATATATATATATATATATATATATATATATATATATATATATATATTAGAAGTAAGAGTGATAAACACGTACGAATGTCAAGATTTATTTCAAACTTCGATTGTTCAATGCAAGGTATATTCTGTAACAGCATTATGTTTATTTTTCTTTTCTTTAAGCCAAGGATTTTCAAAGATCGAAATCTTATCATCAGAGGAATTATACAGATAGATAGGTTGGCAGTGGAAAAGCCAACATTCAACAATTGTAAAAATATTATTAAGAAATGGAGAGGGAAAAACGTTCGTATAAAAAAGATATGGGGTTTTAGAAAACAGAACAATAGAACAGGATATAGGAAGTAACACTAACAAGACCTTTGCTCGTGGGAGCCAGACGATTGAGTGAGAGAACAGCAAATAATCTGATTGGTTAACTAGCTAGCCGTGTATATAAAAAACACCCGGCAACAATAACTCCATGCATTTAAGCCTGAAGATTCCCCCGGGGATGGAACGCGGGAGCCGGTGTGTAGCTTAGTTGCCATGATATATTTTCATAGCTTACTACCAAGCTGTACTTACATATCGAGCACTGCTGAAGTAAATACTGAAAATTGAGACATAAAAAATTATATCTCCTTATAAATGTGTATGTGGATTCATGAAACACTAATATATATATATATATATATATATATATATATATATATATATATATATATATATATATATATATATATATGCATTACAGAAGATCAGCAGGCCAACATAGGTACCGTGAGTATCATGTTCTGATATTATGTAGTACACGTAGAAATAAATATTATCCTCTTATTTTCTATTTTCTGTTGATCTCACAAAGATATATATATATATATAACATAATAAAGGTAAATATTACATCTTTATATCATATCTTATCGTGTTAAGTCAATTCTCGATATACAAGACATAGCGATAATACATCTTCACGTTTATGAAAATAATAATTCGATAACATACAATATTTATTTATGCATTAAGTATTCAAACAAACAATATAAAATATTCCTCTTAATCCATGTTATTTTAATAAGCTCTATTGATAACAGGATACCAAAGAAAAATTATGTATTACTAGTTAGCATACATTTGAAAATATAAAATGAATGTGAGAAAAAATATCTTCAAACAAAAATCCAAAAATCTAATGTGTCTATGTAAATATCCAAGGGATCGGATAGAGGAAGCAAATATGAGTTACAATCCATAGAGTTAACATTTAAAAATTCAAATTCCAGATAAAATAAGTATTCAGTAAATCCAAAACAATAATAAAATCAGTTGATAATAAAATGACAAACCACAAATATATATACAGGTTTAGAGAGTTCGTAGGGAATCCCAATTACATACATCCATTGCTAAGTAAATGCTTCCCTAGCAAAACCAAATATATGAAAATGTTGTCCAACGGAAACAATATAATTAAATTATTAAAAATCTAAATCCAATGTAAACAAACTATTAAAATATAAAGTAAAAAAGAAAGAGAAAGAAAAATAGAAAATGGTAGAAAAAAGAAAAAAGAGGAACAGTATATAAGGGCAGACAGAAAAAAATAATGGGGAAACGTAAAGGAAAAAGGAATGAGATACATATTAAATGAAGAGTAGTAGGATGTGATAGTGGATAATATTAATACAGTATAAGGGGATGGAGAAATAAAAAAGGAGAACGAGCAAATGAATAAAGATAAACATAACATAAAAGCAGAATCGGGAAATAGAAGAAGAAGAAGAGAAGAGGAAGAAGAAGAATATGAAGAATAAGAAAGAGAAGAAAAAGAAGAAAAAGAAGAAGAACAAGAAGAAGAACAAGAAGAAGAACAAGAAGAACTAAAACAAGAGCAAGAATGAAAAAGTGAATAGAAAATATAAAGAAGTCAAGAAAACGGAATAACGTTAAAAATGTATAATTAAGATATTATAGGTTAAAAATAGGAATACATCAATTAGGATCATAAGAACATAATACTACACCACATAAAGGTATTAATTCAAAGATTTTTAAGAAATTTAAATAAAAAACTGTAAAACTTTAAATAATAAAATTAAAAATATTCATCTAAAGAAGAATAAAAAGAAATGCCTAGTATTAATGAATAAACACAAGATTCAATATAAATAACAATTATAGAGTTGAAAATATATATGTATAATTAAAAATATATTTACTTACGATATTTAAGTTTTTAAAATATATTATGTTAAAAATGAATAATCCATAATACATATATTAAATAAAAAAAAAAAAAATTTAAAAAAAATCTGTCTATAAAAGAATTAAAAGAAATGCTTAGTATCAATGAATAAAACAAGATTCAATATAAATAAGAATTATAGAGTTGAAAATATCAGGGTATAATCAAAAATATATTTATTTACGATATTTAAGTTTTAAAAATATATCATGTTAAAAATAAATAATACAGAAGTCATATATTAAATAAAAATAAATAAAAATTAATAATCATTAAAAAAGTATGAGCATTTACTAAAAATATAAGTGCAACGAAAAATTTTTTTTTCTAACGTCTGCAGTTTGCCACTAATCATATGGAAATAAAAGTTCTTTTAAAAGATTGGTTTATATGTAAAAATAGAGAAAATAAAGAAACGATAATGAACAAAGATTAATTAATAACATTTAAAAATATTTTTTGAGACTACAATATTACAAATTTAAACGGATATTAAAATAAATAAAGATTTAATGAATTACGTAAAGTAAAATTAATATGATATGACATCACTAAAAGAAAATAAATAAAAGTAAAATCATTGTAAGATCAGTAATGGTTATTATGTAATAAGATATTTAGAATAAATTTTTAAAAATAACAAATGAACAAGTATATCAGAAGATATTAGGCGAAACTATTTAGATTAAAAATAAAATAGAAACAGACAATATTACTAAATATAAAATATCCTTCGAGAAGTAAAGTTCTTAGATATACAGTTAAAAGTAGTGAAAGGGAGATAACTGGCATCTAAAAATGTAAGTTTTAAAATAAAGATCAACGTTCATAATATAAAGGTATTTGCTAGTCAATATATGCAGATTCATCGATGAATAATTCATTTATTTAAGGTTACTAAATTAGAAAATGTATATTTACGACATGTTATTACAGATAATCACACGGAAGATGAAATTGTTAAGCAAATCAAAACCACAATGCTTGGAAAGGATGCCATCATATAATACATAACTTTATCTCAAAAATGTTACTCTTAATGCATGTATATAATTTATTATCACTAAGTATGTTTTATCTCTTCATTTCAGATTGTAAGTAAGAGCTGATTTGTTAAGATTTGTGAACTGCTGACAACATGGCATCTGGAAGCTGTGGGAAAGTGGTCAGCGATACAAGTGAACGGGATGAACCAACTGAAAAGAGAAGAAAGGTGGCAACTCCTGCCACAAGGTCATTCAGTGATGTGTATCTCATTGGGCAACCCACCTCCAGCATCAGGGGCTCTCAACTTCCTACTAATCGCCAGGTGTTCCAGTATTTCCTGCATTTGAGGAATGATAATCCCAACAGTGACAATAGGTCTTTAGCCCATGATACAGTGGATGTCGTTTTGCCATTCTGGAATATGGCAAGGATTAAAACACTAACTAGACCAAATGCAGTCAACCGTTTCATGATCCTCGATGAAAAGTACAGGAAAATTGTTAAAAACAAGGGAAGAAATAACAAACCAGAGGAAGAGAAACGAGCTAACTTTCTGAAGGACTTAGACAAGTTATTTGATATTGGAGCAAAGAATGTTGTGGAGGAGATAAGAAGCAACAGGCTGCTCACAAAGGAGACCATGGAAGAGGACGTCAATTTCTACTTGGACCAACAGACAACTCGCCTGGCACACATGTCAGGTCATGATAAGGTGTTTGAGAAGAAGTCTAGAGAGAAAAGCTTCCGAGAAGAAAGAGAAGAGAGAATGTTATCATCAGTGACTGTTGCAGCAGCAGAAGTTGGGAAAATTTCAAGTGATGAAGACCCAGAGAACAGTCAAGGCTCTGGTACTAGTGAGGGTTCAGAATACACTGAGACAACACCAAGTTGTTCATCAAAACCAAGTACGATAACCTTACCCTTTCCACACTCAGTTATGACCAGTGAAGAGATTTGTAGCACTGCAGATCGGTTGTCACTCTCTGACAACCAGACTACAGCCATGGTGTCTGCAGTGTTGAAGGCAGGAGGCGCAGATCTTGATGACTTTGTTATATCAGCCTCTACTACAAGAAGAAATAGGATAAACACTCGTCATAACTTGTGCCAAAGTTACATGAATAACTTCAAGGAAAGTCCGCCAGATTACTGCACACTACACTGGGATGGAAAACTTCTACGGGATGTTCTTGGTGAAAGATACTCAGTGAAAAGTCTTGCAGTGCTCGTCTCTGGTACTCCACAGTATGAAGAAGGGAAGCTGCTTGGTGTGCCCTTCATAGAAAGTTCCACAGGAATCCAACAGTTTAATGCTACATTGGAACTGATAGAAGAATGGGGTCTCACAGCCAACATTGTAGGCTTGGTATTTGATACCACAGCAAGCAACAATGGCATCAACAAGGGTGCAGCGAAGCTTATTGAAGAAAAACTAAGCAAAAAGGTATTCTACTTCGCTTGTCGCCATCACATATCAGAGGTAATAATTGGAAGTGTATGGGAGGCTGTGTTCAGCAAGGTCAAAAGTCCTGACAACCCAATGTTCAGCAATGTGAAAGAGAAGTGGGACAAGTTGGTTAAGGACTGCCCAAGAGTTCTGGGCCTAGTTGAACAAGACTTGAAACAGAAGAAGACAAGCACAATTGCAGTCTTAAGCAATTTCCTTGAGGAAGCATGTCCGAGGGCAGATTACAGAGAGGTGGCAGAGCTGTGCCTGATCCTGCTTGGTGAGGAACCTCCTCGAGGTATCCACTGGGCCAAGCCAGGTGCCATTCACCAAGCCCGCTAGATGGCCAGGAACATTTACTGTATGAAGATGCTCATGTTTTCCAAGGAACTAAAATACAACACGGACACTATCTTCAAGCTGGAGAGGATGAACAAGTTCCTGACCTTATTCTACACCAGCCACTGGGTGACCACCACATCTGCAGCTGATGCACCTATCCATGACCTCCAGCTTATGAAAAACATGCTGCAATACAAGCAGTATGACTATGAACTGGCAACCTCTGTTCTCAAGAAAATGAACAACCACCGCTGGTATCTGACCCAGGAACTAGTGCCATTCACCTTGTTCAGTTCACATGCCAGCATGACCAAGTCTGCAAAAGAGAAGCTCGCAGTCAAGCTGTCAGAAACAGAGAAACCTGAGAGTTACAGGAAAGGCAAGCCAGTGTTTCCTGTCATCAATGCAGCTACAGTTCTCACAGACCTGGTAGGGCCAGAGTCTCACTTTCTGTTTGATGCTCTTCGAGTGAAATGTGACTGGCTCACTACTCCTGCTGACACCTGGGAAAACAATGACAGCTACAGGAATGCACAGAAGTTTGTGAGGTCAGTGAAAGTGACCAATAATGTGGCTGAGAGAGGTGTGAAACTAATGAGTGACTTTGCAACTCAGATCACAAGTGACCCAGAGCAAAGAAGCTGCTTACTACAAGTTGTGGAATACCACAGGAAAAAATTTGACAGTTTCAAAAAAGCCACATTGAACAAGTGATAATACATGTATTAGTAACATCCTATCTGACAGTTTCTTATGCAATATATGTGTCAGTGCAGTGCTATCATACTACCAAACTGATTTTTTGTTGTGTCTCATCTGTTTGTGCATTAAAATTAGTTTAAATTTACACAGGTGTTCATGTGTTTTATTGTGCTTACTACCATATGCAAGAACATTTTATTAGCTTTCATTTGGTACCACTTTCAATGCTATAGCATCAACCTCTGGAAAGCTACAATGAAAATAAGGACATAATATCCCATATTTTGCAGCGTTTTTGAAAAACGTCAACAATAAAATTACATGGCTCTTGAGGCAGGCATAGCCAAAATCTAAGATCACAATAACTGGTATATTTAGCTAATTCAGACCTTGGAGAATGGGAATAATAGCAGTGTCCATATGTTTGAAAAAAAGGTCAATTTACATATAAATTATATTGATATAAAAAAGTATTTCATATGTGTGGTGGTGTGTATATATATATATGTATATATGTGTATATTTATATATATATATATATGTATATGTATATATATATATATATATATATATATATATATATATATATATATACGTATGTTCATACACATGTATGAAAAAATTAATGAATAATAAATAAATACATAAACACAGAAAAAATAATTAATATAAATAAGTACATTCGTTTCTTTTTTCTCTTTCAAAATTCTACGCTTTTTATTCTCCAACAGTCGTTTTAATAAGTTATAATGTATATGTGTGTGTACGTGTGTATGTGTGTATGTATATATGTATGCATGAATGTGGGTGCATGTGTATGTATTCATATACTTATGAATAATTAAATTAATTAATAATTAACAGGTTACTAAATAATAAATAAATACTTCAACACATGAATAAATAAATGTATCTGTGTCTTTTTCTAAAACTATTTACTCATTTCATAAGTCTACAGTTATAGTTTATTTTAAAATAATGGACACAAGCACACTTTTTAATATTCTTAGAACCTTTTGTTCCAAGTCAATCATCCTAGCACGTACCGACATAAATAATATTATTCACCTTTTTATTTTGATTTTTATGCACATTGGCTTCGCTTTTACGTGCGTTTTTACGTATGCATATGTGCATATATGTATATGTTTAATTTTGTACATATTTGTGTGCTTATTTACACATGAAACTGAGATAAACAGCTCGATAACATTTTTTGACACACTTATGATAAAGTCCAACAACAAAGATCATTCAAAGTACACCGTGAAAACACTCACAAAGCAACTATATACATTTCTACTTTCATCATAAGAACAAGATAAACACAGGTATGATAATAGGCTTTGACCTACGTTCTCTTAGAATCTGTAGTCCTCAATATATAGATAAAGAAATCAAACACATCATTAATTCCTTAAAAAACATAACAATACCCCACACATTTCAAACTAAATGCTAAGAAGAAAGCCTTTCAAATATTCTAAAAAAACAATACACAAAAACATCAAATACCAAACACCTCTCTCATAGACAGACCCCTTCTCTTACCCACACATTCCAATAACACAACCATTTGCAACACACTTAACAAACTAGATATTCCGACAGTACAAACCATATCACAAACCATAAAACAAACATTACACACAGGAAGACATTTCCGAAAAAAAAACACATCCCATTCCGGTACACATACCGACCCATGTAACAACTGCCATCAAATTTACGTGGGGGAAACGCAACGTGAATTGAAAAACATATATATATATATATATATATATATATATATATATATATATATAAGTGCCAAATGTGGACACCTTTCTAACACCTGGTCTTGTTCTCGCCCTCCTGCCCTCTCCCGCCCGTTCCCTCCCAAACCGTCCTTTTACACGACCCTGTTGTTAACCCTCCCGATCTCGGATCTCAAGGATTATTTTTTTAAATTCAATTAGTATGTCTCATGTCTCCTCCTCCTCCTTTATAGTTTTAATTAATTATCACCGCTACCAATCTTGGCCTCACTCCTTCCACAATCATTGTAATGTCTCTCCTCCTACCTAATTATCTTATTACTTAAACCGCCACCATCTCCAACGCTCTCTACTGTCGGCTTAATTTCCCACTGACACCATCTATTTGTATCTCATAATTTTTTTTTCATAAGCGACCCCAATCTTAAGCTTACACTCCCTACTTCCTCTCTTTCTTCTGAGTGTTTTCGTCCTTCCTATAGCATCGGTCCTTTCAAGACTAAAGTCAATAAGCATCTCCTGCCTTTGCGATAATCATATTTCGTTCTTGTCTGCTCCTTACATTATGTGGCTTCGTGATTTATCTGGAGCGATTTGTATAAAAAATAATTTTTAAAAAACTAATTTTTCTTTTTGTTTACTCGATACTCATTCGATCGAATTTAATTTTCGTTTAAATTTCTTTCTACTCGGCCCTATACATTTTGATGCTAAGATTTCCCCCCATGGGTGGCCCTGCCAGGATCTGGAGTTCCAGACTGTATAATTATGAGACTACGAATTTGCAACCTATTCCTCTACCACAGTGAAGAAGGGTTGTACTTTAGGGGGTTCGTATGTTGTTGTTGATGAGTGAATTTGACTTTTGCACAGAACTTACATCGATAGTGCTTCTGAATTTCCTGGTCTGCAATGAAGTCACCTCCGTAGGGCGTGGCTATTTCTTATACCAGTAGGATAAAAGATTTTTACTTCCCACACTCAGAGCAGCAAGACCTACCTTCAGCGATTCCAAACGAAGTCGGGAAAGGTTTTGTGATGCTCAATCACATTCTAAGTGATTACGAAGATTTAATATTGTGTTTATAGGTGATGCGAAATTCATAATAGTATTGAAATATATGCTTTTTTCACTCATAGTTAGGACTTTGATAATCTGAGATCGTTATGCACATTAAATGGGTTAGATTGATTTTAATATGAACATGAATACAACCCATTTTATCGGGTACACAATTGACTATGAAATGAATTGTCAGTCATCCAGTTATATCACATTACGTTTACTCTTATCTTCATAGACGCCAATTACATATAGTTGGATAAGTATAGAAGTGCATAAGATATCTCTTTATTGATATATAATAATCATGTGATTATTACATATGTGTACACATATGTTTCATTATTATAAGATTCCATTACATATATTTTATTGAGATCAACAAAATATATTTTTATATAGAAGTCTATTACACATAATTCTCTTTTTATAGATGTCTATTATATATATATATATATATATATATATATATATATATATATATATATATATATATATATATATATATATATACATGTATACATATATATATATGCCCATTACATATATTTTAAAAACTTTTTATAGGAATAAATTACATATATTTTTATGTTTATAATTGTCAAATATATATATATATATATATATATATATATATATATATTATTTTCATAGGCGTCCATTGCACATATTTATTGTTTTTAAGTGAACATGACTTTTATCACTGCAACGATATTATGAAAACTTTAAAAAATATTTCTCTATGTTAACTTAAAAAAAACGAAAACAATACTGTTGTATTTCGATTGTGTTAATAATTTACATCAGACATTGACATTTCACAGTAAAGAATTCCGAAAAAAATTGTGTTTTTGATTGACAAATAAAACAACATTAATACTAATATATTTAATTATAAATTACGTAATTACTCTTATTTGTATCGTTTATTAAATTCGATTAAAATATATTTTCTTCTTATTTTAAAACAAAAATATTTTTATTTATTATAGCAACTAGTGTTTAATTTAAATACGTAAACATTTACTTGATAATATAAAAATGTTTCCGTCATGTAAATAGTTAATTGTTCAATGTTTAGTTCATTAGTCATACATCACTATATATATATATATATATATATATATATATATATATATATATATATATATATATATATATATAAAGGGTGTGTAGACATATTTTTCGAACCATTGTTTCTGATAGTATTAATTTTCTTTTGAAAAAACATAACACTATGCAGTGTCAAAATAAATAAAATATATTTTAATCTGAGCTTTCGATATTAACATTCTCCTTGTCAAAGCAGTTTTTTTCTTTATTTTTCTTCATAAAGAAATAACATTTAATTTCTCGAAAGCTCAGATTAAAATAAATGTTATTTATTTTAACACTAGACATAGTTATGGTATTTTCAAAAAAAATTAATACTATCCAAAACAATAGTTATAAAAATATGTCTACACACCATTTCTATTTCAAATTGGCGTAGCCGCGCTTTGAGACATAACGTGATTTTCTGACTTTACCATCGGGCGATGACGAAACAAAATAAGAATGAAAACACTGCTTTGACAAAGAGAATTTTATTTCTCGAAAACTCACATTAAAATTTTTTATAATTTATTTCCTCACTACAGATTATGTTTTTCCCGCGAAAAATGTCTATATATATATATATATATATATATATATATATATATATATATATATATATATATATATATATATATGCAAACATTGTTAAAAATTACAGAATTGTCTGTTTAATTATAATTTTTTTTCATTTTCAATTTTCTTATGGTCGGTTTTTAATTAGAATCAAAATAATGAATTAATGTTCCATAGGTTTAACGTACGTTTTCGGTTCTTCGTTGAATGATCCTCAGCAGATAAAAGTAAATGAACAAAAAATGGAGAAAGAAGAGAATTTTTACAAAGACGGCGGAGAAACGCGCAAAGAAATGTTTTCGCATTGTTCCAGGAAAGTCTTTGGCGATTTAAATTCAGCAACGCTGGATGGCATCAGAGAACAACATCTCATTACGTTAAGCATTTTAAAAGGTTACCACTGGTTTCATATGTGATGTTATTAATTTTAGGTAGTTATGTGTTTTATGTAGATAGCTTCTATTATTTTTAAATGTTTTAATTTGTTTCGGAATGTATTATTTTAGTGTTCTTTACTAGAAATTGTCTTAAATCAGAAAGAAGGCAGTTATGCTTTTGTTGATGTTGGTAAATTGAGCTAGAGTTTATAAGATTAATAGTGGGGATGCGTGATAGGGTTGTTCGTGTAAAACCAATGTATATATTAGCTTTATTATCATTATGGTTACATTCGCCTAAAAGGAATTTTAACGTATGAATAACATTGGTTCTTTCTAGTTGTTTAGGAGGTAGGGAGGAATTGTTTTTTACTATAAGTTTTTGGGTTTTAAATTTCTCATAGTAAATAATGAGTCTGATTTTATTGTTATTGCCAATTAGTTATATGTACCTTTGTATAATATATTCCATCGCTTTTTCTGCTAATCTGAAATTGAGTTGCATTTAATAACAATAATATATGTTAATATTGTTTGTTGGTTGATTATATATATATAAATATATATGTATATATATATAACATTTCTTCTCGAATTGCTGTGTAATTGAGGGTGAACAATACTATCATTTTAGCTGCTTTTTTACTTCGAACTTTTGGTGTCTATAACTTTTGCTGATGAAGACCTGTTATCAATACATGCCCATTTCGTCTCCGAAACGAGTGTACACATAACTGTTGCTGATGCTGAGTTCTTTGGATCGGATATACATTAATATGCCATAAATTTGTTTATCTCTGAACTAAAACATATAATATATAGTATATGTATATGTATTTTTACACCTGAGAATGATTCGACCAAGAATCGAAAACGTTCGTGAAACCTGTGAAACCTAATTAACATTTATTAGTTTTCTTATTTTAATACATTAAAGACCACCAGTAAACAATTCAAGAAATAAAAAAGGTATAATTAAAGAGACGTATTCTGTTATTTTTAACAATGTTTGCATATATATATATATATATATATATATATATATATATATATATATATATATATACATGTTTGATTTAACAGGAGTGCCCAATTCTGCTTATTCAGCTTTTGATCCGTTTTTTCTAATCTTCGTACGACGGATTTGATGTTATAATGCAAGGAGTGTTAAAAATCTCTGTATTTTGTGCGAACATCAAATCCGTCCTACGAAGACTAGAAAAAACGGATCAAAAGCTGAATAAGCAGAAGTTGGCATTCCTGTTTAATTAAACCTGCATAAAAGGAATGCGACCCAATTATACAAATATATATATATATATATATATATATATATATATATATAAAATTGGTAATTCCTCAACAGTGCAACATCATTTAAGAGTACCATAAAGGGGATAACGAGGTGTGCCACAAACTTGTGAACTACGTTAGTTGTGAAAACTCATACAGTTAGAAAAGTATAAACAGAATTTATACAATCTTGTTTACAGATTTATTCATGGAGATGCCAACCTTTGCGGTGAATATGTTAGTCAGTATCTTTCTGCGATTGATAACGACCAATTGAAGGCGTTAACCGAAGCTGATTGACTCACAATCATTCTAGCTCGAGAATAAACGTATACAGACTACTAGCTGACCCACTCAATGGAAATTAAAGTTATATGTGCTGTCAACGTAGCGTCATCTTTTTATATGAATTCTTAAAAAAATAAAGAAAGGATCATAGATGTGCTAGTATGTATAATGTATATAAATGTAAATAATAAAGTTTTGTTTTCATTTGAGAGGCTCTACTATATAGTGTACAAGAACATAATTTTAAAGAGAGGGGAGAGGGTCTGCCAAAGAAAATATATTGAATTAATTTTGCGTAAAATTGTTCATAAACTCAATTAAGCAATTTTGCTACGATAAACAATAAAAATGTCTCCGTTGGAAATTTAAAATTCTTGCTTAGAACAAAAAACATAAAACAAAAAACATAAAACAAAAAAAAACATCAAACAACAAGCACTTATATTCTTAAGCTGCCTCTATTCAATCTGTCTGTCTAGCGAGGAAAACATTATTTATAAAGTTAAGCGTGAAACACGAATGAAAATATTGCTTAAAACTTAAGCGTTATACACTGACTGAAAATATTTTTCTTAACTTAAATAAAAGTAACCAACGAAAGTTCTATCATAAAAAACGACTTGCGTTGATTTTGCCTGCGCGTGTAGCACTTGAAATAAGATTTTACAAAATTAAGTGCAACAAGCGGAACGAAACTCGTAATGTCATGAAGAAATATTCGGGGACATCTACAATAAGTTTAGTTCATTTTATCTGCGCGTTATCTTGGGTATGCGCTTAAAGTGCACCCAATGTTTTGACACCAATTTCGGAGTTTTCAAGGGTAGGAGTACCTCTTTATTATCATTATTCCCCGATTCCATCTGAACTAGAATGGCAGTACCTCCCATGTTCCTTCGGGTAAGATGGTCATTTTTCCCGGACACTACTACTTGAATTCATCTTCCCAGTCTATTTTTCTGTCTTATTGTATTTCTCAAACCTATATACTACTCAGGCGCTCGAACCGTTATGCTTATGCCACAAAACTACATCCAGTGGAGTGGCTAACACTCGAAAGGTTTAGTAGTGTTAAGTCCCCTCTCACTACTACTTCGAGATTAACTCCGAGCCAACATGGTAATATCTGTAAGGGCCCATCTATAAGTTTAATATAATCAATTGTTTTTGTTGTTGTTTTTCTTTTATGGAAATCGCTCCAGAGAACGCATGAAGCACACTTGATGTAAAACCTAAAAAAGAACGAAATATGATTATCGCAAAAACAAGAGATTCCTAATGACCTTAGTCTTGAAATGACCACGCTTCAGATATGAGGTAAACAATCAGCAGGAAAAGAGTTCTACAAGCATGCGGTTCTGAGAATATGGTTACTGGAATATAAATCTGTCTGATAACGATGTATGACAACAGGGAATTTGTCAAGGCCAAATGACCAACGAATTAAACGAGCTGGAACAATGAGGCAGGGAATAGATAGGGAACTTATGATGAACGCATTCTATAATAGTATATATAGAAAAGACTGAGACTAGCAACATCACGTCTGTGAGAGAGAGGTACAGAGGAAAATAAACGGTGGACCGACCAAATTACAGATACACTTCTGAATATTAACAAGAAAAAAATTAATTCGTCAAAATATGACAATAGTGCTAACTGTATTTGTTTGCAAAATATCAAACATGGGGATACATAAATTTACAGACTAATAGTATGTTTCTAAATGTTTTAATTAAGAATAAGTAATGTCTATTAATTTTATAATGTGGTTGGTTAAGCTGATACACTATTTAGCATAGTCGGCCTTTATCGTCTATAAGTAGCCCATATACAATAATTCTGCCATCATTAGCGTGTCTGCTTAGTGTACAACGTACTTTGAACATCATAACAATTTGGATTTTTCGGATTACTATTCTAATCGTGGTTGTTATTTTGACAACTTTTCTGATGATGTAACCTCCGACCATTTTGAATGCATCTTTCCGAACTTGTGAATCTGTATGGAATTGCAAACTGATCTCTTCATAACGGGTTTTGTTCGAAATTCCGTACAGATAACGGAGTTCGAAAAGAGCATGTGTAGAAGGCTCGGGGTTTAATCGGTCGAAACGTTTTGAAGATTATAACAACGATGAGAATAGTCGTGCGAACAGTTCAAATAATACAAAACAAGCGTATACAAAATAGATGTGCGATTTCGGCACTCAATGATCAATCGATGGTGGACATACCGTAACATCAATCAACCAAGGATCTTCGAATTTAAATATTAAATTGACATTCATGCTAGGGCGTATCTCAAATTATAATAATGATGAAGTAAAAAAAACATGTCAATAAATATTAAAATAATGCATGATGAAAGATTTTACAATACTTTAAACAGTTATTGCTATGAATTGCTTTCAATTGAATCGTGATTAAGAATTATTAAACACAACAGATGCTTAACCTCAAACAAAACCATCATTCCATTGAGATGCATGATTGTATGCATTTGTTTGCGTTTTTCGGTGGTGACAAAGGGAGGTAACAAGAAGGAAATGTGGGAAAAGAGAAACCTACCCTTTTTCCAGAATGAAATAATAAACGATTCTTTTTAAATATATCAAACTCTTTCTTACATGATTGGTTGTTCGAAAGGGTCTGTTGGATCGGTACGTCTGCATTTAAATGTAAGATATACGCCTCGTAGGAGAAGGCTTGCCATCATCCTTCCGCACATTCATAATAGTTGGACATTAAAAAGTAAAACATTAACGATGCATGCAAACACACCGTAGACAAACTGATTTTGTTTTAAGTTTTTTTGTATGCAAGAGACAGAAATATAATGAGTAATATTTCTTCTTCAATATTTACAGTCTAACGGAAACAAGATATATTAGAAATAGATTCGCAGCAAATTAGTGATTAGAGCAGTTGAAAGTAATAGAGTTGGCAAATTTTCATCCGTCCACTTGGCAACAGGCCACGTTATTCGTTAATCTGATGCACCAGAGTTATGTGCCTTGTCTAGTTAAGTTCAAAGAGGTCATGTCCATCTCGACATACGGTTCATCATAATGACATTCATTGCGGATTCGGGTTTTATCGAACACTTCCATCGAATAATATTGTGGTCACAAAACGGAAACAGCTTTCTCATGAATAGGTTATAAAAGAGACACCGGAGAAGTTTTTTTTTTATTGATAACAGCCTATTTTATTTCAAATTGGAATCAATTAGGACGGTAGACGCTTCGTTTTATTCCTGGGTTTGACGTTATTTCTTTATTTTTTCCTGTCGTCGACGAACAAACGAGTCGAATAAAAGACTTGACAAATTTACATCTTTTTAAGACCTTTTTCATTTTCATTTTATTTTACTTTATTTTATTGGCGCCGAGATTTATTGAACAATAATACTCACGTTATTTGAGCCGCCATGAAAACTCTTTGATATATTTTATTCGTCATATTTAATGTATTGTGCAATTGAAATTTAGAGTGTCTCAGTACAACCGTGACCAATTTGGAGGGTTATACCTCCGCTAATAGTAATAATAATATTCTGTACTTTTCAGGGTCGTTTGAAGATAGTATGACATTTCAAAACCATTTAATATGGTATTGTTCAGACAGTTGTCTGCAAAATGTGTGGTTCAATGATGATGCCATTTTCTCTTTATCAGAATTTTGTTTTTAAATGACAACATTCAGAAAGATTTATATTTCATTGATCCGTTGGAGTGGTTATTGCCTACCTAAATCCGACTGAGATGCATCCTGATGTGTCTAGTTCTGTATCACTCTGAGGTATTGGTTTTACCTCCTC
>OY744518.1:105965014-105980014 GCA_963556195.1 Sepiola atlantica
AAATATGAAACTAAAAGTAAACTTTTAGTAGATAGAACCTAGAGTGAAATGTTTTAAGCTCAATATACGAGATAGAGCAATTATGAAAATAGATGAAAGAAGAGTGATAGACATGTACGACTGTCCAAATTTATTTCAAACTTCAATTGTTCAATGCAAGGGATATTCAGTAATAAAATTATGTGTATTATTCTTTCATTAAACCAAGGCTTTTCAAAGATCGAAATCTTATCATCAGAAGATTTATCATGTTTATCACTCTTCTTTCATCTATCTTTATATATACATATGTATATATATATATTTGATAAATAGTTGTTATTGTTTATTATCCATGTCTGTATACGTTTCGTTCTTTTATAATCAGGACTAATCAGCATAGAGATATGACTATTCGCTACCGGTCATGCGATCTGAAAACCCGAATTACGAGTATTTTTCAACTCAAATCTCGACGCCCGAACCACTCGACCCAGTTGAACAGCGAATAAACGGTGATCATTTTAACACTTTATGTGGTGGCTTAACGTCATAAGAGCGTTCTACTTAATGAAAGGAACGATGCCTATATATATATATATATATATATATGTATATATATATATATATATATATATATATATATATATAAAGAGAGAGATGTAGAAATTGATCCTTGTTGTAAGCGTTGGGTAATTTTAATAAGTAAGTTTTGAAGCCTAGACAACGCATAAATATTATTTTAAAATAAATATTTATTTATTCAAAATTAACTTAGTTTCAACTGTATAACGTCTTCTTCAGGAATAGTAACATTTTTTCTTTTCTTTTTTGGTGACATGTTGTCATTAGGAAAATCCGTAAGTCTTGCAACAGTGATTAGTTCAATGTCTTAGCAATGATGAAAGTGCGCGTAAAAGGACTTAGAAATGTGCCATCGTTGTAAGCGTTGGGTAATTTAAATAAGTAAGTTTTGATGCCACGAAAACGCATAAATATTTTTTTTAATTAAATATTTATTTATTTAAAATCAACTTAGTTTCGACGGTATACATTCCTTTTCAGGAAATAGTAACATTTTTTCTTTTTATTTTTCATAACATGCTGTTACTAGAATAATTCGTAAGGTCTTGTAACGGTGATTTAAAAAAAATGTTTCAGCCATAAGGAAAGCGCGGGCTCGAGTAAAATGAAGTATAAATGGGTTCTTTTTAAGCGATGGGTAATTTGTATGATTATGTTTTGAAGTCCAGACCAACGCATTGATATTTATTTTTAAATAAATATTTATTTATTTAAAATCAATATTGTTTCGACTAAATAAAGCCTTTTTCATGAAATAGTAACATGTTTTTTCTTCTCAGGCTAAGCCATTTAAAATAAACAATCATCGTTGCAAGAACTTACGGGTTATCCTAGTTAGAGCTTGTTACAAAAAACAAAAAAAAACAATGTGTCACGAAAAAAAGAAAATAAATAATGTTTCTATTTCCTGATGAAAACTTTAAACAGTCGACACTAAGTTAGTTTTAAATGAATACATATTTATTTAAACACAATGTTATGCGTTGTCTGGGCTTTAAAACACACTTATTAAAATTACCCAACGCTTACAACGAGGATACATTTCTCTATCTCTCTCTCTCTCTCTCTCTCTCTCTCTCTCTATATATATATATATATATATATATATATATATATATATATATATATATATGTATGTATATATATATATCCTTATAGTTACGTAACAACCTATAACATTATATGTGTTGTTATAATTTTAATATATCGATTAGCCCTTCGTATACTCTTAGAAATATACTAAATTACCTCCCTTAGTGTTACCTGTAAAGAAATGTGTATCTATGAATTCAGCTATTGAATCAAGGACACAACGTTTATCATTTTACTATAAGTTATATATACACATATATATAAAAGTTTGAAAAACATGAACATACAATATACAGTACATTACTAATAGTTCGTTCCTGTGGGTAAAACATTACGTGTATTGGTCTGGTGAACAGAACGCGATAAACTAAGTCACCATTTGTTTATGTTCCTACATACACAGCTATCATCCTTATCAATATATACGCTCTATCATCGATATTAATCAGTCTCCCGTCATAAATGCTGGAGAAATTACACGGATATATATATATATATATATATATATATATATATATATATATATATTTATATATATATATATATATATATAAATAAAATAATTATCAACTGGCGTGTGGTTCGCAGTATACGGTTTTTCAGCGTGGACGAATGTTAGCACGATTCGAAACCGCCATCACAGTTACTGCAGTTCGTCGACTTTACCGTCACTACGGAACATCGCGAGAATAACTGTGCATTTTATCGCCAATAAATGTGTACACATTAATTTTTCCTGTGACATGTGTCTCCTTATACTTCTGTTTTAGCTATTATTTTAGAAAATGAATGATAAATAAAAAGAAATAACGGTAACTTACCGTTTTGTTTATTTAATCCTTCTTGTTGATTTTTATAAACATGGTTTATCATTTGTTATATGTATAATCCACTTTGTTGAAACTAAATTTAAATATATATGTTTACAATTCGGACCGTTCATTTAAGGGCCATTGTTTGTATCTCTCTTTCACTTGGGTCGCCGGGGATATTCGCCAGGTAGTTTTTGAAATACTTTTTCATAAGCTTACTTGCTTCTACGATAGCTGGAACAGAAGTATGCGTTTACGTGCATTCTGAAATTTGTTTTAAAGTTTAAATAGACGAATTAATCCAAACAAGAAGAAGAAAATGAAATATAAACATAGTTGAGACCAATTTTTGAACGGATGCAACATACATCCAAATAATTGTCTCAGATCTCCTGCCTTTGATGTTTTGTCATTTGATTGATTTACGCCTGATGAAATCTTAGTTTCTAATAACTAATGCTCGATAATATCGACATGCCAGTGTAGAGGCTTTTTGTACATGTCTGCATGAATAAAACTCATTATATATAAGGCCTTTTACATTATCTATCTATCTATCTATCTATCTATCTATCTATCTATCCATCTCTCTCTCTCTCTCTCTATATATATATATATATAGCGTTAAATTGCATTTTTTTTGTTAAAATCGCAGTAAAGAATACATCATATATATATGAAACACTCTATTTCAAATCAACTTTGTGATCATTATGGTGAATAGGATGAGATTGGACGGTCAGGAAACAGCTCTAATGAAAGAGTAGCTATAGGAAAAAACATTATCGAAGTGAATCAAAACTTTTAATAGATTACATTTTGTGAATTATAAGTCTTTGCAGTTTAAAATTTAGAAAAAGAAAAAAAAATTACAAAAGATACGTCCGACGTTGTAACAAAAGATATAAGTCCAGCCCGATGAATGTCATCAATTGTAGATATATAAGTGTTGAGGTGGAGTTGTATAGCACCACCCTTAATGGAAGTGGCTAGGGTGAGGTATAGAAGAATAACGAGTCTGGGAGTACGGGCAGTATCGAATTGTTTTGCTGAATTATTGTCTGAATATAGTCGGCTGTATTTTGTAACTGGGCGACTCAATTCGGCCTGCTCGGTGAACTCCCGTCAGTCTGGAAATTTATAGAGATTCGAGACAAACTCGCTAAGTTGTCGAATAAGACGTCTGTCGAATAACCACTCGGTTTTATCTTTCCATTATGGTTAACGAAAACCCAAATGTTAACTCGGAGTATTGGTCTAAAGACACAGGGGTATTAAATACGCAGTTTATTTATTCATGTACAGCCCATATCTCGAACTGATAATACACATACACACCCCCATATACATACACACACACCCATATATATATATATATATATATATATATATATATATATATATATATATATATATATATATATATATATATATATATATATCTTTGCTACCAAAATGAATAGCTGAGGTTATTTGCGATCCTCATAATGTGTGCTTCCATTCTCTAGGTTGATGCGATCCTTCTGACCGCATCAGTTTCCATGCTTTTAATCTTTACCACAGCGTTGGAGAAGTCCGGGCCCGATCAGCGAAGATGATTCCACACCAGCGATCTTCATCAGGAAAGAAACGAAATTCTATTCAACTACTCAACATTTCGGGCTCTTGAGACAAAACGACGGCCAGAGTTGGCGGTGTCACATCAACAAGTAGAAGCCGGTTGTATTTTACTTTTTCTAGACGCTACTTGAATCTTTGTACTTCGAACAAACCATAGATCATCCATACAATAGTTTATTTCTATTAAATATTTCCATTTTTGTTAAAATCTATCTTTTACATTGAACAATGTTCTTATATCGAAATTATATTTTTCAGACTTTTGCTTTTGTTAAGATTTAGTTTTTAAAATTCGGATCTCGTTTTTCTTGCGAACATAAGTTCAGCAAGTTATATTAAGAAAATGTTACTCGTGTTTAGAGTAATACAACACACCGTGAAAAAGTGTTGCAACAATATATCTTCAGTTTAATCTCTGTTTTTTTAACGCCCGCATAAACGTATCTAAAAAGCGTTCCGTTAGCCAGTATATAATGGGTAGAGCGAGGCGGTTGTCACGTGACTAAGTAAAAATTATTTTTAAAAGTTACCAAATTTATTAGCTGTGAATTGAGATCTATTATAAGACAACATTCATCAGCGATTTCAAATCTTGCGACGACTCCGTGCACAGGTTTATTCCTTTGTACGTAGATTTCATAGACAACTTTTGGCCATTCGTAACACAATCTACCATAATAAGGTAATATATCCTATTGATTGGTTCTGCATAGTCAATATGTGCCCTTGACTACGGTCTGTCGGTTTTCGGTTTATTTTACAAGTGGACAGCATCTACAAAATTTCACAAGGTCTTCTATTTCTTAATCCATACCAGGCCCATGAAAATGGCTCCCCATCTTTGTGATTCTAGAATGTCCCTCATAAAATCCTTCAATATTGTTTCTACAATGATGCTGGTATTACAAAACCCTAATCGTATGCATAATACCATCCAGGATAAAAACATATTTCGTGATTTGATTTTTTTCTTTTACCAATTCTATATTTATTTATTTTTCTCTGATGAATCTATACAAGTTGGCTTTGGAGAGATCAGTCCGGTGTCACAGCTTTTTTAATTTCTTCGGATCGGTCTCTGATATACAGAAATCCAGCTCACGTTTGTATATTTCTAAAGTACTGTTTAGCTGACCTCTGAATATGTTAATTTTAGAAATATAATGCTGTAGTAATTTGCACATCCTAAAATTCTTCCAGTGTTTATGCATGTTTTCGTTAACATAAGCTTTTATGGTTTGCCACTTAGTTTTTCATCGATTTCATCAATGATCTGCCCTAAATATTTAATATTACTATTTAGCAGAACTCCGCATTCTTTCATTCTTTTTATACCATTTTTACAGCATGTTTTTGTTGATTTGTGCTTTTTTCTAAAAATATCGTCTAAAAATGCCATAAGCGGTTACTTAACATGACGTCCCTTATTTGCTGACATATTCCCGGTGCGACCCTTATACAAAACGGCTACTTATTGAACTCATACAAACCCGTGGCTGTGTTTGTTGTGAATAATTTTGTACATTTCTATTACAATGTATTTCAAATTATGTATCTGATGAATCGAGTTTTTTCAATGTGTTTGTTCCATATAATTTTGAAGATATCTCTTCCGAACTTAGTGGTTGTGTGTTTTTTAACAATCGTTGAGCCCAGTTGAATAGTCGACACGAACCCACATTTTGTTATTTTTCATGCAAACTATGGCACTCTGCTTTATTTGAAACTCCAATGTTTACTAAGCGTGTTTGTTTGTGTTTAAATATTTCCTGTTGTTGAATTTTTGGTAAAAAAGTCGACTGTGTATTTGATTTGAATCCGAGTTTTGCTTTTAACTTTTAACACATTCCAAACTCTTTTGAAAATCATTTAAGAGACATTGCTCGAAGTTCCCTTTTTAATTTCCGACAGTTTAGGCCGACTTTACTCTATAAGAAAGCGAATTTTTTGCCAGGTTCTATCAATCAAATGACTCTATCCAGCCTGTTCCGAATAGATTCTGAAATTGATCGATTATTTTGTTTGTATCAACGTTAATTGATTTATTATCGTCCTGCCTCATTCCAAATCAACATTGATTCCATTTGAGTATTAACGTGTTCTCTATCGAAGTTAATGCATAGTATGCTTTTGTAGAGTTAACCATATTTTAACTTATGCATTTCTTTTCTACAATGTGAGAATTTATGTCATCTATTACTATAATGATGACACTGCATAATTTAAAATGATAGTTTTGTACAAGCGCATTTATTCCCATGCATAAAACGTATTAATTATATGTTATATTATTTCCGACTAAGTATATATTAAATAGTTTTTAATCTATATTAATAGTATCATAGAGTAAATTTGTCATTCCTTGATATTCCTCAACGATATTGTTTAACATTAACGTCGAATCTTCCATCAGTTTTGATAGTAGATGTGATCTTATATAAGCGTAATTCGGAGCTGTCAACTTTTTAAACATATCTGGTTCATTCATTCCCCTATTAACTACGATTGCAAATGTAAAATAATCTCCTGTATTTCTTTTTAGTCAGATTAAGTCATTATCAACGCGTGTTTAAACGTGAACTCCTTTCTCCTAAACCTTCTGTTCAGAACAAAATGTTTGCAAGAAACCTAATATCTCATAGTGTATTGTTAGTGTGTGTTTAGTATATTTTCATCTTCTAAGACTCCGAATTTTGCAAGTAATAGTTACAACGTAAACTAATTTTTTTTAAATGTTATCTTACGTTCGAAAATATAAAGCAACTGACCATTTTTGGGCTTGTACCTTTATTCTACAATTGAGTTTATAACAGGACCCTACAAAATAGAGTGAGAAATATATTGGTCATTTTCTCTTGTGAAACTTTTAAACAGTTCTGAAACATATTTCTCCTGTCGTTCGAAATCTTCTCGATGTTCTTTTCCGAATATTTCCATATCCTAACTACGCTCGTTTGTTCAGACTTTCCATATCTTAACTACGCTCGTTTCTTAGACTTTCCATATCTTAACTACGCTCGTTTTTTTAGACTTTCCATATTTTAACTACGCTCGTTTTTTTAGACTTTCCATATTTTAACTACCCTCGTTTTTTTAGACTTTCCATATCTTAACTACGCTCGTTTTTCAGACTTTCCATATTTTAACTACGCTCGTTTTTTAGACTTTACATATTTTAACTACGCTCGTTTTTTAAACTTTCCATATCTTAACTACGCTCGTTTTTTGAGACTTTCCATATCTTAACTACGCTCGTTTTTCAGACTTTCCATTACTTAACTACGCTCGTTTGTTGAGACTTTACATATCTTAACAACTCTCGTTTTTTTAGACTTTCCATATTTTAACTACGCTCGTTTTTTAGACTTTCCATATCTTAACTACGCTCGTTTTTTGAGACTTTCCATATCTTAACTACGCTCGTTTTTTTAGACTTTCCATTACTTAACTACGCTCGTTTGTTGAGACTTTACATATCTTAACAACTCTCGTTTTTTTAGACTTTCCATATCTTAACTAGGCTCGTTTTTTGAGACTTTCCATATCTTAACTACGCTCGATTTTTTAGACTTTCCATATCTTAACTACGCTCGTTTGTTGAGACTTTACATATCTTAACTTCGTGTATTGGCTCCGCTCTTTTTATTGTTAGTTTAAAATTTACAAATTTAAAATTCAAAATTGTTCATTTTTTATTACTTTGGTGACCCTCCTTTGCGTGTTTGTTTTAATATATAATTAAGTCAGTACAAAATACTTCGTCGCTAATCTGCTGTACCGTCCCCAGACAGTTCAACCGTAATGAATACACTAAGACTCCAATGTTGGAAATCAACTATATGTTTTTATTTCTGAGTAACTAATACACACTATTTATTGTCTTTTCGGACTATTCAATTTGGAAGTAAGTGGTGTCTATGTCTCTACAGCAGATATAAATAAATTTGAAGAGTTAAAAGTGGGAGAATAAATACATGTATAGATAGAGACAGGGAGAAGAAGAGACAGAAAAAAAGATACAGCTTCTATATTAGTCTGAGTTACTTGCCCGTTTAGCGAAACTTAGGAGCTGATATGATTCAATAAAAAATGTTTTAGAATATATATATATATATATATATATATATATATATATATATATATATATATATATATATATAAATTTATAAGTCTGTAACGACGATGCAATGTAAGTTTATGGACACCGAGTGATGCAAAAGAATGTCTGGATGAGAAAAGAGATTACAAATCGAAAATATGTAATGTGATCATTTTCTTTTAATTGCTATTTCCTCTTTGATCTCTAATCAATGGTGTTATACAATATCTCGTTTTTTTCCTAAAATTCGAGGTTAATTACTTTTTTTACAATGTAAGTCAATACTTAATCAATATGTGTGTCGGTGCTGAAACATGTCTGCAAATATGTAGCCAAAATAATATACATTTATACTAAATAAATATATTGTAATGAATAACTCATTCTTGTAATGGAGAACCATTGTATAAACAAAAAAAGGGTCCATGGAATTAATATATATATATATATATATATATATATATATATATATATATATATATATATATATATATATATATATACTTTCAAGCACATGAATCATCTATCGCTAATCATCTGGTTGGAACAAAAAATGGTTCTGACCAGTATTCCGACTGAACTACTTGGTCTTGGTCGAACTACTATCTCAATATTATTGAGGCGTGCGTTATTAACATTTCTCGACCAAGCCTGTGTAGACAAAATATGTTAAAACATCAGTTGGAGATTATTAATGACTCAAATCATCTATAACGTTGAGAGATTTAACGTTTATTGTGTTTTTCTTTTCTTTCTGAATCGTTTTCTCCAGCTAAAAGCATTTTTTTCCTCATATCTCATTCGATTTTCTTAGTTTTTAATTAATCATTCTGATGTTTCCTCTTAGAGGGTTAGACGATAAGGCCTTAAATAACATTTCAGCCATTTTCTTTTTTTCACTCGGCCGTTGTATTGATTAAAATAATGTTTTCTTCTGAAGTTTATCCTACCATTTTGTGTACGCGAAATCTACTTACTTATATACAAATATATATACTTACTATTTTATGTATATACACAGATACACATGGTTCTTTCCCGGAGGAAATCTAAAGACAAATTAGCCTGATGATTTCCGTTGGGACCAGATTTCTGTGTAGCTTATTTTTAATTCATATTTTCTATTCTTCTATTTTTCTGGACTACATATATATATATATATATATATATATATATATATATATATATATACATACAAACACACATATATACATATATATATATATACACACACACACACATATATATATATATATATATATATATATATATATAAATATATATATATATATATATATTTGTGTTATAATGGGATAATTCCAGGAGGAAATCTGGGTATGAGAGCTCAATGTAGTAAACAAAGCAAGAATAACATAAAATATAATATCACGAAATCACATAATTGTCGATGCAATAATTTATTTCAACCGTGCGGTTTTTTCAAGCATCACTCAGACAATTACATTCTTGAGACTGATAGAAAATTGAATTTCCCTACGACAATTTAAACACAACTAGAGAGAGTGGTGGTAGCAAGCAATTTGATACATCTTTTATAGAGAGGGGGAAATTTAAAACTTATATTTAACTATGGCGTTGAAGGGGAGGGATCTTTAAGTTAATCAACTAAAAACTGCCGTGTCAAAATTATGACACATACGACTTGACGATATCATACATATAGACAACTTTACTCACGCGCATACACAAAACTAAATACGCACACGTCCTATGCGCACGCACATACATAATCTCACTCGCACATTTCCATAACTAAGCATAATCACATACACAACTTTTATTCATACATCTCTAGCCGAGACGAAATGCGTCCGGCGAAACTCGTGTTCTCAAACTCGGTAGGAGAAAAGAAAGAAAGAAACAAGAGAAGAAATAGACAAACCGCGTGTCATATATTCCCAGTCGGTCTGGATTCCAAGAAAGAGAATCTAATTGAAATAAAATTATACGCACATACATATATGTATACATACAAATCCATACGTACACACACATACATATATGTACACACACACCTACATATAAGCATATATATACATATACATATATATATATATATACATACACACATACATATATATATCCCTGAATCTATTTGAAATATTGACCAAATGACAACGCATGTAGTTACTCACACATGTAAACATATACATACCTATACATACACACATACATATACATATACGCATATAAACACATATATACATACACACACGTACATATATATCCACACACCTACACACAATATTTACATAACACTCTATATTCTTACTGATACAATATGAGTTCTAAAAATTAGTCTTACCTTATTTATATCTTGGATTAATTTGATAATCTATAGTTAAACCCTAATTCAAGTCTAATAATGTCTAGTGGTAATATTTGACATTTATACTTATATTAATTCAATAGCTAGTGTATTACCTGCAGAAACATTTTCTTACCACTATCTTATTTTAAGTAAATAATCTGAATAAATAAATATTTCAAAATACCATTATATACGCATACACACAAATACTATATATCACCAAGTCGGTAATTCTGTGTCTATAACAGATATTATTATAAATATTTAGGGGGGGGTTACCGTAAATAATGTTATTCAATTTGGTATCTTCACCGTTATAAGTCTAGAGGTCCATCTGATTACTAGTTATTGGTTATTTTAAATTTATATTTATGTCTGCACCTTGCCATAAGTTCATCTCGTTTATTTAAGAGATTATTTCGATCATATTTTAGGATTCTTATTTTTTCCTCTAGACATAAGTTGCATCTTTGCCTAAATCCATCTGGAATATCCGAAAAACATAAGATTGACCACGAAACCACCGGGGACCTGTTATCATTTTTCAGATGCCACCATTGTTTTGCTAACTCCGTTTTGTTCTTGAGTTCTGGATTATTGAAAGAGTGTTTGTGGTCATAGAAACGTTGTTTCCAGTTTCCCGCGGCGATGCCGATGTAAACCGTTTTATCCCTGTTGTTATCTTCCGGATGGATAGTTGCCTTATAAACCACACACTCAACTTTACAGTTACCGTCCAGTGGGCAGTTATTTTTCACTTGACAATTACATTTATCTACTGTAACCTTATTCTTACTAGAATTGTTTAGTAATTTACGATTATGGGTGCTGATAATTCTGTCCATGTTCTTGGTACAAGAGTAACTGATTTTAATGGTTTTTCTATTAAATATCTTCCTAAGTGGATTATTTATGCTAAAATGTTTATCTACCAGGTTCAAGAATATTCTCCCGATGTTGATGTTAGATAGTTGGCAGTAGGGAGGATTGAACCATATTATTTTTCGGCCTCTATTCCTGGATTTATTTTTATTTTCTTTCTTGGTATATTTGAGTTTTTCATTATATCCGCTTTTCTCTAGCGCTCCATTGTATAAATGTGTATTTGCTTCAAAAATGTCTCTGTTAGCCGAAAGCTTATTTATTCAAGTATTAAGTGTTTTAGGTATTTGTTTAATTATGCAGTTCGGGTGGTTAGATCTAGTATTGATATAAGATGGTGTGTGATTATCTTTATTGAAGGGTTTGTATGTCCCCTTTCCTAAGTCTAAGGTAATATCTAGATAGTTTACTTCTTTACAATTTGGGGTTATATCTATTTTAAATCCAAAGTATTTGAATGCTCTTATTAATTTTTTATGTATTTTGGATACCAGGGGGCCGTCACTGTTAGGGATAACAATTAGTCCATCATCCCTATATAACCCCACTAAATTAGGCTCTACATTTCTGCTAATAGTGTACATTATAAAAATGCCCACCAGATCGGCAATTTGGGCTGAGTCAAAAGCACCCATCGGGACATCAAATTTGTTGTTGTTCAATTTAATCCATGTTTCTCGATTGTTTATAAGGATGGATCTGCGACAGGCCATAATTAATCTTACCTGCTCATCGGATATATCCACGAAGTTCCCAGCATAGTTGATGCTGTTCGTAAGTAATTCCTTGGTAATCGAGGGGTAAAAATCCATAATATCGAATTGTATAAAACAGGCACTCCTCTTATTTGTCTATTTCTTCTCTTGTTTCTTTCTTTCTTTTCTCCTACCGAGTTTGAGAACACGAGTTTCGCCGGACGCATTTCGTCTCGGCTAGAGATGTATGGATAAAAGTTGTGTATGTGATTATGCTTAGTTATGGAAATGTGCGAGTGAGATTATGTATGTGCGTGCGCATAAGACGTGTGCGTATTTAGTTTTGTGTATGCGCGTGAGTAAAGTTGTCTATATGTATGATATCGTCAAGTCGTATGTGTCATAATTTTGACACGGCAGTTTTTAGTTGATTAACTTAAAGATCCCCCCCTTCGACCGCCATAGTTAAATATAAGTTTTAAATTTCCCCCTCTCTATAAAAGATGTATCAAATTGCTTGCTACCACCACTCTCTCTAGTTGTGTTTAAATTGTCGTAGGGAAATTCAATTTTCTATCAGTCTCAAGAATGTAATTGTCTGAGTGATGCTTGAAAAAACCGCACGGTTGAAATAAATTATTGCATCGACAATTATGTGATTTCGTGTTATTATATTTTATGTTATATATATATATATATATATATATATATATATATAGAGAGAGAGAGAGAGAGAGATAAACATATGCAGTAAAACAAGGTATAAAGCGATTTGCCAGCCTCTGTTGTTATTTAACACTGTCCGACTTAGCTTACTGTATATGTCCGCTGATTTAACACTTACAGAGTTGTATTTCTCTTAATATCTATGTTAATTGATGTTTGTATAGGGGTTGAATATCAGGATGCGTGTCAAATGGGACTTTGCAACAGGATTCGAATTTTACACTGAAGATAACATAAGCATAACACACCGGTGTCTGTGGGTTATAATTATAAATATTTATTCAAAAAATTGTTATCACCCTCTTTAATACAAGGACTGGGTTGCTAGAAGAATTTAAAAAATAAGCAGTCACACTAAGCGTAAAGCAATGTTCCAACCTCTTTTGTTATTGAACACTGTTCGACTTTGCTTACTGTAAATGTCTACTTATTTGACATTTATTGAGTTTAAATTATCTTTATTTCCATCTTAATTGATGTTAGCATAGAGATTGAATATCAGGCTGCGAGTCAAAGTTAACATTACAACTGGGTTCGAATCTTTCGACCTACCAAAATTAGCAACTCCTACTCTTAAAATTAAATAAGCATTAAAACACCGGTGGCTGTAGGTAATAATACGCATATTTAAATAAAATAATATTGTGTATATACAGATACATATATATGCGTGTGAATTATGAAAATAAACATGAAGATTATATTCCAAATTATATGATGTATTGAATTGTAGAAAGCTCGATATATGAAGTAGACCAATAGTATAAGTAGATAAATGATGAGAATAAAAATGAGAAAACATGCAATATTTATGAAATCATCAATTGTTCAAACAAAAGTAATATAAAAAAAACTGTTGTTCTTTTCCTTAATCTTTGGAGGAATTCGACAAATAAGTCAATAAAAATTACTGTAATGCAAACACTTATAAAATATTAAAATGTTAAAACATTAAAGTACAAACATTTATCCAGTTTAAAATATACAATAAAATCATCACCATTGATGCTTCATAGAGAAGTTCGTAGAATCAAGCCCGAGGATTCAAAGCATGTAGAAAGTGTAGAGTGATAGGGTTGAAGGAAATTTAGGAATCCGAATACTATTTAAAAAGCTGTAGTCATTGTTCTGTGTTTGTTTGTGCGTATGTAAATTGTGACGTTTGATTGGTTGACAGACACCTCACTGGCGCGCATTCATCACGTCACGGAATAGATTTATTTGTAAAAGGATATGGCCGTGGTTAATTGGATAACGACGCGTCTTATATATTTACATGGTCCCTCTTGTAAGTACATTGTGCTCGAAAGACTCGAGAACATGAACGTCCCCAGCAGAATCAAGACGGTCAAAATGTTATTTTTTTTACAAATGGCTCATTACTTATCAAGGCCGAACGTAACTCGTGGATAAGCTTAATGAGATGGTATGATTACAATTTTAATGGGAAGTGTTAAGATGATTAATGGAATTTAATAAGCTTGAGTACGAGTGTAGACGGTCTATGCCAGGAATATGTTTACATGCGAGTTGAAGAAGATCATGATTTAATCTGGAGGGGAGTAATCCCGCGAAAAAAGTAAAGCCGTAACAACAAAAGCTACGTATGTTGGTATTTCGCCTGACGTTAGGCACACCTACGAAGAAAGGGAATATTTTTTCCTTATGCTAGCAAAGCATATTCTTGCTGTGATTGTTTCACAAGAAGGGACCAGAGATCGGTGATCAGTCAAACACTTTCAATAGAAGTATCGATAGAGTAGAGAGAGACTAGCAACATCTCTTCTGTAGGAAAGAGCCTCTAAGGAACAGAAGAGATAGTCACCACTTGAGCGGCACCTTTTCAGATGTTGCAACAGTACTCAATCTAAAGACATACCTTACTCATGTAAATGTAGAAAATTACGCCATGCGTCGGGTACTTTCTGGAGCGATAGAATGATGAAACTATATTTCCAACGACCGTAGCAACAAAATGGGTGTAAATGTTACACTTTAGAGTTAAAGTCAGTCTTAAGACCACATCAATAAGAGAGTGGTACTTTAACGTCAAAGGCATTCTTCATGGAAGCCTCAATATACATTGAATGTTTTATGCAATTATGATAAATTTCATCAGCAGACATACACCATTGCGACATACGAAAATCGCATTTTCTGCAATGTAAGCTGAGTTAG
>OY744518.1:105987514-106082514 GCA_963556195.1 Sepiola atlantica
TCCCCGAGAAAAGCGCCTTGAAATTCGCCTGGATAACTACAAGTGTTAACGGTAGAGTTTCCACGTCGTGAGCGATATTTGATTTTTTGGTGTTTTTCGCTAATTTTATTTTATGTCTCCGTTTATTTAATGTCCGACCAGCATCGACTGTATTGGCAATGTCGCTTCGACGACATGCAGTGTAAAACTGTGTTAGCTTACGGGTTATTGGTTCAAGCTCATAATGGCCGCTCAAAATGATTTAGTACTCACGAAAGAGGTCCGATCTGGATTGAACCGCTGACATTTGTTGAATTTTCCGACGCTCTGTTTGCAGAGGGTGATCGATACTGTTGTACGGACGACGGTGGTGTGCTGTGTTAAAGAGAGAGATAGCGATGGAAAAAGAGAGAGAGAGATGGAAAGAGAGAGACCGAGAGAGACTGCTTCTGTTTATTTAAAAATACGTTCTGTTATTCAGAAGTCGGTTGATGGGAGCGGGTCCGAACAAATGGAGGCGAGCGAAGGGCACTCTTTTTCCTCCAAGTACCCTGTGAGGAGCTAACATAGATTGATTTACGGTTCTTGAGATATTAGTTCTAAACATGGAAAAACGTCTGTTGCCGGGCTAATCTGGTGTCAGCTGCTCGAGCAACAGCTGCGCGCGCGGAAAGGGGGATTTACTCGTTTTTTGTTCTTTTCGTATTTCGCGCTATTATTTTTGTGTTTATATTGAAAACTAGGCAATATTTACGACAAAATTATAATACATCCTAACACACACGTATATATATATATATTTATATATATATATATATATATATATATATATATATATATATATACATATATATATTAGATAAGCATGCACAACCACATGATAACATTGACGTAAACAAATTGATTCCCATCAAACACACACATCTGCATATATACACACACGCATCTCTCTCTCTCTCTCTCTATATATATATATATATATATATATGTGTGTGTGTGTGTGTGTGTACAGTTACACACAAGCACAACCATTCGTTCACTTATATAAAATACACATTCATTTCGATTTCCATAGTCATGATGTGGAATATATTAAATATATGAACGCTGTCAGCATATGCATACAAGTTCAAATGTATGCGCACGTATTTTATAGCTTCCTTAGTCTTTGTCTGTCTGTTTGTATGTCTTCTGCTTTTCTGTCTGTCGCGTTCTCTATATATATGTAGTAAAATGAAAACATTCATGACATTTAAGCTACACAGAGGTGTGCATGTTTCATCTTCACAGGGAATTGTCAAGTTAAGTGTGTAACGTTTCACGTTACTAAAATTGTTTTACATAACTTCTATTTTCGTGCTCACGTATTCTTTTAGGCTTTTTTCGCGTTATTTTAATTCTTTAGATCTCTTGTACATTTTTTAATTGTAATTGACATGCGTCGACATCTCCGTCGTAATTATGTGTGAGTGAAATACCATTTTCTCTTCGGTGACTAGTGTTGGCCGCACATAATTCCCTCATCGTTTCTTATCTATTTCACCGTCGCCGCCGGAATAATTCTTACGTCTAGTGGTTGCTGCGTTATTTCATTGTCTTCTTCTTTTTCAATCGCCGTTGGTCGTTGTTAGTGTGGCGAGGAATTCTTGGGCAAATATAATTTTTTATCTCGTACAGAAACGAAAACAAAGACGGCAGATCTGAGAGCATTACGCTTTATTCTAGAGAGAAACATTCACGTTGACAGATTAAACAACACTTCGAGAAGAAGAGAGATAGAGCGACCAAATTTCTTATTTTTAATTATTTAATAGTTAATTAGTCAGATGACAGACATAATAAGAGTCTTGGCTACACTTCGTTTGTTCAATCTGCGTGTCTGGACGCATCTTAAAAAGCTATTTCAAACGTAAGCGTGACAGACCGACAAAGCAATGAACATATTCTCTCATACGATTAGACATATCTTAAATAAGAACAACGCGCACACATACAAATGCGTTCACACTCTTTTCACTTCCCTTCAGTCGCTTTCTTACAGAAGAAACGTTACTAGTCTTTCCCTACTCTATCGGTATTGCCATGATAGGTGCTCAACTCGGCTTCAGGCTCTGCCCCACCACCTGAAACGTTCTCACCCAAAATTATTCTTGCTTCAAACACTGCAAAGAACAAAGAGGTGTAGCGGGAAACACTTAGTACGGACACGAAATTACCTTAATTTATATATATATATATATATATATATATATATATATATATATATATATACATCCTACACTCTATAATAAGAAACAATGTTTATTTATTTATAAATAAATGCATATCCATCCTGTCACACAAATGTCTTCCCGGTGAATGAGGAAAAGGGAAGTGCAAATCTATTTCTATAACGTTTTCATTCTATTTCTCCCTTACATTTCTATACCGATTTATACGTTGTTTTGTTTTCTTTTTGGAGAATTAGAAGAAACATTTATGAATCTATCTGTAATAGCTATTATAAACAAATTCAGAAAAATCGGATGTCACTGAATTTTCACGAAGGGCTTCCACCGCCCTTGTACACACTTTGTATAAAACAAAATTAAACACAATTGAACTAAATTAGAACATTTACTCATAGCAGCTTTATTATTCTATTCATAATGATTGATTAATTAGTTTAGGAGTGAATCCTGTACATATATATATTAATATATATATATATATATATATATATATATATATATATAACGTATATACATTCCTAACTCGATAAAGATAAACATGACAAGAACCAACACATAAACCAGTATTCTACTAGTATTATAAGAAGCCATATACAATGACTGAATCAAATCTATCGTTGCTGTTTAATTAAATTACCATTTTCTGTTCCAACGTGTGAACTGCTCGGCATTTTATTTTCATTTTTTATCAGTATACAAGGCGAACAAATGTTTGGTTATTGTCCTTAATAAATTATCAAGCACGCCATCTTTGTTTATTCAACGAGAACGGCTTAACCTCCCACCAAGAGAACAAAAAGAAAACAGTTTAAAGCTTAATCTGTTTCAGGTATCGATTAGAACCAGAGAGTGTCATCGATTTCGCGAGTAAATCAATGTTTCTTTCAATTCTGACAAAAATGTTTTCTTTTTTCTATTTAACTCTCGACACATGATTGCAACCTGCGTCGCTTTCCACGAAGCTTAAAATAAACCTGTCAATTGGTGGCTGCGATAGCGTCCTCTACAAAGGAAGACACCGACAGTGTACATTAGCCGGTGGTAAATACTCGTCAAAAGAATGAACTCACGTCTGTCAGGCTATTTTTTTTCGCGTTGTTAACATTGATTCCATAGTACTTGATCACAGCTGATATTTGACCTAGTTAAAATATATATTTAACTAGATATACCAATAGGTGCCAGTTTGAATGCTTACTACACATCATATTTGCGTATCTTCAGTGGTTTGTTAGAGGATACTTCACGTTACATGTAAACGCTGATGAAATATTAAAAATAGCATAGTATTCGAAGTCCAAATAAGAACCTCTCGGCATGGCTACACACTGACACATGCAAAGAATGATGGAACTTCTCTTGGTTATAATGATGTAAACTGCTCCACAGCACTGTGTAAATAAGCTTCCGGTGGAATATCTTCATGATTCTTATCAATTTAAGATACATGATTACGCTCTTAAACTTTTTACCAGCCAGTAATTAAACTAATTCTCATGTATTGAAAAATACATATTGAGTGTTAAAGCATTTCTTGGTTTAAATATGTCCCTTTTTTCTTATCGGTTTTAGAAGCTCTACTCAAATACGAGGCAATGTTCTACACAGAGTGTTTGCAGAATCAAAATATTACCTTACGGGATAAAGGGTTCTCTGGTGGTAACACATTTTTTACAGTTTAGTTTTGGTCTAAGTTACATTAGAGGAGCGATTTAGAGCATGGAATAAATGGGCAATTTTGATAGAAGCTTCAGCTCAAGCACATTTATATTAACATTGTCTAGCAACTTATAGAAATTAAGCCATGCGCTTCTAAGAAAAGTGTCCGTCCTTTTCCTTTCCTCCATTTAGTTTTTAAGCCACTAATGATTAAATAAATTATCAATTGTCGATATACAACACAATGTAAGGATGTCAGATAGACAAATATTACCGACATGTGTAAATATTGTGTTGGGTGGGGGTGAGTGATATTAAAGGCTCTAGTTGGCCAATCATGATCTACTATTACTTATAGGCAATTCTCAGAAATAAAATGTAACTTTTTTCAATAGATTATTAAGTAGTTTTAGGTTTTGTATTTCAAAATGTCTGCAAAATGGTCAAGGAATGAGGCTGTCGAACAGGGCATGGTCTGATCGCCATTTCCCAACTGCACTATGCAAACTGGGATGCCTCTTTTTCCATGGTGGATCAGAAGCGCTGTCGTCTGTGCATAAGTGGTTCATCTGAATCCACCACTGACAGGGACTATTTCAGAGCTTAGGCGAGTAGGGTAGATCACTGGTTATGCTGAGGAGCGAGTCAGTGCGAAACTAAGAACTCCGAAGTAGTAATTTGTGATTCTGCAAGTCGTGTCGTGTGAAATGAGATGGGTACATTTAGAATCGTCAAAAGTTAAGTATTTAGTGTTTAGCAGCGGTGGTTTATCCTACCAAAGGAATGGTAATGACAAGTTGCAAGGATTATATGACGCAACAAACTACCCGGCCGATATATTAGTTTGTAGAATTGAATAAATTAATTTGGTGAATCCATTTACACCCCAAGTCAGCTTCTAGCGACGTGAAATAGGATTCAAGATAGCGACGGTACATCACGGCTAAGTTGAGATTAAACCATTAAACAATCATCGTATTATGATACTAAAGCTGTTTTAAATAACGTTTATATTCATATGGCTTTTTCCAATATATTTTATGGACACAAACTATATACTGTATACTACAATATTGATCAGTTAGGGGATTGAGTCATATTTGAAAAAATGTCCATTTTATCTTTTTTAAATTACAATTAGTTCATCAAGTAGAACATCTCTTACTAACGTTTTATATACTATTTTCACCACCTTCATACAGTAGGTCATTTGATCCTCAGTTTATATTTTCCATCACTGTCGCGTTCTCTTTCTCTCTTTCTCTATCTGTCTCTCTCTCTCTCTCTCAGTCTATTTCTCTGTTAATTTCCAGTCAAATAGAATACAGAGAGAGACAATAAACATATTTAAAATAGTCCTTTATTAAATAGCTGTATCAGAACAAGCAGTAGTATATATATATATATATATATATATATATATATATATATATATATATATATATATATATATATATATATATATATATATATGAGGAAAAAAGAAAAAATGTTTCGGACAAAATGTAAAAATAAAAAAGGATAAGCAATTCAACAACTAACAAAAATAAACTCAGAAACTCATGTTGTATAGTTCTACCGAAATATTTCAGTCGTTTAAAATACGACCATCATCAATCGGTTGGTGAACTTTAATTAATTGATAATGGTCGTATTTTAAACGACTGAAATATTTCGGTAGAACTATACAACATGAGTTTCTGAGTTTATTTTTGTTAGTTGTTGAATTGCTTATCCTTTATTTCATTTTTATTTTAAATATATATATATATATATATATATATATGCTATTTGCAAATTAAACTTAAACGTTTACTTAGTTGACATAAATATATTTTCATATTACTACTACTAAGCTCTACTAACGTATTATGCACTATTGCAGTAAAACCTATATATATACGTAATATAGAATATATATATAGAGATACGTAATATAGAATATATATATATACGTAATATAGACTTATATAATTGTATATGTTTATATGCGTACTAGCAGAACTACCTGGTGTTGGTCAGGTTACAATGTGGGATAGCATCATATGCAACATTATGGTAGGGTGACTTTACTTAAACAGCAACCTTGATGCTGCCAGCTAGATATCTTACTCACTTAGCTATTCAGATATATGTTCATACTCTTAAACTAACGCTAATAAATAGAGTAAATGTATTAAGTAACCTGTTTGAAAATTGCCAGTAGCTTTTTTAATGGGCAGCCAGAGACACAAAAAATAATTCTATTATGTCCATATGCAAATTTTGCATGTGAATACAATTACATTGAAAGTACACTTCCTAGTATGTCTTTGTGTTTAGGGACAAGCATGCACAGACAGAATGGTGTTCTCCTAGATTATATATATATATATATATATATATATATATATATATATATATTTCCTTTGAATCAGAGGGAAAACAATTTTTAGTTGAGGGTTTATGCCTCTGGGGACTATCATAATATTATCAACATTTGCTGACATTTTGGGAATAGACATAATTTCTTGTAATTTACATATGGTTTAAATTTCATTTAAATCAAATAGAAAACAGTTTTCATTGTGGGGGACTCTCTTCATATTATCGACATTTTCTGAAATTTTGGGAATAGACATCATTTTTGGTCATTTACCTATGGTTTAAATTTCATGTGAATCTAAGGGAAAACAGTTTTCAGTGGTCGTCCCTCCAACGTTGAAGTGACATATTTCCTATTTTACCTATGGCTATCACTGAGAGGTAAGTAGTTCACATGCCAATTTTCTAAGCAATTCTCTTCCAGCGGTTTGGGTTAACACAATACACAAATATCAGGCGGTCACACACACAGACAGTGTAACTATTTTTTATATATAGATATACATAAAAGTGTACTCCATATATATATATAGAGTTAGGTATGTTTACACGTTTATATATTTGAATTAATGAACCGCTCATTATGAATTTGGAAAAAAAGCTGCGTGGCGTAGGTTTTCTACACGTGGGTTTTACTTGTTTTATTTAGTGTTATGCCAAAAAGAGTAAAGGGGGTGGAAAGTCCTTCATGTAAATTGAGAGCGCTCTTATTTTGTGAAATTTTGACAATAGTTATTAGACAACAATTCATTGTTTGATGTGTTTTACAACAAATCTACTATTTTCAGGCCATTTAATGCTGAATTCAGTCATTATTCTAGTATAAAATATGTAATTCAAATTCTTCGCTTTTACAAATCTTTATTGATATTTTCTTTTTTTTGTTGATTGCATATCAACCCTTGCAATTTTGTGAAAATTAAAGCTTTAGATTTCGGTGTAAATACTTATTTAAATATACATATCTTTTGCCTATATTTACCTAGAGAAATACTTCTCAGAGGTCTATTTCTGTGTAATATTTTTGTAAACTTCCTTCTAGGTGAAGACAATTTGTCAATACATGACATATTGCATGTGCCTCCTGGTATTATGTGCACAGTGGAGCTCTTTCTGCCCCCTAATGATGTAAGAATGAATAATATATGTGTGTCTTATAGATAGTCTTGATAATATTACTTATTCTTTTCTGGTTATTTTTGCAGGATCATCTTTTGTTCAATGTGTTCTTGTATTGCATGTAATTTATTGTTAATACAAGATTTTCACATTTCCTGCCACATATTGAATTGGCGTTTTTTTGACGTAAGTTAATTGTTGGTTTTGAATCTGTGGCGGAAATTTTGTGTTTCGTAGGTTTTAATTTTTGTTCTTGCTGCCCTACATGCTCAGCTTATGGCTTCCATGTACGCCAATATGGCTAGGTAACCAGCAGGATACGACTTCCTTTGTTTTCATGATCATTTCAAACCTGTTTAATATGTTTGTTGTTAATGGGTTATTTGTTTTTCTTATTTTCCAGGGTATTAAATACTGACTTGCTGTATTTAAAGACGGTGTGTTTTTCCCACTAGTTTCAGTTAAACTTAGTGCCAAGTCCATGAATAAATATTTCTCAGAGAGTCTTCTGAATAAGAAATCTTTGTTATACATGTAACTCTGTATTAAGCGTTTGATACATCACTATATATCTCTATATAGTTTTAGAATCTTCCTTTAAAAAGTGTAGGATCTCCATGGTATGTAACTGCGTTGTCTTTAGGTTTTGTGTATTTACCTAAGTCAACTCTCAGTTTTAATTGTTTTGCAAGCGAAGGGGGGGTCAATCTTACGGTTTTGTGGATTATAGATACATCTAACATGACTTCGTCTATAATCTGTTTAACTCGAAGCAGCTTTCTTGTATGCAAATAAAGCGCTGCATTGCGATTGTATGAACAATGTTGGGTTATAATGCCAATCCAATTTAGTACTGTAAAACCAATTCGTATCTTCTTAGTGTCAGTGGTGGCTCGTCTGCATCAGCATAAGGCTATCGACGAGAAAAGTGGCAAATTCCTGCAATGTCAATCTCCATTTTTCTCTAACGTATTATTACTTGTTAGTTCGTGGATTAAACGGCGACAGTCTATTTTTTATCTTACAAATGTTTGAGAGGTCTAGGAGTGTTCTTTTCATAGCTCCCCAGGTAATGTGTGCTATGATCGTAAGTATTAATTCGTGACAAAAATAATGGCCGCCTTAACGGCGCTGGTTTTTAAAAGTCATTTTAACATGACCTTTGACTTCTTATGTTGGATAAGTTCAAACTTTGGTGAATGCATCCAAAACCTCTGCCAATATAAGTAGAGCATTGGGAGATAACTCCACAACTGATCATACGGTACAAAAGTGATTACAGAAATTCTCTAATGGTGATGAGAGTCTTGAAGATGAAGAATGTAGAGCGCGGATGTGTAATTTTGGCAATGAAAAATTACAAACACTTGTTCAACAAAATCCACTTAAAAATTTCAAGGAACTATCTCAGACACTTGCTGTCAGCAATGCAACAGTTTTGCGTCATTTACAGAGTATGAAAAAGATAAAAAAAAGTTTGATAAATGGGGTTCATCATGAGCTCAATAAGCATAAAATTCGTAGACGGTTCAAACTGTGCTCGATGCTTCGTCTGCGTCATACCAATGACCACTTTCTTGACTGAATAGTCATTTGTGGCGAAAAGTTGGTCCTTTATGATAACCGTAAACGATCAGGCCAATAGCTTGATTGTGATGAGTCTCCCAAACACTTCCCAAAGCCAAAGTTTCACCAGCAAAATACTATGGTGGTTGTCCGGTGGTCTGCATTAGGTGTTATTCACTACAGCTTTTTGAAAACTATCAGACCATAACAAGATGTACTACAATCAACATGCTAATATGCATACTGCATTTGTGAATCTACGTGTTCCAATTCTGATCTGCGATAATGCGCGGCCAAATGTTCCAAGAATTAGTTTGCAAAAACCCACACACTTGGAATACGAGATCTTGCCACATCTTTCATATTCTACAGATTTCACGCCCACTGATTGTTATTTTTATGAACTGAAGCACATTTTTAAATGGTAAAACTTCCCGGTCTAAAGAAGAATTTGAATGAACTTTCGACGATGTTGTTGCATCACAGTCAATAATATTTTATCAACAAGAAATACATGATGTTGTAGATCGATGCATAACTGCTTAATGATCATATTTTGACTAATTTCAACATTCTACTATTATTTTTTCTGAAATCGGCGATTATTTTTGTAACGACCTAATAATTTGATTGTTTAGTCCCACCTCTTCCTCACCTATTAATGTGAGGAATAAAGTATGTTTGTATTTTGTACAAAATATAATACCAGGATTCTTGTATTACTCAGCTAGAATTAATATATCTTTAAAAAGGTTTCAAGACAAAGTCGTTGTGCATATTTTTATGCTGACGAAAGTTTATACATAGTTTTTATGCATTTTTCAATTTTATATAGACATGCTTGTAACTGCTTTCCGATTTTGTACAGGTATTTCGCTTTATAGCATATCATTAGATCATTCATATATATGGTAGCTTTTGTTTAAATATTAGGCCTATTAAAGGATGTTATTTATCATTTATAATAACCAATGTCACAGGTAGTATGCTCCTTGTTGTACTCCCATTTCCTGCGTTTTCTAAGTATAAAGGTATCTCTACATTTAACGCGGAAGCATCTGATGCACATGAAGCGTTTCATCAGTGTTAGCATTTCATCCTTGAGTCTCATTGCTTCCAAATATTATAACATGACGCATTTCATTTTGTGTCGTAAGTCTTCCCCAAGTCAGAAAATACTCTTTTTTAATAATAATACTTGTCGTATATATGTTACTTATTTTATTATATGCTCAATACCACTGCTCTTCTTTCTGAATCCTTCCTGATATTTTGTAATTTAGTAATCATTTTCTTAATAACATATTAGACTGTTGTTCACTATTCTTTTGAATGTATTACTGATTGGACGGTAGTTCCTTGGACCTGCAGAGTCTATACACACGGCTAGCTGGTTAACCAATCAGATTCTTTGTTGTTCTCTCAGTCAATCGGTAGACTTCCCGCGAACAAAAGTGTGGTTAGTGTTACTTCCTATATCCTGTTCTATTGTTCTGTTATATAAAATCACCTGGAATAAATAACTCCATGCATTTTGGTCTGAAGATTCCCCTGTCTATGAAATTGTGTAGCTTAATTGTCATAAATATATTTCCATAGCTTACTATATACATGTATATATATATAAATATATATATATACATATATATATATATATATATATTTATATATATATTCAAAAAATGTGTTATGCATACAAGCGAAGAAATGAACACACATATTCAACATAAATAATACAATGCAAGTTACAGAAACCCACTTTGTATAGATTATCAAAAAGACGCACCCCACTGCTTATAATAGACAAATATTCCCTCCTTTCTAATGACTGCGCTACACTCCATACGTAATATACAGTTTCAAAGAAGTTAAACTCAGAATGATACAAACTGAGTTCACATATTGCAGGTTCAGTATTTGTATAAGTTAAGTTTTACCGCTTCAAATTCATATATATAGATGAAGACGAAACTATATTAATAGTGATGCATAAGTATGGGAAATCACCTTAGATCTTGAAAATCTTGAAATATCAACGCGGATCTTCCACTATTTACAATGTAACTGTTTCACAGATTTCAAAGCAGAACAGGTTTTAAGAACATTGTTTCCTCGTAGCAACAATCAAAATAGCATCTCCCACATTACCAAATGTTTTTAAAAATTTCGTTAATATTTAATTCTGAGCAAAACTACAATTTACCACCATGCGAATCATTCGAAGCCCCAAAATGAAACAAACGAGAATGTAAAGCTATCGTGTATTGCAGCAATAATTTAGCAATAATTTAGCATACCCAATACACTGATGAAATGCACTCAGACAAAATAACCAATCATGTAGTATACTAATTATCCAACATTATTCTGTTCGGAGAATTAATTTTATCCGTCGTGGGACGGGTATATTTCTAGTATCATGATATGTTGCTTTGACCAGACTAGTAAGCAACAAGTATACATTCTTCTTACTCGCACGACTATTGTATCGTGTAAAGAAATACGAGGCATGTTGGCAGATGATAAAATGGGACGAAACCTATTTTATAAGTAGATATCTTTTCAATTAGATAACATTTGTATCGCGCAACTAACTCGGAGAATTGCATCTAATAAATGAGTTTTAATGCTTCTTCTTTTGAACGAACATTTATGATAATTGAGAACTTGAATGGAGAGCGATAAAATATCGTCTGCTTCCTAATGGAATTCTCATTTATTCTCTAAGAAAATCAGTTAAAATTCTTCGAAACATAATTCTTCATGGAAATAGGTCACGCACACTTGAATTTGATAAATGTTGTGGATGTTTTTAAGAATCGGGGAAAAAAACGATATGTTTAATGTTTTTAAACTTATTTTTTTATGTATGTCTATTATCTAACCTACGCCGAATTTTTCAACATTATTACGTTACTAGCTGGACGACCCGATGTTGTTCGGGATGGAATGCGGATTTCACTATTATGTAATTCTTCCCTATTCTCATAACACGGTGTTACATCTTTTGTTTTTTATTGGCACCTCTTTCTCTTTCGCCGTTTGTATAGTCGGAAAAAGTTGAAATGTTAGAAAACAGTTAATATGTATATATGGTTTAATTTATTATAATCGGATGCATTTATTTTAAGTTTTAAGGAGGTACTCATCCCATAGGTCACTTAGAGGTAGGGCCACGTAGCTATTCGGCATGTGTAGCGTAACGTAGAGATTCGGGGCAACTTCAATCGTCTTACACGGGGAATGACATATGACATATATTTAATCAAAATGGTGTATATTTTAAGTTTTAAAGAAAGGTCGGAACCAATAGCTACCTAATGTTAGGAGCATATTCAGAGATTTGACTAAAAACATAATATATGTTAAGTTGATTCAATTATAGATCCATTATAGGTGCACTTTAATATTTGGGACTACATCAACTGTGTTTCCTGGTAAATGTTACACGTGTTGATTAATGTATTTAACACCACACACACAGACACACACATAAGCACACACATACACTTTCATATTTATATATATATATATATATATATATATATATATATTAAATTAATATATATATTTAATTAATATATATATGTATATATATATTAAATTAATATGTATATATATATATAAAATTAATTAATATATATATATATATATATTTATGTATGTATATATATATATATATAAATATATATATAATGAACTTTGTTTTTTTTATCTCCTTGTCTTCCTCTTCTAGCATGAACAAACACTAAATGTGAAATTAAGATCTTGAAATTACAATAAAAAGAATTTTCGCTGAGTGCTGACCAAGTACAAATCTTTTTTTATTCAACCGGCATTCGGTGTTTGTTTAGCTACGAGGGGATCGCGATATCTATCCCGTTCCAACCAATTTCATAGATTTTTTTATTTATTAAAGTCAATCAATATGAATCGACCGTATGTAAAACTCCCATTAGCGACGAGGACATGTGCTGTTATCGTGCACGGGATGTAGTCGATTCCCGCCAAGAACCGTTCAAGGAAATTGCGAGCTTTCAATTCTGACGTCATGTGCAATCGAGAAGAAAAGCTCATGAAGCGACTAAGATGGCGTTTTGATTAGACGCCCTTCACCATGATTCTGACCCCCGCTAACTGCGAAGCATTCCCGCTGTAAGTTTTTTGGTCGGGTTAGAAGTGGGCGTTCAGAAAGGGGAACCTAATCAATCATATTCAACTGAGAAACTGTTTCCCACTGTGTGAATACATGAAAGTGGCCGGGGTATGGTTGTAAATATGATATTTTACAACATGAGCGACGCACACAGATAAATAAACAAGGATATTATTCGTAAGTGACGTCCGTTCTATAGACGTGTTTACTCGATAAACATGATAGTTATATATTTAACGTGACAGAACTACCGACGGTTGTATAGAGTCTTTACTCGAGAATCGTCAATGCATTCAAAAATACTATTTCAACCTTAAAGAAGTGTTGTAATGGAATAACGTACGCACCCTATTTCTTAAGGTGCCTGACTGATCTTTAATATTTCTTTCATTTTCGTAAAACATTCACAGCAAGAACTTGTTTCGGCAACCAGAAGCTTTTTAATCGAGATTTGGTGCATTTAATAGTTTTGGAATCCATTAATATTTGTACGATTGGATCATTCTACTGCTTCGAATGTACCTGACTCCAGATGGAATACCCTACTTATAGAAGAGTCTGATGTTTCCTAAGATGGAGTACCGCTTCCACATCTGGGTAGATGCGCATTAGCGCACACTTACCTTTCTTGAAAGAGTACAAAACACGACTTCGAGATTTATTCGTGATGTGCTATTCTCTTCATTTCAGTCAATGTCCAAGAGAATATACTTTGCTAGTCTCTCCCTACTATATCGTTATGTTCATGGTAAGTGCTCAACTAAGTTACAATCTATGTTTCGTCCTTATAAGCCATTGGCAGCAAGAACTCATTCTTCTACCACAACGAATAAAGACATTCGTTTCTCTCACATGTGCCTAGCTTCAGGTGGAACTTCTATGGACAAGGATTCGTTGCAAGGGCTACCTAATTGTCTAACACATTACCACAGGATTGCTTCCATGCTTATAATAACGTGGTCGTCTTTAAATCCAATGTAAAACAAATTCTTGTCATATAAATAAAAAACAGTTTATATTATTGAGAATTTTTGTACTCCCATAGTGTTTCTCATCTTTCGCCTTCTAATCAGTTACGTCTCATGTCTTATCATCCCTTATCCTATAGTGCCTATTAACCTTAATGAGCTGACCCAATAAGTCTAGTATATATATATATATATATATATATATATATATATATATATATATATATATATATATATATAGTCTAAAGAAGCTTTGAGGCATTGATAAATAAAAAAAAATAAAAAAAAAATAAAAAATGTAAAATGCAGTTTAAATTCCCAGACAAACTAACTAAATCCAAGATATTGGAGACTTAACATTCGTTGTAAAATTAATAAATGAAAAAATATAAGGAAAAAAAAAAAGGAAAAAAAAAGGGGGGGGTTAATTATCTAAGAGTGACACAGAAACAGGAGACCTTAAGCGTCTAATATTAACACGGGGATCATCAGCTGTTTACCATGTAACTTTATATATATATATATATATATATATATATATGCACTTATTATACATAAAGTTAGTACCGATTGCCAAATATTTTGCTTCGGACCTTGCTAATACCTAATATATGTCTGCCCATTCCTTAGTGCACTCGCTATTACAATACACCTTTGATTTTCCTTATACTAACGGCATAAACTCTGATGCAGATGTTGGACGCATCTTTAAAAAAGAGGTAATTCAGTATGTGCATTTAGCAACTACAATATTTAAAAAAAAAACGTGACGGTGCAACAAAACTGATATTACAAAACTAAAGCCAATTCGACAAAAGAAGCTATTTTATATTTACGCGTGACTGACGGACTGACCGACATACTCTCTTATAGAGATGATTGGACGCATCTAAAGTTAGATGCGGCCAATAAATTTGTGTTATTTGCGATTAAAACGATATTTCAAAATAAAAATGATAAGACAACTATAAGTATCTCAGAGAGACAAGAATTCAAATTCAGCATGACTTGCAGACCGACGGATATAGACTTTTATTGGGGTGTTTGAACGCATCTAAAGTAAGATTACTCCAATATTTGCGTTAAACAATACAAATACTTTATAATAAAATGTGATAGACAAGGAAAACTGATATGACAAACCATAAGCATCTTATACAGACTAAAATATCATTTCGTATTTAATCGTGACTGATGGACAGAGGATTCTTATAGAGGATTTGGACGTATATAACTAGGATGCGTCTATTTGATTTATACTTTTTGTGGTGCAAATGAGATTTCAAACTATAGTGTGACAGATAGAGCGACCGAAATAGATCCATCCCCGTAGAGATGTACAGGGGCATGTGCCAAAAATAAAAAAAGGAGGAAAAAACTACGAAATAAGGTTATTTGATCAATATTCATGCTAGCTTTTATTGAAGCGTTATGAAATATTGATTAGCGAAATTGATTAAGTGATTTTCCGTTGACTTTTCACGGGGAAACATCCATCATAAGAATTCGCTTTACAGAAGCGAAACTGGGCGAAGGCGGCGAACGCATTCGGTTCCTATTGAATTGCACAGGAGTGAATCCATCCACACAAGAAGCGGTAACGTTCGGGTTTTATGAGCATTTGTACTTCTCAAGCTTGATCAGTCGAATTAATGACGCACAGCTCGTGAGACATTTCACGAATAGCAAAGATTCTGGCGTTGGGCCGGCCAATCCGACATGAAACGACGCGGGAAACATATTAATATGACATAAAAAAGAGGTTTCAACAAACTGAATGCATCGAGACGTGTTAAAAAGTACAGCATAGTTAAAGCTTGTCTTCGTGAGGAAGAAATACACATGTTATAAAAATAAAGGAACAATGAAGAAATTGTCTTAATTTTGAACCTCTTCTCTTTCACTTTCTTTTCAAAATTATGCGTCAAAACAAAGTAGTGATTTTTTTAAATTTGGATACATATTTGATTAAGTAAATTAGACCATATTTTTTTATAAAAATGAATCAATATTTTGGTAGTTATATGGTTTCCACATTCCCGGTATAGATTTACCTCCACCCTAACACATACATCCACTCAACGAACATGCACACAAACACACATGCACACAAACACACACACAGACACAAACATATATATATATATATATATATATATATATATATATTAATATGAATATTTTTTTAAATATAAAGGTGTTTTATACCTACAGACGTCGTCGTTCCGTGGTTTCTACCCTCATCAGTGTAGAGGTGGCAATCGCAGCCTAGAAACAGGATCGTAACGCCTATGCCAACACGGTTGGGAGCAATAATATCAGCGAGTAATTACAATTAATGTACAACACTCAAAGGGATGGAACTCGTCGTATGGTGTCTATAGTGTTTAACGCTCCAGCGGAACTTTTCATAATCGCTAGGATTACAACCCTCTTGTAATTCAAAATAAAGCTCTACTATTAAGAATACGAAATATTAAAAGGGTCATTAACTATAAATATTACTTTAAAATATTAAAGTGTTTTATGCCTACAGACGACGTCGTTTCGGGTTTTTTATCCTCATCAGCGCAGAAGTGGCGGTTGCAGGCGGTTGCAGGCGGTTGCATGAGTTCGAACGCAGTTCGTAGATTTAGTCTAGAATCACGAGCGTAACGCCTATGTCCATACGGACGTGATAATATACAGGGCGATTCATAAGTCACTTCACTTAGTTATTTAAAATGATTACCATATGTAGTACAAACATACTATGAACTTTTGCTAATTGTTATCTTACTCTCTAATTACTGCTATTTGTTAGGCAATGAAAACGTGATGTGAACAGATAGCCTCCTTTGCACAAAACCATAATCAATCAAATATGCTACAAAGCGTCGTAAATTCCTTGCAAAAAAGATTGGAGCTATGCATGCAGAACGAAGGTGAACCTTTTAAAAATTCGCTGTAATTTTAGACTCACATAAATGAATTTGTTTAATAAACTTTCTGTTTTGTGTTACCGTATTTTTTTAACTTTAGAATTTCAAAAATAAATAGCTAAGTGACTTATGAATAACCCTGTATATATATATATATATATATATATATATATATATATATATATATATATATATATATATATATATATATATATATATATATAAATATATATATATATTTGTATATATATATTTATATATATATATATATATATATATATATATATATATATATGTGTGTGTGTGTGTGTGTGTGTGTGTTTGTATTCCCAACTAGTATTTAAGTAAAGTGCTACTCCATATAAATAATTGAATTCGTTTACATTATCTCAATCCCGGTTCCGAATGTCGTTAGGTTCAGTCAGATCGGTGACAACGTCCAAGCGTATTAGTTGATAAGTCGTCTAGTTCTAACTACGGTCAATAATTTCCTTTACAAAGAGTTGTAAATTCCTTGCAAAATAGATTGGTACTATGCACGCTGAACGAAGGTGGAAATTTTAAAAATTCGCTGTAATTTTATACTCCCATAAATGAATTTGTTGAATAAACTTTCTGTTTTGTGTTACCGTATTTTTTTAAACTTTAGAATTTCAGAAATAAATAGCTAAGTGACTTATGAATAACCCTGTATATATATATATATATATATATATATATATATATATATATATATATATATATATATATATATACATATATATATACATATATATATATATAAATATATATATATATATATATATATTTGTATATATATATATATATTTATATATATATATATTTGGATATATATATATATATATATATATGTGTGTGTGTGTGTGTGTGTGTTTGTATTCCCAACTAGTATTTAGGTAAAATGCTACTCCATATAAATAATTGAATTTGTTTACATTATCTCAATCCCGGTTCCGAATGTCGTTAGGTTCAGTCAGATCGGTGACAACGTCGAAGCGTATATGTTGATAAGTCGTCTACTTCTAACTACGGTCAATAATTTCCCTTACTCATTCTGTGTACCTTAAACTAAAGAGAACTTCCATTAGCAATGTGTATTTCCTACAACTACTTGTCTGCGGAACACAATAACACGAGGCTGTTTCCCATATCTTGGTATATGCTCTTTATTTAGAACTTGATATAGGATTTTTTTTCCAAATTCGTAAAACCTATATCTGTATTTGTGTATATATATTTTTATATATGTAACATACGCCTATATCAAGTTATTTTCTTATCTATACTAGGCGTACATCATTCAGGGTTGGCTTCTTTGACAATCTATTGTAAAAGAAGCCAATTTTTAATGATGTCCTCCTAGTAATAAAACAGTTATTTAGGCTGATTTAATGTTTCTATAAAAGCAATTTATAAAGCTCCATTTTGTATTGAGCACGTTTGAAGGAAAATACTAGTTAATTTTTTTATAAAAATATTTGCCTTGAACTGATTCATATATATATATATATATATATATATATATATATATATATATATATATATATGTGTGTGATTTTTTGAAGACTTGCCAAATTATTCCGTTCAGGAGACCATTCATCACCACAAAATACTTTTATATATGCGAAAGGAAAGATGAAAGTAATCTGACGTAATGGGAAATGAAAAAGGAAAAAAAAAGATATATTTTTTATATATTTATCAACGTTTCTTCTTTATTCTAAGCCTTCCTCAGGGTATATTAGTTTAAGAAAAATGTCATGTAAGTACATTGAAATATTTCATTCTTTGCTACTGACTGACTTCTCGCAGCCTGGACCCTCGTCCAGCGCTCTTAGTAGCTACGGCTACTACTTTTCCTAATCAACCCATTATGTCAACCATATATTTCGATGTACTTGCATGACATTTTTCTTAAAATTATCATCCTGAGGAAGTCTTACAGTAAAGAGGAAACGTTGATGAATATATTCTAAAAAGCTCTTGTTTTTTCCTGTTTCATATATATATATATATATATATATATATATATATATATATATATATATATATAGTATCGAAGGAAAATAATATAAGCAGCTAAGTTTATTTGTTATTTGTTGCAATTATGCCCAAACTTTTTAATATACTTTTCTCACAAGATTAGTTTTGTAAAGCGAGTAAATTCAATGAGAATATCGATAAGGTTTAAAAAGACTCGCAACGTCTCTTCTGTGAGAAAGGTTTTATAATGAACGGAAGAGATCATCAACCACTAGCTTTCGAAGTCGATTCTGAATTCTGTCAACGCATGTATCTGCCTCTTTTATAGGTAGAGGATCGCATTAGAAGTGAGATTAACACATCTCATGAAGATATTTATGGCACATTCCGTGTAGCTTCTATTTTTGTGCATTTTTTGTGAGATTAATAATTAATAAGCGTTAAATATGTGTTTCTTCGTGGATATGTAAGTACATCAAAAATTAATCAAAAATATGAACAAAATTTGAGAAAAGCAATCAATTAAATAATAATCCGAACTAGCAGGACTCGTTGCAATTCCACTGTTGTATCCTTTATGTGCCTCATATTGTGACAATTGGGCAAGTATAATTTTGTTAATTAAGAATGAAAGTAAATAGGGTTCGGTCGTGGTCAGCTTAGTGTGCTTTAAAGTTTAGCTGGACCTATTGTGAGCATTGATAGCAGCGAACGTGGTGTCATATGGGTCAAAACGGGAGAGACAGAGTGAAGCAGGAATGCGCCAGAAACTTTGTTGTGCGAACACGTGTCGTGAGGAATTTTTTGTTAAATGTTATAAACTGATCTTCTTCTCTGTCTTCCACTGGTCAGTGTTTCAGAACATATTATCCTAGACAATTACACCTTGTCTTGTTTTGGACGAACTTGTTGTTTCCTCAGTTGAGCAGGTTAACGTTAAGGGGCTTGTTGCTGAATGAAGATCCATCAAGATATGTTATGGCATGTATTTTATTTGGTTCGGACAAACGAGGCATTAGACCTCTCCTAAGAAGGAGGTCTATGTAACAATATTGCTGACGTGTTTTAAAAAATATTTTTATTCGATGGAAGTTCGGTGAGAATGCATACCCAAATATATTATTGTACCATTGTACCAGGTGTCTGAAACTGAAACATACTTCTCTGCGTACGTTTAATAATGTAGTTTCAGATTATATATATATACATATACATATCATAATTGACGCTTATCTCCAAAACCTTTGTAGGAGTTTGTAGCATATTTCTATAGTTTCAGATTATATATATATATATATATATATATATATATATATATATATATATATACATATCATAATTGACGCTTATCTTCAAACCCTTTGTAGGAGTTTGTAGCATATTTCTATAGAAATCTGGTGCGAACAAATACTCTACAAAATGTTTGTACACTCTTTGGACGGTACAGATACGATATTTTGCCCCTACCCTGAAAGCAAATGGAATGCACTTTAGTTCAAGTTTCACAGTTGACGCAATAGTGACATCAGATGAACACTTTTAAATTATTTGTTTGTATTACATCGCCGACCGGCTGATACCATCTAAAAAAACAGAAGTTGAGGGTGATAACATATGTACGAACAAAAAATGTTATTACCATATTATGATATAGACTAGAAGGCACTTCTGTAGTATATATGAAGCAGCTGCCGATTAAGAAATCGAAATTGAAGAGTTCCGTTTTTTTTTCTCCAAGTACCATTCATTCAGAATTCACCGGAAGTGTAATTTAGTATTTAGAAAATAGAGTTAAATGAGATTAATCTTCGAGACATTGGTAATTTAATGAACCAGCCGCAAAAAACAATAGATTTTTTACAGACACACCGCCTTATTTCTTAATGTTAGGGTTAGGTTTTAGGGTTAGGGTTAGGGTTTAGGGTTAGGGTTTAGAGTTAGGGTTAGGGGGTAGGGTCAGGGTTTAGGGTTAGGGTTTAGGGTTAGGGTTAGGGTTAGGGTTAGGGTTTAGGGTAAGGGTTTAGGGTTAGGGTTAGGGTTAGGGTTAGGGTTAGCGTTTAGGGTTAGGGTAAGGGTTTAGGGTTAGGGTTTAGGGTTAGGGTTAGGGTTAGGGTTAGGGGTTAGGGTTAGGGTTAGGGTTAGGTTTTTTTATTTAAAATTGTTTTACTTCATATAATAAAAAAAAGAAATTGTTAATTGTTACCCCAAAACAAACCAGTCTTGCATTTTTTTATGTTGTAAAAAAATCACTTCCGGTTGAATTACCTCCCTTTATTTTCAGTAGAAGGACTGAAAATCTGCTGCTTCATATATACTACAGAAGTGCCGACTAGAATTATGGGTCTTATGCGCTCAAATTATTGAATATATTAAATTCAATTGTTATTAACGCCAATGCGTAGTAAAAGACAAATAAATTGTTTTCGACTATTAAAAAAATCCAATGTTATTGATGATGTTTATATATTTATGTATTTGTTTTTATTATCGGTAATGTTTGAATTCCTGTTTTAAAGCATGTCGTAAATGATCAGTCTATGACTTCACACAAAAGCTATAATTATTGTTTAATGTAATATTTTAAGCTCAACGCACAAGAAAGTTGCGAAGAATCTAGGCTTGTGGGACTCTCTTCTTGCTGAGTTTTCAAGCCTAAGGTTAATAGGCATCTCATATGTTTTCTTTAAGATTTTTATTTTATTAAGATAAGAAATTAGCTTATCTTCTACCAACCCCCACACATTTCCATTAATTTTATTTGAATGTTTTAATAATTTCGATGCAAAAGAAAATTGCATTACAATTGCTTCACTGAGGAATGATAGAAACAAAATCCTAAGAAGAATTAGACATTTATAGAGTGAATGTACTGGAATCGAGTAACTTAATTGGTGGCATTGCAGGAAAAGGGAGATGGGCAAATGATGGCACTATATGTTTCGGATTTTTTTAGATACAGATAAATTTTTTGTATAATTATGATTATTCGGACTACTATTTTCATCTAGCTCCGCAAGGAATTGTGGCGTAACGAATATAAATACTAAAAAATAATCAATTCCTAACAGTCTTCTGGAGGTTGAAGGTTTAATTCTCAGTGTAGGCGATATTAAGAATACAATTACGAATTACTTAATGACGGACGAAACGGGAGAAAGCTACACCCGATGATTGAGTAAAGGGTTCCGTTGGAAATTTTGTACAGATTCCCGAGTTCCACCGAAAAATTCCTGAGTTCGACAACATGCACTTGAAGAGGTGTGGGTGGTACATTGTCAGAAACGCTGTGAGAATAACATTCAAGAATAGTACAGTAGTTCGAATAATTCAAATAATCCAATGACCATAAAGAGAAAAAAAACGAAGACAAGTTGCGTAAAGCCGCCAAGAAAAAATACGGATGAAAGAAGGAAGACAAGGAAGAAATAAGCCTTTCATTATAGATCTATTAATAATGGAAGTTATGTATCTGTCTGTCTATCTGTCTGTCTGTCTAACACCCAAACTATATAATGTAATACTATTGTATCAGGTCGGAAAGAAAGTAATGTCGCTTTTGTCCAACACATTTATTTCATTTTTAATCTTTACAATAATTAACCTAATTTTCTATGACTTCTGTCTAACAAATAACTAGCTTCTTGATGTCTTCTTCCAATAAATGTATCTGCTTTTTGAAAGAAAAACAAATGTAGGTAAATTTTTAGTTGGTTGTCATTTTCATAGATTTTAACTGCAACGACCGGAAAAGATGGTAGTCGGATGGAGCAATGTCAGGTGAATAAGGCGGATGGCGTCAAGTTCCCAATTGAAACTCATGACTTTTTTCCTGAGTGAAATTTGCAGTGTGAGGTCTCGGGTTATCATGCTGAATCACTACACCTTTCCTATTGAGTAATACTGGTCATTTTTTGATAGAGCAATTCTTAGATTATCCAGCTGCGAATAATACTTTACTGCTGTGATTGTTTTATAAGGCTCTAGTAATTCATAATGAACCAGTTTTCTGATACCCCACTATAAAGATAGCATAACCTTCTTTGGGTGTAGTCCTAGTTTGGAACAGGCTAGGACTTTGGTTTCGGTCTAACCATTGTCTTTAGCGTTGGGTATTCTTGTAAAAAAACGTTTTTTCATCTCCAGTCTTTGCAAAAATGGTTCTCGATGATTCCTGGAAAGCAAAGATGTGCAAACAGTCTATCTTTGCTTTCGTTGAGCGTCGGTCAAATCGTAGGGACCCCAGAATCCAAGTTTTGAAACTTTTCCTGAATTGTGAAGGCATGAAATAATTACGGTATGGGTTGTATTGAATTGTTGAGATAATTCTCCGCTGGTTAACTTTGAATTGGCATCCACAGCGTATTTAATGGCGTCTTTATCAATTGATTGTGGTCTTCCCGAACGTCGCCAATCTGACAAGTTAGTCTCCGGAAGAAAATTTTGCAAACCACCATTGACATTTTCGATCATTCATAACATTTATCTCAGACTGTTCCAATATTCCTTGTAGCTTCTGTAGCTGAGTTTCCTTTTTTGAATTCATAGAGCATTCAATGTCTCAGATGCTCCTCACTAATATCCATTGTTTTACGGCTGAGACTGTTAAACTTAATATTTTCCAACTAATTACTATATCTGAAAGGCAAAGCAAGATATTGAGATACCAATTCAGCAAAAAATGTAGAACTCTGTACAACTTAGGAGGCTGCAAAGTGATGAAGTAAAAAATACGACATTACTTTCTTACCAACCTTATACTTATTATGTAATAGTATAGTATATACTATTTCAGACTAACGTACTATCTTTAAATGCTCAATTCAGGGGAATAGTATAGTGTAGTATGTGCATTGTTGTCATAATACCAACCTCCCAGACATTACCTATTCCTTTTTTTAGAGAGATGTGGATATAGTGTAGTATATGTTCTGTTTTCATATCATCCTCCCAGGAATTACCTCCTCTTTTTTTTTGAAGTGTGGGGGTTGTGTTGTCATGATACCATCCTCTCGGGCATTACCTGCTCTTTTTTGAGAGGTGTGGATGTAGTGTAGTATCTTTCCTGTTGTGATGATACCATCCTCCTAAGCATTACCTCCTCCTTTTTTGAGAGATGTGGAGTTAGTGTTATATCTGTTCTGTTGTCATGATACCATTCTCCCAGGCATTATCTTCTCCTTTTTATAGGTGTGGAGGTAGTGTAGTATCTGTTTTGTTGTTATGATACCATCCTCTCAAGCATTACCTACTACTTTTTGAGAGGTGTGGAGGTAATGTAGTATTTTTTCTGTCGTCATGATACCATCCTCCCAGGCATTACCTCCTCCTTTTTTGAGAGGTGTGGAGGTAGTGTAGTATCTGTTTTGTTGTCATGATATCTTCCTACTATGCATTTCATCCTCCGTTTTAGGGGGTGTAGGTGTGAGGGTAGTGTAGTATCGGTTTTGTTGTCATGATACCATCCTCACATCCATTACCTCCTCTATTTTTGAGAGGTGTGGATTTAGTGTAGTATCTGTTCTCTTGTCATGATACCATCCTCCCAGGCATTACCTCGTCCTTTTTTAGACGTGTTGAGTTAGTGTTATATCTGTTCTGTTTACATGATATCATCCTTCCAGATATTACCTCCTCTATTTTTGAAAGGTGTGGATTTAGTGTAGTATCTGTTCTCGTGTCATGATACCACCCTCCCATGCATTACCTCGTCCTTTTTTAGACGTGTGGAACTAATGTTATTCATGTTCTGTTTTCATTATATCATCTTTCGAGGTATTACTCCCTCTTTTTTTAGTGGTGTGGAAGTAGTGTAGTATCTGTTCTGTTCTCATGATGCCCTTTTTTGGACGTGTTGAATAAGTGTTATATCTGTTCTGTTTTCATGATATCATCCTTCCAGATATTACCCCCTCTCTTTGTAAGAAGTGTGGTAGTGTAGTATTTGTTCTGTTGTCTTGTTACCATCCTCCCAGGCATTACCTTCTCCTTTTCTGAGAGGTGTGGAAATAGTGTAGTATCTGTTCTGTCGTCATGATACCATCTTCTCAGGCATAACCCCCTGCGTGTTAGAGAGGTGTGGAGGTAGTGTAGTATCTTTTCTGGTGTCATAATACCATATTCCCAGGCATTACCTCCTTTTCTGTGGAGAGGATGTAGTATCTTTTTTGTTGTCATGATACTATCCTCCAAGGGATTAATTCCTCTTTTACATTTTTCAGGCGGGAGGTAGTGTAATATCTGTTCTGTTGTCATTATACCATCCTCCTAGGCAATGGAACTGGCTTTTTTGAGGGGGTAATGTATTATATGTCTTACCCGCCATCTTATTACTAAGTATAATGTTTTATTTCGAACGCACAGAAAGTTCTATTTCATAAAAGGGGGGAGAGAGAGAGAGAGAGAGAGAAGGAGAAAGAGAGGGGACATAAGACAGAGGCGCGTTATTTTATTAATAACATATAAACAACAGATTCTCTGAAATTTATGGTACGAGTAGTTCAAAAATGATATATTAACTTTGATATTTTTATTTAAATTTTTTTTAAATTTAAAAAAAATATCATTAGAAATTATGTTTTAAAGCATACATTGTTTTAATCAAATTATTTCATTTTAAAAATAATTAATTAAAAAATTACTGTTTTTGTAAACAAAACCAAACACATTTCACTGAACATTTATATAAGTGTATTTTATTTTTTTTAATTATTGATTTTATTTTAGGTACACCTTTTTTCGATAAGAAAACTTCAAATATCATGATCTTTTTTATGGTCTTAAGTGAGCTTAAGATTTTTTGTTTTGCATTTTACGCCGTAAAGTGTAAATTCTGTTTCAAAATTGTTTTTATTATTTCGGTGTTTTATTTATTAAAATATAAGATGCGTTGATTTTATTTCTTTATTTGTAAAAAAAAAGAACACATTTTACATAGCAAGTAAATAAAACAACTAGCAAAAATATGCGACCGGGGGGGGGGAGCATATATTTTCTAGTATAAAACAACGACACTTGTTTTATTTTATTTTGTACTAATGAGTCACCGCTTATAAAGGCCCAAAGATCACTCGAGGATACGGGCTAATGAGTTTGTAAAGTTGCCGGTGAGACAGACATATTGCAGATTGGAAAGTGAATGGTTAAAAATTGACAGAATTTTATTATTTAAGTTGACGACTTAACAAGTATTTGGTAACGACCATGTTGTAATGGGTCTGGAAAGAAATCCCGTGGTATTGTGTTCTATGAACAGGTAGTTCTTATCAAGACACCCTATTGATGGAGATTTATGTGTGTTCTAGGTACACGGAGGAAGAAAGGAACGTTATTTACAGTGGTGGTGGCTGGACGGGGTTTTGCTGTAAATGTTTTAAAGGAAGAAGCAGGGGTGGGGGCTCAGTAGAACACCTACCATGAAAATAGGGACAAAGAAGAGAAAGACTAGCAACGTTTTATCTGTGCGAAAGAGCATGACGGGAAGGAAAAAAGGCATTCCCCATTAAGATGTGGAAACAGTACTCAATCTTAGGAGTATCTGGCGCTTATACAGGTAGAATATTGTGCCAGGAGTAAGATACTTTGAAGAGCGATAAAATGATACATCCATTTCACCAGCAATATTTTTAGATTTTATGTAAGTGTACCATTTCACGTATGGAGTGAAAATCAGTACTAAAAGCTTATTAAAGCATGGCCCTTTTACCAGAATAGATGATTTCTTTAAACGTGCTGATATGTAAACTTTACTCGTCTGTGCTGAATAATATGTAACGGTCGAAACGCTACTTTGTTAGATTTAATAAACGGGCATTTTTTGTTGTTGTTGAAAGTTTTCAGTACTCCTTCCGGTCTGTGTCTAAAACATTTATCTGCTTCTTATTATTTACTCACTTGAAGTCTTCACACGAGTCATTATCAGAATAAAATGGTTTTCCCTGGAGTCCGAGTGAAAAGTTGTCTCCCCAGCTTTCCATCACTTTTCCCCCTTTTCAGTACCCGCTGCAAATCATTTAGCATTATTAGAAAAGACGTATTATTATTATTTCGAACCGACATACAACCAATTCTATTAGTTTGCTAAGCTCAAAATAGTAAATGAAACAGAAGAATGGTATATTTCCGTTCGTTATTACAAGTTAGTTTGTGTTTCTTTTTATATTTCAAATCACATAATGAGAGAAACATTATTCGTCATCGATTAAACTTTCACGACCTTTGATTTTTGTGAATAGAAAAAGATCCTTTTGTTTCTTTTGGTTGATCGATTTGTGATAAACTTTTATAGATAGTTTTGACATTTTATCTCCTTTTCACACTCAATTCAGCGTGTGCATTACACGATAGAGAATGTAAAGTGGACAAAACTCCTTTTCACTAACAGGAAGAACTCTTGAAGACCTTTCTTAAAAGGAATGAAACTTAGTCACGAAATCACCTCACAGAAGATTGAAAGATTTTGCTCCAGCACCCCTCTGTCACCCCATAAACACTTTTTATAACAAGAACGGATATGTTTAAGATGCGACTATTAAAACTGTTGCGAATATAATGTTATTACAGGTTAAGCGTGACGGACAAACAAAATACGCCATTTCAAATGTGATAATGAGATTCAAACCAAAACTGATATTTATAAGTAAAGCGTGACGGTAAAACAAAATACGCCATTTAAAATGTAATAATGAGATTCAAACCAAAACTGATATATATATAAGTAAAGCGTGACGGTAAAACAAAATACGCCATTTAAAATGTGATAATGAGATTTAAACCAAAACTGATATTTATAAGTAAAGCGTGACGGTAAAACAAAATACGCCATTTCAAATGTGATAATGAGATTCAAACCAAAACTGATATTTATAAGTAAAGCGTGACGGTAAAACAAAATACGCCATTTAAAATGTGATAATGAGATTCAAACTAAAACTGATATATATATAAGTAAAGCGTGACGGTAAAACAAAATACGCCATTTAAAATGTGATAATGAGATTTAAACCAAAACTGATATTTATAAGTAAAGCGTGACGGTAAAACAAAATACGCCATTTCAAATGTGATAATGAGATTCAAACCAAAACTGATATTTATAAGTAAAGTGTGACGGTAAAACAAAATACGCCATTTCAAATGTGATAATGAGATTTAAACCAAAACTGATATGTATAAGTAAAGCGTGACGGTAAAACAAAATACGCCATTTAAAATGTGATAATGAGATTTAAACCAAAACTGATATGTATAAGTAAAGCGTGACGGTAAAACAAAATACGCCATTTAAAATGTGATAATGATATTCAAACCAAAACTGATATTTATAAGTAAAGCGTGACGGTAAAACAAAATGTTATATTAAAGACGATCCTGACAAACCAACGAAAATGCTATTTCAAACTTAAGTGTGACAATACTATTAAAATGCTATTTCAAACTTAAGTGTGACAATACTATGAACATGCTATTTCAAATTTAAGCATGACAAGATTACTAAAATAGTAGTTCAACATTACACACTGTAACAGACCGAGAAAATTTCAAATCAGGCTATACAACCATACGCTAATGCAATTTCAAACATAAATCTGCCAAACACATAACAATGTTATTTAAACTTAAACGTGACAAACCTACGAAAGTGGTATGTCCAACTTATCCAAAACTTGCGAAAATGCTGTGTCAATCTTTAACGTTATGAAACTCTTAAACTGCTATTTAAAACTAAAGCGTGGCAGACCTACAGAACAAAAATGTTAAACTTCAACCTGACAGCCAGACGGACATTATATTTACAACATAAACATGGCAAGCATAAAGAAAATATGTTTCAAACTTAAGCCTGACTAACCAACGAATGAAAATGCTATTTCAGACTTTATCGTGACAGACAAGCGAAAATCAAGTGTAACAAACCAATAAAATACCCTTTCAAAACTAAACGTAACACAGCTACACAAATGGTATTTCAATGTTAAGCGTGACACACCAAGAAAAAGCGATATCAATAGGAATTGTGACAAACCTACGAAAATGTAATTTGAACATTAACCAACGAAATCCTATTTCAAACTTAAACGTGATAAACTTACGAAAATGGTATTTTAATCTTAAGCGTGACAGACCGACCTAAATAACACTTTAAACTTTAGCGTAACTAATCGACATATGGACCGGTGCTCTTTTAAAGTTTATAGAACTCATCTAAAAATATACAATGCATTCATTCAATGTACGCGTTTATCGATGCAAATGCTATTAAAAAGTGAAGCTTGCCGACCGACAGTCTGAACCACCGAGAGATAATGACTCTCAAGGAGAGGCAAAGACGCATAAAAAATAAATAAAAACAAAAAGATGTATCTTACGTATATTGTAACTTCGCCATCCGAAGGTGACGATTGCGAAACTATCTATGGAAAAGGAAGTACGTGTGTCAGATAGTAGAATGAACTGAGAGGATAGCAGCCGGGGGATGGAGGAGAGAATAAGGGCGTAGAGACAGAGGTCGGGGTATCCAGCCCGTGACGGGGGGATCAAAGCGATCATCTGTTCCCCAACACATGACCTCAAACATTCACGCATTCTATTTGCTTTTCATGTTCTTCGCAAAGATCGATGTCCCCAGAATCAATGCTCGGTAAATACCGGTTCCCGCTGGCCAAAGTCGTGCTCACAAACATTTATTCTTTTTTAAAAGTAAAGTAGAAAGAAAAATCAAGAAAACTGCACGAGTTCTTAAATGTTTTCTTTGTGCTAAAACTTTTGATAAACGCTGTGTCAAAGACAGGATGCTAAGTATCTACCCCATGTATACTCGTATATAAGTCGATTCCTATGTATAGATAAACAGCCAATGTAATCTTTATATATACTTGATTAGGTTTTGCACTAAAAACAATCTACACGTGTTGCGTCTCAACCCTGTGCCATACTTTAATGATAGTTCATTATTGTTCTTTGTTAGCTGCTTCCTCTTGTAGGGTTCGTGATGTTGTCTTTCCAGACTCCTAGAACACCGTCTGACTATTAAGTTGTTATATGCCTCGAAATAGGTCTAATTCAAGACTACACTGTTTGAGAAAGAAGAGATTCATTTTCCTTGATATTCAGTCAGAATCTCTGATCACTGACGTGGTATAGAGACAGAAAGAGATCGAGCATCACTATGTATGCTATATGTTCGGATCATTTTAAAATAACATGTTCACACGTTTAGTGCTCATACCAAAAAAATAGATATCTCGCACTTATTCTCTCTTAGAGCCATGTGGCGTAACATCCCTTTATATCAACTTGCATAGTCGACTAGAATCTTACCGAGTTCAGCATGTTGACTCCGACGTAATTTTTCTTTTCTTGTTATTTTGAACTAACCAATTTATATAATAGCGATATTACTCGCCCTATATTTAAAACAAGTATGTTTTTAAATTGATACACCTTCAATCAACTCACATCAAATCAATATTTTTAGTAAAAATAGCTAAATAAAAAAAGCCATGTAAAAATACTATATGCAGTCTGAATGTTTTTGCATGGCGATTTTATACTTGAATATGGTAGGTATTTCCACTACCTTCTCTGGTAGGCTGTTTCAAAAGGGTAGAAACACGGTCAGAGAACATTGCTTTTTTCTGAATGTTTATGTCCAATTAACCTTCGCTCTAGGTGACAGTTAACTAAAATATACTACTACAACTACTACTACTACTACTACTAATACTACTACTTCTATTACTGCTACTTCTGTTACTAGTAGAACCACCATTCACCCAGGAGGTTGAGCTGGTACCATTCATCTTCATCACTGCGTCACTCACGAAGGCCGACCAAGTCTGCCAATTTGAAGTCAAGGGTTGGGTGATCTCTAGCACCTCGTTGTGAGGATGGCATGTCGGAAAGGGGTAATTTCGCAGCGGAAACATACTGTGTTGTTGTACAGGAAATGTTGTCATCGGACGCAGGCAGATATCATTAAGAGTTTTCTATCAACTGAGATTTTCCACTCTCAATGGCCAGGACACTGCCATAAAATAGAATCGTACGCACCAGCTCTGGGTTGATCCTTACTTTGGTGCTGTACTTTATCGCAGATCTTGGTATTAAGACCGGAACTGGGCTAATCGGGGCTCTAATAAAAACTAAGAAGTATCTTATCTGGCAACCAGGTGTTTCGAACCGTCTTGCCCGTGCTTCTGTTGATAATATGCGGCTAACAGGGGACCGCTAGTGAATTTATTAATTATAATATAATACATGCAATATGTCATGCTTCCCACTAAGACACACACACACACACACATATATATATATATGTATATATATATATATATATATATATATATATATATATATATGCACACACACATATATATATATATATATATATATATATGTGTGTGTGTGTATATATATAAACATATAATAAGAACAAATAAATAAACATTTACTTCATAAATTGGTTGTAAACACAGGACCACCAGTGTCGAATTCATTCATCTAAAAAGATGAAATATAACATTTTATTGTTTTATACTTATTTATTTATCTTTTAAATACTACCGTAAGTAAATGAAAAAAGAAGAAGAAATCAAGTCCCCTGAGCAATAATGCGAATGTCTGTGTGTATGTGCATTGTTCTTTTTAACACTTAAAATTTAGAAAATATGTTTTGATATTAATCTTGTTTTCAAAAGAAAAACGGCTGGAAATGAACATTTTAACAAAAATTGAAAACATCTGTGTACGAAAGTAAACAACGTTCCTAAACAATCATTGAATTGAAGGCGAATAATAAGACAATTAGGCATCGCTAATTACAACCACAGCGAGAGTAAGAGAGAGAGAGAGAGAGAGAGAGAGAGAGGGGGAGAGAGAGAAAGAGAAGAGTGAGTGAACAAGAAGACCGTCACCTTCTTTCTCCACCCTATATTTCTCCTTTTCTCTCTCCATGATCTCTTTTCACTAAACTTATGCCTCGTCAGTTTATTTTCTAGTTAGCTCAAATATATTTGTTTTTAGTTCAATTGCCGTATTTACTAATTAATTAGCATAATGCTTTACGAAAAATTTTGGTAAGTGAAAATTTGTGATTAAATCACATTAATTATTTTCTGTTAATATTAACATAACTAATACATACACTTAGGAGAAATAGAAAAATAAAATTACAAATGAATTACATAACCAATTAATATACAGGGTGTTTCAAAAGTCTTGGGAACATAACGATTTTTAATAACTCAAAAACTATTAGGAGTTGAAAAATGAAATTGGTACCGTTGGAAAGGTTAAAGTTTCAAGTTCTGTGGGGAATCTTCAAAGTTGCTCGATATGAGCACCATTCGTCACACGGCAGACATCTAGTCGATAGTCCATTTCCTGCCAAACGCGTTCCAGCATCTTGACGTCAATGGTTCCCACAACTGCCGTTACTCGAGCCTTTAGTTCGTCAATATCTCTTGGAAGGGGCGGCACATAGACTTGTTGCTTGACAAAGCCCCAAAGGAAAAAGTCACACGGGGTAAGATCTGGAGACCTAGGAGGCCAGGGCATGAGAACGTCATCACCTCGCTCAGATCTCCCAATCCATCTACCAGGCAGCCTTGTGTTAAGAAACTGCCTTACTCTAAGACTCCAGTGTGGTGGTGCACCAGCTTGTTGAAAAATGAAGTCATCAGATTCTGCTTGTTCCAACTGAGCCATTAACCAGTCTTCCAGCATGTTGAGATAGGATTCACCAGTGATAGTTGCCTCTTCAAAGAAGAACGGTCCATAGACACCTTTCTTGGAAATTGCACAAAACACGTTCACTTTTGGTGAATCTCGCTCGTGCTCAAGAAGTTCATGAGGATTCTCAGTACCCCATATGCGAGTGTTATGCTTGTTAACTTTGCCATTCAGATGGAAGGTCGCCTCATCGCTAAAAACAAGCCGGTCATCAAAGCCGTTATCTTCCAACTTCTCTTGCATTGCAATGCAAAAGTCACGGCGAAGTGGCTTATCAGTGTCCTTCAACTTTTGGACCAACTTGAGCTTGTAAGGTACCATTTGCAGTCGTTTCCTTAAGAAACGCCAGACAGTTGCTGGAGCAAGCTGAAGTTCCCTGCTGGCTCTTCTCACTGATTTACGGGGGCTCCGCTGAAAGGCTGTCCGAACTTGCTCAACTGCATCTTCTGAAGTTGAAGGGCGACCTGTTCGCTTACTTGGGCACAAACACCCATCTTTCACAAATTTAGCATGCCATCTGACAATGGATTTCCTTTCAGGGGCTTCTTTTTTAAATTTCCTGCGAAATGCACGCTGAATACATGTCCACGATTCAGTCTTTGCAAATTGGAGGACGCTAAATGCCCTGTCTTGTTTAGAGAACGCCATTACTGCACCTGGAAAGATAACACGAAAATCATTAGTATGACCAAAAACTTGATTAAGCAAGCTTTAAAATGGCACCAGTTTCATTTTTCTACCTGGAATAGTTCATGAGATATACGCATTTGTAATGTTCCCAAGACTTTTGAAACACCCTGTATTAGTATGTATATATATATATATATATATATATATATATACAGTATTTCAAAAGATTATGTTTCATTATTGATTTAATTAAAAGTAAGCTGTTCGATGGCAATATAACAGTGATACATGGGAGGGAACTCCGCATTTGTTTATGTATATGTATATATATACATATATATATATACACATATATATATATATATATATATACACACACACACATATATATATATATATATATATATATATATATATATATATATATATACACACACACATATATATATATATACTCGTGCTGGTCAAAAAAATAGAACATCATGTTTTTTGACGCTAAATTCTTATTGAGGACAATATGTGAGATGTAATTGGTGCTTAAATATTCCTATCATGCTAAACTAACTGAAATTGTTGTTTTACGATAGAAACTTTTTTTTCATATCAATTGCAATGTCGGTTTTTCAATATTGCGCGTTTCAAAATAATAGAACAAGACAGCTAAGAAAACAAAATATTTTTTTCATTAACTTAAATACAAATAAAAATTAATCAATATTTAGTAGCAGCACCTTTTGCCTTGATAACAGCATCAATTCGCCGGGGCATGGAATCAACAAGTTTCTCGCAATCCTGTGTAGACACCGAATCCCATGTGTTCTGTATTGCAATCTTCATGGCTGCAAGGGTAGTAGGCTTTTCTTTGCGAAGCTTCCTCTTCATCTGATCCCACAATGCTTCAATAACGTTAAAATCTGGCGAGTTCGCCGGCCATTCAAGAACAGGGATCGATCATTCTCGGAGCCAGGAAGTTGTGGACTTGGCAGAGTGTGCCGGTGCCAAGTCATGTTGAAAAATGATATCTGTGGCGTCACTGTCAAACTGATGATCCAGCACTTGCAGTAAATTAGCTTCCAGGATATCTTGGTACACTGTTGCGTTTACATTTCCTTTGATGAAGCAAAAATTACCAACACCCTTAGCACTCATACAGCCCCAACCCATGCAAGACTGCGGGAACTTCACAGATTCTTGACACATTCTTGGTTATAACGTTCCGTGGATCTTCGCCAAACACGTGGCCCTTGGTCGCCGAAGGAGATACAAAATCGAGACTCATCTGAAAAGATCACACGCCGCCATTCGTCTGTAGTCCAGGTTTGATGAGCAGTTGCCCATCGTAGTCTCTTCAACATCTGTTTTTTGTTAAGGAGCGGTTTGGTGGCAGCTATACGATTTTGGTATCCCAGTTGCTGGAGCCTTCGGTAGGTAGTGCTTCGTGAAACGTCGGCACCAGAAGGCTGTTTCCACTCTTTAGTAATGTGACTTGTTGACTGGAATCGATTTTCTTTGCCACCTTGTCCAGTGCCCGGTCTTGTCTTTCAGTGGTGTTTTTCTTTCGTCCGCATTTCTTGCGATTGCTGTTGGAAACACCCTTAACATCTTTCTGGAGCACTTTGGTCACTACCGATCTTGAACATCCGACCGTGGTTGTGATTTCCATGTGCGTCTTTCCTACTTCCCGCAAATCGAAGATTCGCTGCTTCTCAGGCAAAGATATGTCTTTAGAGCGATCCATAATGAGAGATTATGATTAAATTACTTGCAAAATCTTTTTAAACACAGAATTTTTTTGAGTTTAAGATTACTTAACGAATAATGTTCTATTAAATTGAAACGTTGAATTTCCCAATGTGACAATAAACTACTCTGTGACAATAAAGTCTGACATATGCAAATATGACAAATGATTAAAAATAGTTGTAATTGTTATTTTCATATAGAATATTTCGCCTACACAATTTAAAAGCCGAAAATTATCTCAAACGGAATGATTTTTACAGTTTTATACATATGTTCTATTTTTTTGACCAGCACGAGTATATATATTCTATGATTTTATATGATATTAAAGTTATATATCTAGATAAATAGCGGATGTGGGCACTATTATCCTTCGTTTTTTAATTGAATGTGTACACTAGTACACACATATGTGTTGCTGTGTTTGCATCCGTCATTAGCAACGACTACGCATCTGAGCCGTATTAGGATGTTGCTTGTGTGCATCTTTTTGTATGACTGTAGAGACCAATTCTTGATTTGCATGGTCTACTACAGCGTTGACATAAGAAGGCTATTGTGTAATGTTTCACTTATGCTGGTTAGTCTACCTGTAGGCTCACCCTTCGCCTTGCTCTCTTCGCAGCGTTTTCATCGTGGATGATCTTCTCGCTGTTGATCATTCACTGGCGTATTTAATTCCTCCGTGCAGGTCTGTCAGCTGAAGAGGCTTCCATTGAGTAAGCTTTCATATCTCACTTGCAGACATCCGTGAAGTGGAGATCAGGAAGACCCTTTTTCTTGAGCATGAGCCAAGCTCGCCGTAGAGTAGGTCTTTAAAGATGCATTCATGAACCATGCTGCGCACATGGCCCAGCCAACGAAGACGTCGCTCACGCAGTAGTAAGTAGATTGATAGAATGCCTGCTCTTTGCAGGACATCATTGTTGCTCACTCTACCATGCCATGTGATACCAAGTATCTTTCATAGGCACCTCATATGGAAGACCTGGAATTTCCTATCCTGTGTTGAGCAGGTGGTCCAGGACTACCTCCCATAAAGTAGGCCATTTAGAACGCACACTTTGTAGACAGCCATTTTGGCAGATGTAGTAAGGTGGCTGTTTCCCAGACTCTTTTAGTTAGTTTATAGAGGGTGATGGATGTCTTATCAATCCTTTTATTGAGCTTTACGTCCAATTAGAGGATTTCTAAAGCAGTGGAGTCTAAATACTAGAACTAGTGAACGACCTCCAGTGGTGTACCTTGAGTTGAAATGCTGGGTAGGCAGGCGGGTTCCTGTCCTATAACTTGAGTTTTCATCAGGCCGAACAGACTGCAATCATCAGCAAATCTGTCATTCAGTCTTTGGAGACCATCTCCCCAATGCGATGCTATGTCTGCATCATAGGCAAACAGCATGTGCCTGATCTGGACTGATCTGGTCTTAGTCTTCGAGCGGAGCCTGGCGATGTTGAAAAGACTACCGTCATATATGAAGTGCAGGTAGATACCATCCGCTGTGTTCTTGAAAGCATGTTTCAGGAGTATGGTGAATAAGATGCCGAAGAGTGTTGGGGCACACACACAGAGGCTTGTTTGACACTACTCTTCACTCCGAAGGCAGCAGACATATCGCCGTTTAACTGTACAGTGCTCATCATGCAATCGTGAAAGAATGTTATGATGCTGAGGAGTGGGTATACGATTAGTAGGAGGATCTTGAATAGACCGTCTCTTCTCACGAGATCCAACACTTTGGTCAGATCTATAAAGGCGAGATACAGAGGCTGGTTTTGTTCTCTGCACTTATCTTGCAGCTTGCGTAGGGAGAAGATGGTTGATCTCTCTGAAGGAAACCCGCATTGAGATTCCGAGTAAATTCGATCGGCAAGAACATTCTGTCACAGTAGTACTCTGCGTGCGAATAGCTTGCCAACGAAGCTCAACAGTTAGATACCGCGGTAGTTGTTGCATCCACTGCGCCCCTTTTCGTGTCTGTAGAGTTTGATTATGTTTGCGTCTCTCATGTTCTGGGGCACTGAGCCTTTTCTCCAGTACTGTATCAAAAGGTTATTAAGGGGATCAAGCAGGCTGGTTCTTCCACATTTTAAGACCTCTGCTGGAATATAGTTGTTTCCTGGGGCTTTTCCAGATTGAAGTCTGTCTATTGCCTTGGATAGTTCTTCTATAGAAGGCTTCTCGTCGGGCTCATGCATCAGAGGGACACGATCAATGTCATCCAGGGCAGACTGATGTACCACATTTTACCTGGAGTAAATCTTGGAGTAGAGTTCTACCCATCTGTCTAGCTGTTTGACTTTGTCTAGTATGGGTTCACCCGACTTGGACTCTAGTGATGCAATTTTGTTGATTGTGGGTCCAGTAGCTCTCCTGGTCCCGTCATACAGGTTTTTCATGTTGCCTGTATCAGCCGTCCGATGAATAGTTTTGGAGAGGCCAGTCCAGTGGTTATTCGCAGTTTCTCTGACAACCTTTTGGACTTCACTTCTGGAAGACTCACTGCAGCCAGTGATGTAGAAGATGGGTTGGCCTTGTATGAAATCAAGGATGAACATTTTGCCTTAATCAGAGGGTCGAGAGTAGCAGAATTCGCATCATACTAGTCATTGCGTTTACAACGTGTCCTCATCCAAAAGGTTTTGAGTGCTGTAGAGTGGGTGTAATTCTTGAGTGTTTGCCAATGTTCAGATGTAGGTCGACTGTGATCTCCTTTGAAGGTGGAAGAAAACATCACGTTGAATTCTGGCATGCGGTCTGGGTGTTGAGTCTTGCTAACGTCTATACACACAATACCCTCCTGTTTAGTGCGGTAGAACTCTTTGAGTTGAAGTTTAATCTTACTACACACTAAAGAATAACCCCTATCACAATCAACACTATACTAGGCTCTAGACAGCACATAAATGTTTGAGGTACCTTCGTCTAGTAATGATGAGGTCAAGCTGGTGGCAGCGCCCTGACCTGGGATGTCTCCAAGCCACTCTGTGATGTGGCTTGGCACCAGAGAATGAGTTGGTAATGCAGAATTCATGGAAGGCACAGAGTTTTAGTAGCCGCTGACAATTATAATTGAACTTACCCACTCCAAAGTTACTGACGCTGCTTGGCCATGCATTGTTGTCACAACCTACACGTGCAATGAAGCCCCATATATAAGAAGTTCTTCATTCTGTGGAAATGGATCGATGCTGCCATACAGCTGAGTGTAGAAGTGGTATTTACTGTTTTCAAGTGCCGCGAGTATTGTGGCGTACACACACACAATCGATAAATTAATCAATCTGTGGTGTTCAGACGCAGTGAACTTAGGCTAGAATCACAGAGTTGTACATTTTGAAGCAGTGAGTTTCTGACTGTGTAACCAACACCGTGTACGCGGGCTTCCTCTTCATTCTTCTCTTGCCAGTAGAAGATATAATCTGATTCCTTTAGGCATCCGGAGTCTGCTAAGCGAGTTTCATGAAGTGCAGCAATGTCTACCTTTAGTCTCAGTAGCTGGTTGTTGATGATGGCAGTTTCTCGGATATCAGAGATGTTGAGTATGTTAGTAGATAGGCCAGTCATCATAGTACGAACATTTCAGCACCCTAGCCTAAGTGTTGGTTTCTTTGTAGTTCTTTTGTTTTTGTTTGCTGCAATGGTGGTTGACCACTTGTGGGAATGGTCCTATGCCTAACGCACGAAGTCAGTCAGATGGTCAGTGGCGGGATAGCACTTTACTGGCTGAGGACTGCTCAGCTTTATGGCGGGCGGTAGCTGTCTAATGAGTTTAAATAACCTCTCCCATCGTCGGGATCGACCACTGTATGCAAATTGAGCTGTAGGCTTATAGCCGGTAACTGTCGCTCCCCTGTTTAGTCCTATACAGATTCAGAGCTGAAGTTTTCTTTTCAGTGCGCTGACAGGGCAGATTGCACAATCGTCAGAATCTTCCTCTCAGTCTTGCTGATGTTGCCTTGAGGAATGGAAGTACCAGCATGTCCGGTACCAGGTTTACTGCAGCAGCTGCTAGAGAAGGGTTGAGAACAGCGCTTGTATGCTTGTGTGGCTACACTGCATATTTTTGTTCGGGTTTACTCGCTTAGCCTTTATCGAACCAACAAATTACCACAAGGCAGTGGAATGTTTACCCATAGCTGGGGGCCTGCTCATATCATCAGGGTTAGTCCATACAGCGATGGTCCTGGCATCCCTATGTCTGGGAGCAGCCCACCTCTGAGTCTGCTGTAGTCTTGCTTGAGTCTGCAAGTTATTCAATTGGCGTGTGTCGCCACGGGAGCGTAGTACATGAATCTTATCTATGGAGATGGTATGTACTGGCAGCGAAGACTTACGCACTCTTCTCTTTTTTCGTCTAGATAAGCCAACAGTAGAGACTGCAGGAGAAAGGTTACGAGCACACAACCCACAGAGCAGCACACTTGATGAATCGATTAGCCATAGGACAGCCCCACACATATATATATATATATATATATATATATATATATATATATATATATATATATATATATATGTGTGTGTGTGTGTGTGTGTGTTAGGTTCATTTTTTCACATTTCTAAAAGAATATAACATTTCTGTGAGATACCCACTGTATAGTATAGGGTTTTTGTTTTCAAAACATTTCAATCGAAGTACTTTTTATTTGTTGTGGTATTTTCTGATAATGTTGTTGTATTGAGGGTATTATATTGACATAAAAATGTTGTTTGGTTCACGGCAAAAGAAATTGACCGTAAAAATATATCTCACATAACTGTTATGTTTTATGGAAATGTGAAAAAATAAAAATTAAATTAAATTAAAAAAGATGGTTATTGGAATATAAAATGAACCTGACTTATATATGCTCTGCTGTTACTAATTGATAATTATCGAGTTGAATATTTTAAAAAGACTGCTTATTAAAATACACTGATAGTATATGCTAATACATATATATATATATATATATATATATATATATATATATATATATACATATGTATATAATGTTAGTTTAAATCAATATTATTTGAACATTGTTCCAACAATTAAAAGCCAATAAGCATTCGTCGTACGATCGTTTCAAAGACTTTTGGACAATATTTCATTGTTCATTATTTTTTGTTATTTTTGATGATGCTAAAACGTCTCTTTGTTAGCGCCTTTTATATCATCACGTACAGAAGCTTCATGAAAAGAAGCATCAGATTTCAGTAAAAATATTCAGCTCGACTGACATGGATTTTGACGCAGTAGCAAGACAGCGAATTAATTAATAAATAAAGAATTAACAACACATTCAAAATATACAGAGCATTCATCACACATGTTGAATCGAGGGTCAACAATTTCATAGTTGTAAAATACATAAGTGAAAATTTCTTCTATCAAAATTAATATAGAAATGTATACAATAGAAGCATTGCACACTATCAGGAGCGAAAATATATTTTGTTTACAATGATAAACAATGTTAGAATACCATAAGTAGAGATAACAACAAATGAAGTGTAGTTAGATATGTTACAATTGGGAAATAAAGTAGTAAAACAAGTATTACTTGTAGAGTAGATGAATAATAACAGGTTTAAGTGATTAAAAAAGAATGGGAACAATTAAATAAAACAGTTGGTTAAAACATTTATAAAGAGGAAAAAATGATCAAGGAGAAAGAGAAAACAAGGAGAATTAAATTTATAAAATAAGCTAGATGTAATTTAATGTTTTTATATAAAAGGTGGAGTGTATTATTAATGTAAGTTGAAATAATTAGAAGATAAAGGTCTATGAGACAATAACTCCGGAGATACCTAGAAATGACAGTATAACTTGAATACTATTCTTAAGAGGTGCCGGTATCATAATAAGGTACATTTAAAACTATCAATAATTCCGATGGTTGTTGAATTTAATTTTATATATATATATATATATATATATATATATATATATATATATATATATATATATATATATATATATATATATATATATATATATATATATATACCGGAAGAGGACAAGGCATTTTATAAATTTCAGCCTTAAAGTGTACTTTAGATATATGAGAAAATCCCGATGATATAGATATAAAGTAGTAGAGAATTATAAAATTAAAGTTGAATGAAATATAGTACAATGTAGTTATGAAAATAGAAATACAATAATATATATATATATATATATATATATATATATATATATATATATATATATATATGAAGTAAATATATTCAACATATTAAGAAAAATTTCTATGTACACCTTATTTTAAAAACCTAATTAAAAAAGAATTTTACATAATTTTAATTAGAACTACATTTACAAATAGTTATTAGTGAGAAGATAAACTTTATGATTAGTATCAATAATAAAAACAATAAAGATAAATACTTAGAATAAAAAACAGGCGTATTTAGATTCACGTGGATAGTTAATATACATAGATGCATACCCACACATATGCATACCTATAAGAATAGCTATCTACAGACACTTAGACAAGATATATGTAATAGAAACAGAAATATATTTGATCATACAGCATATAAAAACAAACATAAAAGAATAAAAAAAATAAGCAATACACCATTGAGAAATCATATATAGTCCACAGGAAAATATTACTTAGAAGATTACGAGACGAGATGCACTTATCGTTGGCTAAAAATCTGCCGAACTTTGTGCATTCAAAAACGGCAAGCATCTACGGGCCGATCGGTTCTTAGCATTAGAAAATGTCCCTTGGAAAGTATTGTATTTATATCGATAAGTCAGCGTCACCTCCAATTTAAAAGTTCTCAAAATACGCGGTAGAAAACATTATATCTCTTTATAACATGTTATGACGATGCATAAAATAATATATATATATATATATATATATATATATATATATATATATATATTAATTGATCAAGTGCAAATGTTTTAATAAAGAAAATATAAAAACAAAGTTTTCAAGAGTGCTCAATATCAAATAAAGCATTTATAAAATTACATGAATAATATTGTAGCCTTAATTCCATCAACCAACGTTTCAATACGTATTACCACATCTTATCAAAGGCAGAGTTAAAATAAATTCAGAATCAAAAGTGAGAAATTCGGAGCCTCATCCTTACACGCTTGTTTGACTCTCTCCTTCCCTTTTAAAATCTGGCGTCTGTTTGATATTTTCCAATGCGAGGTTCCGAATTTCTCACTTTTGATTTTGAATTCATTTTAGTTCTGCCTTTGATAAGATGCGGTAATACGCATTGATACGTTTGTTGATTGAGGCAAGGCTCAAATATTCTTTATGTAATTTATATATATATATATATATATATATATATATATATATATATATATATATATATATATATAAAAAAGGGTCGCTCCCGGGCTAGAGAGAAGTGATAATGTAGCCTCACTGAAAAGCTGTGATACAGCGAAACAGTCTGTCTGATGATGACTATAAAAGCTTCCCATCGTTGGTAAAGCACTGTCGTAGGATAATGCCTCCTGCTGCTTCTTAACGTAATGCAAACATCATTGTATATAAACAAATTGAACACGGTGAAGCGGCAGGCAGTGTATAAATAGACATTGCAGCTTGCATTTACAAGCTAGTCTCCCATGCCCTTTATGTTAGAGCTGTCGACTATCAAAGAGATGGTTGAAAGTTTGATTCCATGCTAGGTCGTGGCCCTCGTAAAGAAGTAGACCATTGTATTGAGTCTCGTTTTTCTGCTGGCGTAACACTGGTTCGTATTAGCAGTCATTTAAGATTTGAACACATGTTCTTAAAAGCGAAACACAGCAAGGAAAGTGAAAATTGTAATTTTAAAAGTGTATTTCATGAAAACTTGATGGGCGTTATTTTATGACTATAATTTAGCAATTTTAGGTTAAAACTTCCGGATTACTTGAATTCAATATTAGAAATTCACCCGTTTTCAAATACTTTTTAAATGAGATTATTTTACAATCTTTTAATTTCAATTTTTTTTAGTTTTAAAAACTGTATAACAAATAAGTTCAACATGAGCTTTCTTTTCAGATAATATTGTCTCGCCTAGATGGTACACTAAAAATGTAATTTTACATTGTTATTCGACCAAAAAAAAACTAACCTCATCAACCTCTATGAATACTATAGTTGGATATCGTTATAAAAATGATATAATGTATATTAACAGTAAGTTCAAGTTACTAGTTCAGAACGACATCTCAGTCTATTTACTTGTTGATGAAAATCATCTAAAACCTTATTTTGATTATAGGGGTGGTAATGTTGAAGCTTAGTTCAACAGAAATGAAGCCGCAACAAGTGCATTTTCTTTTATGATTAGAACATAATGATGATGTGCACTTTATGCCATCTAAGTGTCATCTAGCTGAGAACTTATTTGACATAATCAAACGTTTAACAATTCGTTTAGAGTATTATCTGTTATAACAGATAATAACGCAATGCATAAAAAGCGCGGTATTTCTTTTGTAGCTCGGCAAAATATTTAAAACATCCAGTTATAAAGTCTAGACCTCTTTTCTTCTTACTCGACTCAATACATATATTAAAATGCATTGGAAACAACTGGCTTGGACAAAAAAGGTGTAAGTAAATGAATGATTTTCCCAAAGTATTTTCAAAATAGAAATCATGAATTTGATAACATCCAAAGTGACACATTTTCTAGCTTACATAATCTTTATGCCCTGGCATCTCAATCAATTTTGAAATATTGTTACAAATTGACTTTAAAGGCCCCTTCTCTCACTAATCTTGTAATTCAAAATGTTAATTTGGGTTTGCAAATTTTTAATGAATACACTATTCAGGGATTTCTAACATAAATAAAACAGAATTATTTTCCCTACTTTGCAGAAACTGCAGACTATATAAAGATATATTATATTAGATGGGCAATACTCAATGTAAAACACCATATGAAAAGTGTATGTTTCGCAATAAATATGCTAACACACATAAATGAAATGAAGAAAATTATAGATTTCTCTCTGTATTCTGTGACTAGATAGAACGTCGGAATAGTATTCCTGGAAGAACTGGAAAATAAACAAAGGAAACATACACTGCTTTACATCATACCACACATGCAATTCTTGAACTGACTAAGAATTCCATAAAAGAAATGAACATAACGTATATATTACCTGGCAAGTTTCAAACATATCCTTTTAGGCAAGGCTTAGTTAGTACCGAAACTTATTAATCGTTTGTTTTTATTTAGACTTATTTAATGTTGTTTACTACATATTTTCAAATTATTCAAAACATTTTTTTAATTCCTCGTTTGTTTTAACTTTGTTTATTTGATTATTGTTCGTTCCATACCCAACATACACACTTTAGTTTCGCAGTATTTGATTTATTTTGCTCAAAAACATACGTAGTTGTGCATACATTATAACAAACAATATTTTCAACAAAACAAATAACAGGTTGATATTATGGTAACCTTACACAAGTAAGTATTCACTTTGATTTTGATGTATTTATATTGAATAAAGTTCACTTTCAGTATGAATCGAATCGTGTTCCTTTATATTCTTTTTTATGATGCAATTTTTAAAGCTTTCTTATCTTTTTTTAAATTCTCTCCTACTACTACTACCATGATGTCACGTTTCAGTGAATAGGCTTTAGTTTACTTTTGGCAACGGCTAGGGAGAGGTGCTAGTTTAACTCACACTGAAGAGCTATAATACAGCGAAACAGTCGGTCTGTTTATGACTATTTATATATCTTTTGTATATATATATATATATATATATATATATATATATATATATATATATATATATATATATACCTATTTTAGCATTAGGAATCTCCAATCTTACAGAGTATGGTTCCGAATACATATTTCGAGTGAGACAATGTTAAAAGCGAGGTGATGGCATCCAGCCAAATGATTATTAGTTGGATCAATAATAAGGGGCAAACTATTGGGAATGATCAATAGTTTCTGCTAAAAGTAGAATTCATAGTGCACATTTTAACACCAACAGACATGAGTGGAGGCTATTCATAGTTTCCGTAATAATATCAACATCTATTTTTATCTAATAGGATCTAATATTTATGAATATACATTTTTCGGTTAAGAGCTGATGAAGAATTGTATTTCGATAATTACACAGTTTCGAATTGTAATTCAAAATAGGTGAAAAGTTATTCGTCTGGTCTCTGACCTTTACGATTTGTTCTATTGGGTTTTGCATGGATAATGACTATTTTAAATGATGAACGTTTCGGGAGTCTTGAACATTTGTTGCTCTATTGGGTGTGATTCTTCTATCGTCTTTCTCGGGTGCAACAACATTGCTTATTATCACTTTTGAAAACGCTGTGATTGTCTGGAAAATAAAAAGACACGAATTGAGTTAATTGAAATCCAGCATCGAGAACACCTATAGACACTCAATTTCATTCAGGTTGTTGCATAGCCTTCTCCTTGAGGCGTCGGCGGTTACTCGTTTAACACCAACAATTATATAGTTTGCATACCTTTAAATTTCTGGCTCGCCGCGTAGAGGGTCGCCGTCTCAATATCGTCTAGTGGTTGAATACCTTCATCCTTTTTCTGCCGTGAACCACGCCGCTGAAACAAAAGCTCCATGATCGGGTCGGAAGACGAACAATCTTCTTAATTTAACTTCAGTTTTTTTTCAAGCGTTAGTAATCAAATCAGCTGGGAGATATTCACCAACGTCGAGAGAGAGAGAGAGAGCAAATTACTACTTTATCGTAGTTACTTATCAAATAAGTCTAAACCATTTGTGGAGGGGGGAGAGAACTTTTCGCCTGTATTTTCTTAAGGAAATATTTGCCTTATCTGTTTTAGATTACATGGTAACAATCACGTCTGATAGGTCCGCCTCCAAAACCCAAACTGCTAAAACTCGCTTCTCACGAAGAACGAGTGACGTCACGGATCCCTCTGTTTCTCACGCAAAGGCCCGTGACGTGATAAAACCTCTCGCAGGTGCACATTGGCCCTTGATCTCAGGTCTCATCACGCGGTGACCCTGTTACGTCTGTTATTTCCGACTGTGAGAACATGCCCTATTCGGCACTTGACTGCACGGGTCCCCCGCACTAACTCGCGCAAGCCAAACCAACGATTTCCAACAAATACGTCAATTCCCATAGGGTCATTATCCAACAAAGTATCTTGTAAATGCGAGAATATATTTTTACCAGATATACAAAACAAAAACTTTATAGTGTATTCAAACATTTCATCAAGTCGCTGCCCCCAGGACACCGGCGAGACATATTTCATTACTATACAAATCACAGTGCAGGTATGGGGTTTCGTCCCGCTGACAAAATCGACGAATAAAATCGATTTTCTGTCCTGATTATGGCTAACAATAGAACAGCGAGGACGGCATATCTGTTCATGACGATAACGGGGTCTCGAACACGTTTTTAACAGTATCAACGTTCATGCAGACGATAAAGTAATATCCATGGTTATATTAGAGGACCGTAACCAAGGGAAGAATTAATTGGGATTTTATTTGTTGATCTCGTAGGAATATATTGGTTCATATTCGATGTAGGTTTTAAGCGATCAAACTTATATTTCAAATATAAACGTGGCAGTCAGCCACACAAACAAAGCGTTTCATCAACATATGTAACGGTAATTTAAAATTGTATTAGTCACTTAAACGTTACAACAAAGATAACTTAATTTCAAACTTGAGCTTTGAAGCGCGCAAATGTGATTTCAAACTTTAAAATAACAGTGAGGAAAAGTTGATTTTAAACTTAAGTGTTACAACAAGAAACACATGATTCCACTTTTTAAAATGAGTGCGATAAAATTATTATTTTAAACACATGCGTTACAAAGTAAATGTGATTTTAAAGATACGAATGACAGCGCTTTAAGTGTGATTTGAAACTGAAGCGTTACAAAAACGAACAACGTTATTGCACTCTTAAACATGGCAACGGAAAATGCGTTACAAAAAATGCGTTACAAAAAAGTGATTTTAAAGATAATAATGACAGCGACGACGGTGTTATTAAAAACTTAAGTGTTACTAAAAGGAAAAACATGATTTCAGTCTTTTAAATGACAACGGGTAAATTATGATTTTGCGTTACAAAAAAGTGATTTCAAAAATAGGAATGACAGCGACGACAATGTTATTTTAACCTAAGAATGACAGCAAGGAAATAATGATTTCTAGCAAAGATAACAGCAATGACAATGCAATTTTAAACTTAACCGTAACTAAAACGCCAACGTGATTTAATTCTTAAAATTGCAGCGGTAAAAGTATGATTTTAATGCGTTACAAATAATAAAGTGATTTCAAAGATAAGTATGACAGCGACGAAAATGTGACTTTAAATAAAGAATAAAAACAAAGAACACCTAAACTCAAACTTAAAACCAGCGACAGAAAATGATATTTTAAAATTAATCTTTACAACGTGACAAATGCGATTTGTAAATAAATAAAAGACATCGAGAATATGTGATTTTAAACTTAAGCGCAATGTAATGTAATTTATTTCTACTTTACCGTAATATCAAGGAAAATGCAATGTCAAACTTAAAAATGAGATCGACAAAAATGTGATTTAAAATTTTAGCATGCCAATAAAAAAAAAATTAAAAAATCTGATGTCAAACTTAAAATAACAGCGTCCAAAAATTGTATTAGTTATTTAAGCCAGTAAACAGGCCGACGGGCGGATATGGCCTATTATTGAGATACGTAAGCGTATTTTAAGCATTTATTTCAGTGTAAAATCATATTTTGAATATTTGCGCGGTATTGTTTTAAGTGAGATTTAAAGCGTAAGCGTTCTAGACTGAGAGACACAGATGATTGTACACATCTAAGATAATATGTGTTAATTCAATTTGCGAATTTAGCGATGAAAACGCTATTTCAAACCAATGTATTACGTACCTACCGCCAACATGTCGTATATACAGTTTCGTAATCCTAGTTAATCAAAAATTACAGCTAGAAGAGACAGACAAAAATCAAATTGCTATAAGGTTTCAATTGACATACAATTACTGTAGTATCAATTATTGTATGAGCTTCAGGACCATGTCCGAAAAATGTAGAGAAACTTAAAAAGAATGGAGAGGATTGACACAATACGAACTGATGAAAACGCTGAAAAATAAAGAACAATCCTAAGTTGCCTATAAGTAACCTATATAACCAAGCGACATTTGCGACACACAGAAAGGTTGACATGAGATAGCACTGTAGCCAGCACAATATTATTGGTGGCACATATTAATCTGCTGAGATTTCATGAGTAAATATGGGAAAGTTTAAAACATGAAATTAAATTACAGATACAATGACAGTTTTTGTACAAGGAATAGTGCATAAGCATGTACAAACTAGTAAGTACAAGACAATAACCCACTGAAATCCCTATTTCAACCGAGTCAAATACCCTTAATATTAAGCAGGGAAACAGTCTAGTAAAAATAAAAACACAGACACATCTCTAAAGCCGACCGATATTGTGAAGTAAAGACGACCTTAACATTAATCTTTATATCAGTGGCTTTAGAGATGTGTCTGTGGTATTATCTCTACTAGTGTTCCATGCTTATCCACGATTCCAAATACTAAACATACAATAATATATGATAAAAATACTATAACTTAAAACCTCTCCTATTGCAGTAGTGCTAAGACCGGTAAGGACCTTAGAAAATAGTTTTAGCTCGTCTGAGAATATACATAAAAACTATGAAAAAATAGCACTATTTAGACACCCATAAAAGGGTACAAAGGGGTTCGAGGATGAGTCTGTTTCTCAAACTTTACAACACCCCACCAGTCTTTGTCAGCGATAACTGGTAAACGGTTGGTGCGAGAACGTTAAATGAGTTTAATGGAATCGGACAGAGTAGCTGAAAATCTGCGGAGAATTTGTGCGACACAAACTCTAGGTAAACCGATATCATTTTACTAACGCGAGAACTCTGGTAACTACTGGTGTGAATGTAAACTTACTACCGGAACAGTAGCAGACACTCGCTTTGAAGCAAGTGAACACCACGAGCTATTGCTGTTTAGGAGAAACAGCTTACCTTGTTGGATTGCATTTAACCATGTTTCATCGGATGCTTTGATAAGTGGTACATTTCACTTTGGGCTGCAGATAATATCGGGTCATCAGATTAGAATACGTTTCTGTCCTGAACTGGGAACTGCTGGTGTGAGCCCTATTAATTCAAAGGAATCTACCGTATTTTTATTATCATATAGAACAATTGTATTATTCTGAGCAGACATATTCATATTGTTCGTAGATAAGACACGTGTTTGATTTAAATCACTTTAATCAAAAGTGTTGTAAGTAAATTGAAATCAATGCAAATGTATGTCTTCATGGAGCAAGTTGAACAGAGAGATAAATATATTATGTAAAAAATATGATTTTTACTACAACATATGTGGGTTTAGCGAACGTGTCTATGAAGTAAAGTAGCAAACAGGAAGTCAAGATATAGTGATACGCAATAAATAGAAAGTTAAATATGGTCTCTTGTTAATTAGACATAACTCAAACAAGAATATTGGACAACAACAATTTTTTATGTATTCTTATTTTTGATTTAGTAAATTAGAATTTATTTTTAGCTATATAAATTTTATGATTTATGGAAATTCCATGGTGTAATTAAATATTACTATAAAAGGTTACCATTCAAAATGTTCATTTTATAATGTTAGGTTGGCATGACGTCGGGAGATAAAAATAAGTAATATACTAGAAGGCATACATGATAAGACACACATACAGAGGGAGCGAAATAGAGATACAGAGAGAGAGAGAGAAAGAGAGAGAGAGTAAAGAAGGAGTAGGGAGTACATTTTTATAGTTTATTTGATTTATAAAGACAGCTGCGGTTACGTCTAAATAATGTCTAAGATAATGGGAGTCTAGAAGGATAGACGTTGTGAAGTGAGTAATTTGTGTGTTCTTCGCGTTCCCCTGACTGTTGTGTCTGATGAGTTTATTCAGGGACATCTTCCTGTTGACTAAACACAGTCGAACGCATACTGATTCAATCCTATTTGGCTCCAGCATTGAACATATGTAAAAGACGTGGGGGCCCTCGAACTATGTGCACAAGGGGCAGCCAAGCAGAGAAGAGGACACCGGAATAATGGCCTTCAGTGTAAAGCCGGCCGTTTCCTTCGTTTGAATAAAGTCAGCAAAATAGGAAGATGAAGCTCAAAGAAATACAGATACATAGAGTTAAGTTGTGTTTGTTTATTATTTACTAGAACTAAGAAATATTAGAAAAAAAGAAAATTATCTTCGATAGAAATTGGTTTGTTATGTATCACAGCTGAATCGTTCGAATGAAGTGATGCTGAGTATCAGTGTTCGCAATCTTTTAGATGACGGTTTGAAATTTCTATTATTTGGATTATTCGGACTGCGATTCTCATCTTATTATTGTTTTAGAATTATGAAGAGTTCCAGTGCGCAGAACCGGCGCATTAAATAAGATTTTGAAGAGTTAGTTTTCTAGAAGATCGCAATTTTTGTAATGAGAATTGATAATTTGTAATTATTTTGATCTTTCGATCTACTATTGCTATATTGGATGTTATCCTCACGAAGTTTCTCTTAATATAACCTAAATCCTCTTTCATGTGCCTTTTGTCGAACTTAGAAATGTTTATGTCGAACTCGGGAATCCAAACGGAATTTTGAACTGAATCTTACTAAAACTTCGGGGGCAATTTTTCTCGTTCCGTCAGCCAATAAATGTTAAGTAAGTAATATTTAGTTTATTCTGAGTTAGTATCACCTGTAGTGAGGATTGACCCTTTAACCTTCTAGAGTTTACGTAGACACATGACGCAACGGATTAAGATGTTAAGTAATAATCAGTGACAGTCTTCTGGATGCTGAAGGTTCAACCCTCATTAGATTACAGACGATACTAATTGAGAGAAAAATAATAAAAATTACTTTAGCCGTCTAACCAATAATGGCTGACGAAATTACATGAAGATTCTAGAGTTCGACAAGAAGATGGTTAAATGAATACTATTTTCATGTCATAATATACGGCATTGTCTGTTTGGCTTAGTTTCGATTTTGTTCGTGCTTTTACTGCAAAGACACATTTTGGGGTTTATTTATTACCGAAAAAGATTATCTAGTCTATATGATTAATTGAACAGAAGTTGCTATTGTAGCAAAAGCTGGAGGTAAATCTCTGATTTATAGTTTACCAATAATATTAATGCGTTAATAAGCAATGGGCCTCGGACTTTTGTTTAAACGTGAAGTTTTGGTTCTGTACGATCTGAAGAAGCAACCCTCACAAGCATTACCTCCTCTTTCAGGGTGTGTGTTATTTATGGCTAATCGCGTGAAGCCTCCTATCGAGGAATCCCACGGGGACGATCGCGACTATAATTTCAACCTTCCAGTGCACTCCCCTTTTTATGGGGGGTAGCTGGATTTCGCTCGCGTAAAACTAACGTCATGCCTAACTATTCTTGAGAATGAAATAAAAATTACGACTTTTACTCGTTCAAGCGATCTTAACTAAAATCCAAATTACTTACTGTCCAGTCAGTTATATTAATTCTGACTAGTCATGGCTGACGGAACGAAAAACAATCTACTACTGTAGATTAAATAAATGTTTAAGTTACAAAATTGCGTACGGATTCCCGAGTACGACATGACAAATTCGACAAGATGCACCTGAAGAAGCTGGAAGGGTACATCGGTCGAAATGAGCAAAATATGTAGAATGCAGCATCATTGCGTTCGAGTGTCGCTAAATCTACGTTGATATTTTACATTTAGCAGTGCTTTCTAATTACACGATAGAAACAAGTAGATACAATTACTACAATTACTTTTGTTAATAATCTGCCAATAAGGAATAACATTAAAAAGTTCTCATGAACGCTTTCCAAGTTTCATTGTCTTTATTATAATTACAATGATTTTGTCAATAATAAAATCGAATATGTTTGAACAGACTGAGTACGTTCATACTGTTGAACAGAGATTTGACCTTTGCTTTTTAATAAGTGCTTAGGTGTCAGGAGGCTATCCATCCAAGCCTTACCTATTACCTTGGGAGTGTGGGGTTTACTGCCGATTGTCTGAGGGGTTCCTACCGGTGAATGCCGACGGGTCCGACGCAAGCTATATTTATAACTTTCCATAATGGCCTTCTTTTGGAGGAGCTGGATTTTCCAGTATAAACTGACTTGATGTCTAAACTTCCTGCAGTAGAAAAATGGTAAATACTTGAAGGCATGCTTGGGCTAAATATGTAGAATGCAAAGACCATTAAATGTGTTGATATTTAAAACTCAGCATTAATTTATAATAACAGAAAAAAAATGGTATCTATGAAATTAGTTACAATAAGTTATCTATATAATAACAGTCAATGTAGGTGTCCCCAACCCGATTCGTGGTATGAAGCAAAGCGTAGAGAGAAGAGGAAAAAATAAGAAGGTGAAAAAAGGCATTAGACAGAGTAACGGCGGATGTTACTGGTTATTTCAAAACTTGATACCAGTCAACAATTCAGAATTCAGTTTTTAAACTGTCGGCGTTGGCTGCCGCTTTTTCTGCTTTCAATACTAAGTATTGTCTATTAGTGTGTTTGTGAGTGAATGAGAGAGAGCTTAACTTTAGTTCGACTTAGCAGTAGTAGTGTCTTCTTTCTCTTATCGATTAGTTTTCTTTTATTTATTTGAAGCAGTAAATACTAATTAATGAATAAAATTAAAACATTTCCATGAAGTGAGTCCAAATGTTATTGTCTTTGTTATAATTACTTGCAGATATATCAGGAGTTGTATAAATGCCGACGTTACAGAATAAAACATCTCAGCGTATGTGTGTCACCAACGAAACTAAGAAGATCGATGATATTAAAAAAAACAAAGTTGAAGCTATTACTGCGTAATTCTCGAAAGAAAGATCAAAGCGTCATCATGCATATATGATCTTTTAAGTATCTGCATATCAGACCAAATCTGCAGTCTGCGAATCCTGGTCCTTCTAATTTCTAATACATAAATAGCACAGATCAAAGGAAAAATAATTAATGTAAAACATTGCCAACCAAGCCAAAAAATGTTTAGATACGCGTGTGTAAAAATAAAGTTAACGTCGAAAGTTCCAATGTAAGTTTACACTTCAGTAGACTAAAATTCTCCATTAGAAGTCGAGTGCGAGCAACATGTCCCGACAGTTATGTCATAGACAGAAACTTGTTAATGTAACGTGGCAAATGGGCAGTTCAGATGCTTCTTTTGGGCTGGTCTTACTCCTGATTGGGTTAGGATTTTTATGTATACTGTCAAGAACAAATACAACTCCAAATATATTGTTAACACCCAAGTCAATTTGTGCTGTTCTTATTAATAACCTAAAGGTTATTAATAAAAACAGCACAAATTGACTTGAGCTGTTAATAAAAATAAGAAGGGAGCAAGAGACACATTAAGCTGCCCACACAGTGAAATGCTGTCCAGATAACCGGGACATCAAACAACGATAGTGTGACACTAGAACAAGACATTTACACAAAATAAAAATACACTAGTAATAGAGTGTAAATATAGTATAAAGTATAGTATAAAGTACTTCCTCGGTCCATTTTGTCGCATGATTTACATACGGAACCTATCTCTTGCTTGACGGAACTCATATGAGCATCAAAATAAAACAAAAACAAAGTTAAAGCTATAACTTCGGATGGACCATAGTTAGTAATGAGTTCAAGGAAGACGAAGAAATTAGCTGGAGTAATCTCTATATATCAAAAGTAAGGTGTGTGTATAAATTTACATAATTATATGTACAGGATACGAGGGGCGGTCAATGCTCCTGACCCACTTTCAGTTGTCTGATCTAAATGAAATTTTGCATGTAATGATTTATATCTGTATGGGTTATGTTGCAAAAACAGCTTTGAACTAATCGTGGTTTCTGATTTGCAGGTGTTTGAACTAAGTCAGATGTGAAATGGAGCCAGTTGAGTGTTGCGCAGTGATACGGTGTTTGTATTTGAAAGGACGCACACCAATGAAGACTTTCGATGAAATGAAAAAACACTTATAGTGATGATGCACCATCATATGACCTTGTAAAACGCTTGCATCGTGTATTAAAAAATGACTGGAAGTCTGTGGAAACAGCTCCCAGAACTTGTCGTTCTTCTTTTGCCATTGATGAGGCATCTGTCCATCAAGTTGAGGCTGCCATTCTGGAAGATCGACTCATTACTATTCGCCAAATATCCAAAGAGGTCAAGATAAGTACGGGCTCTGTGGCAACTATCATTCATGACCATTTGCATATGCATAAGGTGTCTGCCGGATGGATTCCTAGATTGTTCACGCCTTTCTATAAGCAAGAACGCGTCGAGTGCTCGAGGATGAATTTAGAGATGTGCCAAGAAGATGAGTCAAAGTTTTTCAAAAGACTGATTACACAGTATGAGACTTTGGTCCATCACTATGATCCAGAGAACAAAACCCAGTCAATGCAGTGGAAGGACTTGGACTGACCACCTCCAAAGAAGGCAAGGGTGCAGCCCTCCGCTGGCAAGGTTATGCTCACAGTCTTCTGGGACCAAAACGGAGTAGTGATGACAAATTTCCTGGCAAGGGGTACCACAATTACGCCTATTACACTTCACTTTTGATGAAATTAAGAGAAGCTATCAAAATCAAGAGGCGAGGCAAGATTAGCAAAGGTATATTCCTCCTGCAGGACAACGCTCCGGTCCACAACTCGCATGTCACCAGATCAGAAACACGGGCATGTGGCTATGGAATCCTCCCCTATCCCCTTTACTCACCTGACCTTGCATCGTCTAACTTTTATCTCTTCTTAGCCAGCTAGTTGTTTTTGAAAGGGAAGCGTTTCCCAGGTGATGTAGCTATGATTTCTGGAGTAACGACGTGGTTGGAAGACCAACCTGGGGTGTTCTACAAAAACGGTGTGCAGAGCTGCAGCAAACGATGGGAATAATTCATAACTCCGGGTGGTTCCTATGTAGAGAAAGGCTAATAATTGTGCCAAGTTTCATTAATCTATTGCTATGGTAAATGGGGCAGGGGCATTACTTATTGACTGCCCCTCGTAATATCCTAGATTTATAAACGGATAATTATGGTTTAAAAATATATATACTTGGTAACACGATGAATAACATGTGCACATTAGTTTTGTATAACTTTAAAATTTAAGGCATGCATGTACATAAAGTTAGGTATGGGTATATATATATATATATATATATATATATAGCTACCGGAACAGTTTCAGTTCGCTTCAAAGCGAGTTTTTGCTACTGTTCTGGTAGCTAGTTTAATTCTATATTGTTGTATAGGACATACCTTTAAACTAATGAACCAGTCATTATTAATTTTGGAATATATATATATTCCTGGCAATAGGATGAGTAACATGGCCACTTTATATTGTCATTTTAAATTTAAACATGTAGTAGGTGCATGTATATACATTTATGTATGTGTATATGTTTATATATGTTTATGTATAACATTCACTTTCAAACTAATCAACCGTTAATTATGAACTTTTCAACACATCTTCTAGGCGTAAAGTTGTCTAATGTTGGCTATTTTAGTTTTATTACATTTTATATAAAGCAGGCAACGAAAAGCCCTTCGTGAAAATTGAGATACCACCGATATTTGTGACATTTTAACAAAAGGTATAAGACATTAATTAATCACTAGTCCCCCAATTTGAAGTCCTTTGGTGTATTATAAAAGGGTTTAATGATCATAATATTGACACCACTTCCAATTTCAAAATTCAAATATTTCAAATTTAAACTAGAAAGTTATACATAGTCAATAGGCACTAATTAAGCAATATTTACTGAATTTCAATTTCTTCTTAAGATCACTTAGACTTAAGCCTTAACATTTAGACAATTTATTTAGTTATACTCATGTAATGGATGTTAATCAACATTGGAATAAGCATTCAAGACATGGTTTAGTATCATTATATCGTAATTTTAATCCTCGTAAATAAACATAAAAGTGTGGCAAAAGGTTTCTGTTTGAGAGATTTATTTTAATCATCTTGATACGGCTGTTCTTCCTGTTTTCTTGAAGTTATTTTATCTAATTTTCTAGTAAAGAATTTCGAACTGAAAAATTAAACTAACCGTTCTAAAATAATAAGCTTCTCTTCGAAGCTAAAATCTAGTAAAATATTAAGTGATAAGATAGACCAATTGTGTGTAAATTTAAATCAAAAATTATTTTTTACTAATGTATCGGATATTGATATAGAAGCAATGCCTCAAAAATGACAATAGATGCAGTTAACTTGAAATACAATATAGGAAGTAGTACGAAAAGTTATATTATTTACGAAGTTTATATTTTTTATTTTTCTTAGGCTGTCACTCATTGCTTATTCTTCATTTGTGTACTATTGATTATGTATTTTGTTTGTTTGTTTGTGTTTTACCGTCTGTCGATTCTTTCTGTTTGTCGCTTAAACTCTATTTTCAGATTTCGGTTTATTTTTACTGGATTATTTTTGTGTCTGTGATAGTGCACCGCTTTTTTCACGCAAGTGCTGCACATATGCTTGATGGCAGGACCGGATTAGAAGTAAGACTGGGCATAGTGTTGTTACGAAAATAGGACACCGGACAAAGAAAAAGACGTGAGATACAGAATAAATACCGTAGCGTCATGATGAGTAGCTGCTTCCTTGATGGTCTGAACATTTCACATTCTGCGAATGTTGGCCGTCTAAATTCGTATATATGAATAACAGAGACAGATGAAGGTAAGTAGAAATAATTAATTGAGTAAAACAATGACAACCTATGACAGGACATCGATGAAAATATTTTAATATTAGAATGCTATTCCAAAGGCAACACCACGCAAAGTTTTTACTTTTATCACTCAGATTCTAGGTAAAACAATATGTGTTTACCAATTCTATGTCACTGGTCTGAGAACTCTTGATGTATACAAAATAATAAACACTTATACGTTCCAAATTAAAATTACAATTGTACTAAATGTTACATAAAGAACCATTGTCATGACGGATGAACTAAAATTAAGAATATTAATTTTAACAAACGAGGACCGTAGAAATTCCACAGTGCTTTCCTTCATGTGTTGTATACTTCTTTAAAATATTTATATAATATGGACGTCCGATAAGAACGCAGACCCCATACTTTATTGTAGAGTCTACGTTTGTATCAGACGTATTATACCACCTTTGCTTAAACTGAAAGGTTTTTTCTATTTAAGGACTCTGGTTAATCTAATTAAAAATATATATTGTAATCGGGGGTCTATCTTAATAAACCTTGTATGAACGTGTGAAATAGTGGCCTGCGACAACGACGGAGACCCCACAATATTATTGTATCATATTACGACTGAACAAATCCGACACTTTGAAAGTAAATTTTATTTCGAGTCTAACGTTCGACATAACAAATAAAACAACTTTTTACATTGCATTTACGGCCATCCGGCGATCCCATCTTTTAAGAAAGTAAGTGTAGTGTGATAACGTAGGCACGAATATGAAATTGACATAGCGTATTATTACATAGATGCTAATATACATTCCAAGAAAGCCTAGATTTAGTTTAACCTGGTACATTGTATTTTCATGGACAATGCCCCTGCATGGGTTCCTCTAGTTACATAATATTATTAATATAATTTGGCGTATAACTCGTACATCTATCTACCAAAGGGAAACAGAAAGAAGGAAGAAGAAAGGGGGACAGAAAGAGAAAATACTATATAATTATGTGAGAGTTAGATCTAACTACACATACATATTTCTTATTATAGTGCAGAATTGTCTCCGCCATATTGGATATTCGCAGCTGGTTACAGAGACACCCATCTCAGGTCATCAGTGTTTTTGGTCGGCGTATCAATGCGACAGACACATCTCTTCCATTCTATTAGTTGGCCCTTCACACATTTCAAGATTGGCTTGAAGGTTTTCAATTATTTCCAGGTGCACAGCTCTGCTCATTAAGCTGGACCGAGCGGAGCCCTTGCGTCTCGGATTGTGCACGGATTGCGTTCAGAAAAGCTCCACGCAATAATGTGCCGATGACAGCCATTGAGCTCCAAGCGCAATTTCAGACAATCATTCTCGAAAAACGAGGAGACACTCTTCGCATATTGGAGCCATGCAGGTTGGTGCTTCGCTTGTCCTTCGTGAAAGGCGTTAATAAAATTAAAATGCAAATCTCCTATAAAAAACAAAACAACCCCAGGCTTTTCTCGGTGTGACGCTTTCGATGCATTGTCTTCGAAATTTTATTTTTATTTTTTAAATTTAAATACCAAATAGAAAGAATTGAATTAAATATATACGAGTTATATGTGATCAGTTATTTATAAGAGCAATATTATTCTTGTGTAAAAAGATATACATACGCACACACATATATATATATATATATATATATATATATATATATATATATATAAATAGATGAAAGAAGAGTGATAAATATGAACGAATGTCCAGATTTATTTCAAACTTCAATTGTTCAATGCAAGGTATATTCAGGTAATAAAATTATGTTTATTATTCTTTCCAAGGCTTTTCAAAGATCGAAATCTTATCATCAGAGGAATTATATAGATAGATCAGTTGGCAGTGCATGTTTATTACTCTTCTTTCATCTATCTATATAATTGCTCTATCTCGTATATTGAGCTTAAACCATTTCACTATATGTTCTATCTACTAAAAGTTTACTTTTAGTTTCATATTTGATCCTATATATATATATATATATATATATATATATATATATGATGTGTTATATAATGTGTTACGCGGCTAAAAGCGATGAATCATTTACATTATACAAATAAAATAGTCTTATGGAAAACGTAGCCGCATGTACATTATAGCTGTTATTATAATTGTAATATTTCGAACGGTCCCCCACAACTCAAACGATGAAGGTAATATTCACTGAAACGCAACGGATAGCCGTAAAGTTAAGGGACATATTTTTCACTCATTTATAGAAAGCACACGAAATATGTGTAGCATTTCAGCACAGCACGTAAACATTTTAATATCAAATATGAAGAATGTGCAGTTTAGGTTAGAGATATATTTCTCGGCAAGACGACATGCCTTAGTTAAACAAATGTTATACTTTTTTAGAGTATGACATGCTGAACGTATTTAAGTGAAAATCAATTGAGTATAAGGTATTAATAGAAAATGACATTTCGGTAATTTCGAACATGGTGTAATTGTCAATAAAAAAGTAGAACGAAAATTAAGTGCGACGATGTTTTCATTTTTTTAAAACTTGCGTTGCAAAATCAGAAGAATTATATTTTGAAATAAATATTTCTTGTAAATATTTTTATTGTTTTAAAAAAATATTTTCGCATAAGTCACTAAAAGACTGTATTTCTTTTTATTGAACCTAGTGTCAATTTCTCATTTTTAGCGACTTCCGTCTATTAAACGAAGCATGTCAACCATATTTCAAAATACGTTGATAACACTAGCATATTAACTAACTTAAAAAAGTGTTTTTATTCCTATTTTATGCGAAATACTAAATTGTTTTTTACTGCACATGTAATAACTATTTTTTAATTCAAACTTTAGGCTACTGCATATCACCTATTCAGAAAAATATTACTTAAACGTTACGTATACCAAAATATTTTTATAGTGGCTTCACTGCAAAATCCGCCCCCTTCTCACTCTTTCTCTCTCTCTCTCTTATATATATATATATATATATATATATATATATATATATATATATATATATATATATATATATATATTTACAAATACTTTACAAAAAAAAAACCAAGCCTTAACCAGACACAAAACAAAACAGATATTCGCCTCCGCTATTGAGGCTTGCATTCACAAATATCCAAGGACTTACAACCAACATTAACTACGTAGACACTTTTCTCCTGACAAACTCCCCGGATATCCTAGCACTACTAGCACTAAATAAAACAAACCTTTAACCCTTAATCTCCTCTCACCACTTTGACATTACTGATTACCTTTCACTCTACAAACATATGCACGGGCTAGGTGTTTATGTTCGAAACACCCTCCCCTTGACTAGAGAACATAGGTTAGAATCAGATGACCAAGTCTACATGTGCTTTAGATTTACATTACATCACAAAGTTAGTGACTTATATTTATTGTACCATTCTCATTCGACCACGGACTGTACCCTGCTTGACTATGTTTCTGTAAGCATAGATAGAGCACTCTCACTCGACTCGTATGTGGAAATACATGTATTTGGGGATTTTAATGCACACCACTGTGACTGGTTGGGATTCTTCAGCATTACTGATGCAGCTGGGAACTCTACGTTTAATTTCTCCTCAGCTCACGACCTCTCACAGACTGTTACTTTCCGACCCGCCTTTCTGGTCGTGCGGACCAGCAAGCCCCACTTCTCGACCTGTGCTTGACCTCACTACCCACAGCTTTTAAGGCGAATGCCCATAGCGGGCTCAGAAACTCTGATCACATTGTGGTAATGATACTTATCACTTTAAAACCCCGTTTAAAAGCTGAAAAGCTGCTTCTCAAAACGCCGAAAAACTATGAGCAGGCTGATTTTGAATCCATCAGGGATCACATCAGCGACTCCCCATTGGGTGAAACCTTCCTACTCCCTGCTGATCAGTGTCCAAATGAGCTAACCGAATGGGTCAAAGCAAGCATTGATGTTTATGTCCCCACGCGAAAATTATTTAGCAAACCACACTCACCTCAATGGTTCCCCTCAGAATGTGCAGCTGCTATTGCTGAGAGGCGGAAGGCATCCGGAATTCCGGCCGCCACATGTCAACCGTTAATAGACAGAAATTTATAGAGGCAAGAAATGATTGCAAATAGTGATAGATGAAGCAAAGAGAAAGTATACAGAGATTACCAAAAAATGCATTGAGTCACATAAACTAGGTACTCGTGATTTCTGGAAAATCTACAATAGTGTGATGAACAATGGGCAATAGACATCCCCCCGCTATCAAATCACAACGATGTTGTTTGCACGGAAACTGATAAGGCTGAATCCTTCCTAACAAAAAGAAAGACTCAGGTTGTCCTCGAATGCCGTTTATCTAAGCAACATGAGATAAATGCTGGTGTACCCCAGGTATCCATCTTTGGACCTCTACTGTTCCTGATTTCCATAAATGACCTCCCTAATGTCATTGAGACAGAGATAAGAATATTTGCTGACTACACGACACTCTACTCTTGTCATGTGGGCAACAGCGACGCGTACTTATTTGAGGCAATGGCTGAATCCTTAGAAAATGACCTCCAGTCTGTAGTGGATTGGGGTAAAAAATGGATGGTAACTTTTGATGCCGCAAGGACAAAGTTACTTTCCGTCAATAACTACAAGAAACCTCTTCAACCACCGATTGTCATGGCAAATATTACCCTACCTGAGAGTTCATCATTCACACATCTCGGCCTAACTTTCACGGATAACATGAATTGAAATAAATACATTGAATATATTGTCAGGGCTGCTGCAAAGAAAGTGGGCTTGCTCCACCGTTCTCACACCTGACATTATCCTATATATGTACAAACCAAGATTCGCCCATGCCTAGAGTATTGTTGCAACATCTCAGCTGGAGCATAATCCACTAGTCTCTCACTCTTAGACAAGGTCCAAAAAAGAGTCGCAAACTTAATAGGTCCATAACTATCCAGCAAGCTCCAGCCCCTGTCCCATCGTCGCGATGTTGCTTCATTGTGCCCATTTTACAAGTACTTCAATGGATTGTGCTCTGACTAGATCAACTTGATAATCTGCCAAATCCCATCCATAAACTGTGGAGATCCCCAGATACCGAAGAGCTTTCTACTCCAAAAGCCTCTTGCAACGTGTTGCTGGACTCTGGAACTGCCTTCCTGCTCCTGACTGTACTGATATGCAAATGTTTAAAACTAATGTAAACAGATATCTCGCTACACATCCTCCAATTTAGGTCCCCCCCAACTTTCACGCTTCTCGGTAGCCTTTTACGTATACAGTGGTAGCCAATCTTAATATATATATATATGCGAATTTTACAGAAGGGAACATCTCATAAACAGGAGCATGGCGACAAAACTGAGCTTGACTTTTAGCTTCTACCTAAAGAAAACGATCATATTCTAATCAGAAAAATATTCAACTCTTGTGTTTCTCTCAGCCACGACGTCCATACCACTATTAGCGCTACTGAAAGGCTCGTGGGAAACACCTTTCGTCTCTCCATGTCTTTGATTACGTAGTATACGTTTAGGAGCAGATATTTCTCCGAGAACGAATACGAACCGTCACCTTATTGACATATACCCAGAATCGCCTTAGTTCAGGGTATTTAAGGAATGCGTGGTTTGTCGTTTCTCCTTTTAGCATATATCAGCGGGGATACTCGGGCGTGTTGTATGGCATCGAAAGGTAACCGCTTCCGGGAATAAAGGCGAACACAACATTGTTGAGATGACTTGTACCATTCAGAGCGGATTTCATACTCCGCCTACCCGAACCACTTGATTAACAGATCATTATCTGCCTCTACTTAACCGCAGTGAAATCCTTTTCTAGATGACCGTAGAAGGTTACTGAAATACGGCAGTTCGATACTCGGCCTACGACTGCCCTCGACTGCGGGGTCGAGATAGAGACAGAGGCCGGGAAAGGCGCTCTCGACCAGGGGGTTCTACGCAGATTCCTCTGTCAAAGTTCGACTTTGGAAAGTCAGTCTCTGCGTAATGTCGAGCATCTCTAAATCTCCCTCCCATGGGCGTTTGATACAGACCTGTCTGTGAACCCAGTGTCTTCAAGCATCCTACAGAGGCGAGGAATGAAGGTGTAGGAACACCTTTAGGCGGCTCTATCTTTTATGAATAGTTACACTCGACGCCAAACTCGACCGACACATCGATCTTTGACCGTACTTTCGATAGCCGAGGATTCGAACCGGGATGTTCAGTAGAAGAGAGCCGGAAGCGTAGAGTTACCTTTCCAGGCACCCAACATCAGGCTTCTCGGCTTGTTGCGTTATATCTTGTCCACCGTTATCGTTTCGATTTCTCGGAAGCGGTGATGTCATCGAACACTCTTTCAGGCTAGTCTCCGTCACAGGGGCGATCACCGCATTGGGTGATACCGTCTTCTTTTCCGATAACTTACTGAAGGAAGCTCTGGTACCTGGTAGCGGAGCCAGTCTTTTAGGAGCTAGGAACTCCTTTTCCTTCTTGATGTTGGTTGTGGCGGCGTTGGAGGCTTCCTTTCCATCTCTAAATTTGTCCATATTTTGTCGGTTGAACAGAGCTAATAAATCGCGTGGAGCCTGGATATTTGGAAAACTTAAGGAAAGCGCCAACAAAAAAAGGGAAAAGGGGAAAGATAGACTGAGAAGTGACGGGTAGGAGCGTTAATACGAAGAAAGAAAGTTTGGCATGCCCTCCTTAGCTCATTGTAAACACAGTTGATAAAAATAATACAAAAAGAGAGTGACGCGTTACTGTATACGTTAGCTATGTTGCAAAACGTATATTTTTACCCATATATAACACATTCATCCTAATTTTTCAGAATAAGCTAGACGGTCCACAACTATTATACTATTATTTAATAGGGGATTATATAGTTAAAAAGGGGTAACTTCAATTGTATCTTTTGAATTTTTGAATTTTGAAAAAAGAGTACTAATACACTTGATTTTCAGATAATAGACCTGCCCCTTATATCTATTTATGTGCAGAGCCTATTAGTTAAGCAGCAGATAAAATATTGAGGTTTCATGCATGCGATACCAAACAAAAATAACATTTTATTAAATTTTAGGTGCTATCCTTTAGTTTCGTAGTCCGATGTTCCGAATCAAGACTCCCACTTTAATGTACGTAAATGATATACTGAGATTAATTTACCATGTAATTAAAGTACTTTTATAAATAAACTGTTATTATTCATTTTTGGTCTAGTGTTGTACCTATTTCTCTTAGCCCTGCTTCTGATAAAAAAGTGGCTGCCTGTCCGGGTAGTGCTTTAAAAGACGCTTTAGAAAAAAAGGCAATCGGTGTGAGTTTTTTTTGATTTTCTGGACTTTTATTTTTGTCACATCACAATGTATGATGTTTTTGAATTGAGACCTTTTTGGGTCTTCCTGATATGTTCAGAGAGAAAAGATCCGATATTGACATAGAATGTTTGCTAATCTACTGCTAAACGAAACGGAACCGTGAAATTGTACCAAAAGTAATTGATTTGAAATAATGTTTCGTAAGATGAATGAAATCTTGGCCTTTGGAATCTAACAAAATTTATAATGTTCTGTTGTTGCAAGTTGACAATCATGGAGCTATTAATTGGAAGAAATTTGTAAGCATAAAAAAGCAAAGATAAACGCTAAAACAGATATTTTCGCACTCCCATATATATATATATATATATATATATATATATATATATATATGTGTGTGTGTGTGTGTGTGTGTGTGTAAGTATATATATAGAATAATTTGGTGTTATATACGAAATGGCAAGAGTACTTACTTGTAGAAGAGCATATATATTTTCCATATATCATAAATACTGTAAACTAAACCCGCATGGTTTAAGATACTAATATGGCCGATCCATCAGCCGACAGTTAGACAATTTATCCGGTACACACACACATGCACATGTATATATATATATATATATATATATATATATATATATATATATATATATATATATATATATATATATGATAATATACATTTTTATACAGTTATAATTGTTTAACTTAACTTTTATATATAAATATATATATATATGTTCCATTATGTATTTATCCACCGACATGTGTTCCGTAATATACGACTAATCAGCGTGCATAGGTAAACCTAGCTTATATATATATATATATATATATATATATATATATATATATATATATATATATATATGTATATATATATATATACACGCACATATATATATACATATATATGTATATATTTATACAAACACAGACATATATATATATGTATGTATATATATCTATATCTATATATATATATATATATATATATCCATATACATATATATATAATCTTCTGTAATCAGAAACATGGAACAGTGAATATTTCTGAATTTTAACCAATACTCTAGATTGTTTACTGACATAAATAGAAAGTATTTAATCTTATGATATTGTATAGGTCGAACCCACAACGTGCAAAAGGCGCACAAACACACATACATTAAATATCAAATAGTAATTCTATATTCTTTAAAATGGTTTTGTGTAGTGTGTAGTCTTCATCTTCAGTTTGGACATATGTAATTTTTCTATACGGATTTTCGATTGCGTAATAAACATTTAACTTTATATTACTTGTTTTTTAAAAATACTACCGGACGTTGGGTAAAATTAATTCTCCAGCAGATCAATTTGTTCTTGTGAAGATTAAAATCAAGATAAAATTATGCTAAACCTTATGTTTAGAATCATTATTCTAATCTTGATCAAAATTACTTAAATAATATTGCTTCTAGAAAAGATTTAAAATGCCTGCTTTAAGCTGAATGAGTTTTAAGAAGAAAATTCAAATTCTTGAAATCTTGCTTCATTCGTGTCCTAAAACTATTGATCACATTCAATGTAAAAAAGAGTTTGTGCCCATATTATGCTCCCTTAAAACTTTTTTAAATACTCCAAGAAACTGAAATTTATGACATTTTATTAATAGATGTCTAATATTTATCATTAAAATTTCACATAATTTGGAGACATCTACATTTCCAGGAAGGGTCTAAAACCCCCTTAACGTATAACCAAAATAAAGTAATATATCGTGCATTTTTACCACTTACGCCTAGCAGTTGCGTGTCAACATTTACAATGCTCAGTTAATTAATTTAAGAGTAAATGTTGTAAATACAAATATATAAACATATGCACATGCTTAACTTTGTATGAATAGAGATAAGTAGTTATATATTCCAAGTCTTTAAACATAAAATAAAATATACTTTGAAAACTAAATGAGACAAATGTTATTATATATACAACAGCAAATGTTAGATGTTATAATTTTTTACGCTTTATATTTAATTAACATCTCACATTCTTCTTTGTCTTAGAAGGATGTTGTTTTACGAGAGTTTACCGCGTCTTTCTGCCCTCCTTTGCAATATCTCTGGAACTTCTGAGGTCTTTCAATCTGCACTGGTTGCATAGAAAAGAGCAAACAACACTGTTGCATCGTACGGTCTCCTTTTCTTCATTCGTAGACGGTTGGTCGATTTTGTAGCCTCGTCTGTCTATAACAGCTTTTGATCGCCCCATTCCCATTTTCAGGCGGTTGAGTGTCGACTTCTGGGACAGAAGGAAATACTCCAGAAGTGAGTGCCCCATTACAGTAGGCTATAAATAGCTGATCTACTTTCTTTTTGAATCCAATTATTAGTTTGTTGGTTAACGTCCATGAAGGAGATGACGTTCACATTTTTAATTTCCCGTCTCACATCAATAATATATCAATAATATTTTACGTAACTTATTATCTGTAACGATAGACTCGGTTATTACCTACGTTTATTTATATTCAATAATCTCAGCACCCGGAATACGCTGACTCATCTCTGCTAGCAATATATATTAAGTGCTTCATACAATCAAACTTAAGGCGTACATTTGTCATTTGTCTTTATGTGTGATTAAAATGGTTTAGAGGCCGGTTTCAGGGTGGGAGTGATTCTATAAAAATACCGAAAATTTCACCAAAAAAGCTGCTATTGTTTAACACATGCGCAGATTAAGTTCAATATAATGGATTTTCACATCCAACAATTCTGGCTTAATACATACACATTTTCATAGATTTTGCTTTACATATATCTGTGCAACGCAGTGTAGTCACATCAAAGGCGAAGACACAAAGGAAAGGATATGCTGTTAACGTTGAAGAAAAAGGAAAGACTTGGATTTGAAAGTGATCGCGTGAGGTAATTTAGTTCGAGATAAGACATATTAATATGTGTCGTTAAGTCTGTCGATAGACGTAAGGACGTTACACGATAATTAGGCAGGTAGATCTGGAAAAAAGGGAAATGAAAAAAGGTGCAAATTAGAAAGAAATTCAAATGATCGATATTAGGAACTATTAAAAAGGGGTAGTTAGTATTGGAATTGTGTTTGCACTTGAAAACAGGAAGTGACATTGACTTCAATAAACTCGCATTTTGACGCTGTTGTCTCTATATCCCGCCATGTTATTTATTATTCCTGCTTGAGACAAAAAGTGACATTGACTTCAATAAAACTCGCATTTCAACGCTATTGTCTATATCTGCCGCCATGTTATTTATTATTCCTGTTTGAAACAGGAAGTGACATTGACTTCAATAAACTCGCATTTTGATGCTGTTGTCTCTATATGCCGCCATGCTATTTATTATTCCTGCTTGAAACAGGAAGTGACATTGACTTCAATAAAACTCGCGTTTTGACGCTGTTGTCTCGATCTGCCACCATGTTATTTATTATTCCTGCTTGAGATAGGAAGTGACATTGACTTCAATAAAACTCGCGTTTTGACGCTGTTGTCTCTATCTGCCACCATGTTATTTATTATTCCTGCTTGAAACAGGAAGTGACATTGACTTCAATAAACTCGCATTTTGACGCTGTTGTCTCTATCTTCCTCCATGTTATTTATAATTCCTGCTTGAAACAGCGGCTTCTAAGTTGAAAGTTGACCGAAGTTGTTCACCTGGTTTTGAGTTCTTCCTGTTTTCTTTCAGTTTCTTTAAGCTTGTGAAAAGACAAACGAGCCGGTGTAATCGTTGACACATTCTGATAATACGATCTGGCTGGGTAAAGGCTGACATTTTGTCGGAATATTCGGTTGTTTTAAGAAGGCAATCTCCCAAGTATTACATCTGCTTTCGAGAAGATTACTAGTGTGCTACCCGTCGCCAGTGGTCCTGCTATCGGTGAATGCCAATGGTTATGTTATCCATTATTTGTGTAGCTTTCAATAGTAAACTCTTCTGGGAACTTAATTCCCGCCGCCAAGTTAAACTGAATTTATGTCTAACCTGTAAGAAAAAACGAGAGATTGAGCGAGCGAGAAAGAGAGAGAGAGAGAGAGAGAGAGAGAGAGAGAGAGAGAGAGAGAGAAAGTGGGGGAATAAGGAAGAAAGAAAGAGAAGTATTTCGGATTTCACGATTGATGGATATGAGAGAACGATTAGGTAGGAGGGCAGCTCAGGACAAACACATAAATAAAGATTCAACTTGGAGAGAGAAGAAATAGAAATATGTATATATATATATATATATATATATATATATATATATATATATATATATATATATATAGAGAGAGAGAGAGAGAGAGAAAAGGAGACTTTAATACAGACAATCTGCTTTAAAATACACTTCATATCAAGAGACAAGAGACAATTACAGATATGTATGTGCGTATATCCACGCAGACAGGGATATATATATATATATATATATATATATATATATATATATATATATATACATATATATATATGTGTGTGTGTGTGTGTATATAAATATATATATATATGTATAGATGTATATAAATATATATATATATATATATATATGTATATATTTATATATAGCATAAATATATATTTCATAGCCACTTTGCTTTGTGTTACATCATCCCCGAGAGAATAGATCATATATATATATATATATATATATATATATATATATATATATATATATATGTATATATATATGTATATATATATGTATATATATATATGGATATATATATATATATATATGTGTGTGTGTGTGTAGCATTATCTAGTGGGTTTGTTTCATCTTCCCAGTGTGTTCTTCACGATCCTCGCGGTTACGTTTACTTGTCATAGTTATGTTGTATTTTGGCAGTTAAAGTCTGCATTTCGCCTTCTATCCGTAGTTGTCTTCTTTGTTTTTTACTTATATTATCCCCAAACATGGCATATTCCCACTGAGACGTAAAGGGCTACTGGGGTAAGATGCTTGTTAACATTATATAAACCTTTCTATATGTCGGTACAGTCGGGTAAACAGTGAGCAGGAATCGAATTCAAAACGCAGGCAGTTCGAAGAAGAGAAGAAGCTATTGAAGTCGAAATCTTTCCGGCACATGGGGACTAACCGCTTTCATGAATGTATTAAAAAAGTACTTAAACAAATTCAGTTTAGGTGATAACATTTTCTTTGCGGTTTTATTCGTTTTTCAGAGAATACATGTACATATTAAACAAACTCACACCCCATCCTCATGGTGGGGAGAAACAGGTATCCCAAATCTTAATTGCCATCTATGGTCGTTTAGACGAAAAATACCCGATTCTATTTACAGATTTAACATACCTAGTCACTGTGCGAGTAGCGTCACATACCGAACACGTATATTTCTTCTAAACTTAATTGGAAAATTATTTTCTACCTATTGTTTATCCTACGTCGACATTTACAATACTAATCCTATTCTTACACACCTGCGTCTAATATTGCAACATATGGTATAAAATAAAAACCACACAAACAAATGTGTGAAGATCGATATTGCACCTAAAGAACTTATTCAAGCTTTCTCAGGATAAATGTATATTACCTGTACCTTGCATTCAAAAAATTGCAATATTTATATATATATATATATATATATATATATATATATATATATATATATATATATATATATAAAAAAAAAATATATATATATATATACTAGCTTGCTTTGCCAGGCCGCTGTTGTTTCAAAAACTATTCTACTTAGAATACGTGAAACTAAATGTTTAAATAATGAAAAAAATTACATGTAGACATAGAGTATACTATTCTGCAGTATATAAATAGATAAACATTAACATTTTGATAATTTTGAGAATGAGAGAAAGCGAGAGAGAAACAGGGAGAGAGAGAAAGAGAGAGAGAGGGGTGTTAATTCAATCTACAATTTTTTTTTATTTAATCACGTTAATTATTTCTTGTTAATATATAAGAAAATAGGGCAATTAAATTAATATTGAAAAACACTAAGCATGGGTTAAGTGTAAACTGTTTAAAGAAATAATTATGCAAATGAGGTAAATAAATATATGTGTTTGGTATGGTGCTTGTTACTATAAATACAGTATTTTAAAATAATATTATGTATTATTTATTTAAATTAGACTAACAAGTGTTTATGGTAATATTGTCGTGATAAATAAAGAAAACTTTCGCATTTATTTATTTAGATATGTATATATATATATATATATATATATATATATATATATATAAATATATATATATGAACGTGTGTGTGAACGATGCAGAGGAAGACAAGGCTTATTTAAAGGATGTCTTTATCCTTATGCCAAGTAGGCGAAGAGATCTTACGAGAAAAGAAAATATGTTATTGATACCGAGAAAATAATTAGTCGTCCTTTGTCTCTTTATCGGATGAAGTGATTCCGTCTCGAAATAGAACCGAAAACTGTCTCTTTTGTGGTCGATAGATGGACATCTGCCAATGTTTTCGGTGCCAACAAGAACTCTTGTCTGTCGAGAAGTTTTCTTTCACATTCTCAGACAAAACGCCTGGCCGAATAAACTGGACGCGTTAAAAAAAGGGAAGACAAACGCAGACAAAGAATCGGAACGCACACACACAGGCTCTGTCATCGGCGTCGAAAGAAAGATAGAAAGAAAGCACGGAGACTGAAATGAATATCTTAGTGGCGGGGGTTTGAGAAGGACGGAATAGGTCACGATGATAGACAGACTTCATTTCGCCACGCAGACGGTGTTACGTATGATCAAAGATCACCGAAATATCTATCGATTTGTCAGCGTAGAATTTTGTTCAATTCTTTTTGTTGCGGGATAATAGTTACTTACCAATATTGACGATGCGATCGGAAAAACGAATTCAAATATCATCTTTTCGATTATGTCGAGTGAAAGATTACGGTATATTTATGAAACTATAATTACTTAAAGATATTGGTAAAAGAGTATTATGGTGTGAAAATGGCGGCTTATGAAAAAAGGATTCCATCATTTTAAACAAGAAATATAACAATTAACATATCTATGTAATATACGATCAGCAATTTTTTATGTTCGTACGAACGTAATCACCGGCAACCTTTTTTTTTAAATGTGATTACCTAATCGCCGAAGATGCAATGCAAAAAAAGTGTTTGTTTTTTTAATTTCTATCTAATGGCGCGTTTTAACGTTAACATCGAACTAAGATTCACTTTCTTAGGATTCAGGTCATGATAGAAATGTAGAATATTTTCTGTCGAAAGATTGTAAAATAATATCATGTGGGCTGCATTCGCGCCGGATGTCTATAAAATTGAAATATGTCACACATTTTGTAAAGATTTTGGAGAGAATCCCATAAGCAGATTTATGTTGTAACTACATAAACCGGAGTAGTTAGATGAGTATGTTTCCGTTTAAAAATCGACGGTACAATAATATCGAGGAAGTCTGTGTTCGTGCCGGAGACCATCGAATGGAAGCATTATACAACATATGAAGTATACAACTGTGGAATTTCCACGGTTCACGTTAGTTTAAAAGTATTTTAAGAAAGGTGTAACATTTATTAAATAAGAAGTTAATTAACAATACTGTTAGAAAATGAGCAAACCATAAAAAAAACAGCTACGTATAGAATTATAGCTTATCGTCAAGATATTCGAAAACTATATTAATGTAATATAATGTTCGTGTTAAACAATCGAAGTTAAGCAATGTTGAACCCGACCAGTAGCAGATAGGTGACGATTCAGGAATACTAAGCATTATATGCCATCTCCCCTTACATGTAGCTGGGAATCGTATGTGATTTTAATATTCCTTAGAAACTTTCGTTTTCGGTGGAAGCCCAGGACGATTGCTTCTCCAGACTTTCTTAAGTGCTTTTCTCTGGATCCCAAGTGTGAAGTGCTTTTTTCTTTGATATACTCCATTCGCAGTTGTTTGACTTCATCAAAAAATTGATGAGCACGAATGATTTTGTTTATAACCTTCCTTTCCAGTGCTAATGGGATGATGTTAAGTCATATTATGATGTTACATTTTTATTTGTTTGCACATGTTTTTTTACTGATAGAGAAAAATAATGATGCTGTTGTTGTAAAAAAGCGAACGTTTTCATATTTAAAAGCCAATAAGTTATTACTCTGGTCGATTTTAATTTTTTCGGTCCTTACTGAATAATGTTTGAATCGTCCTAGTTATCGCGGCTGGATTATATATATTAAAAATAAATAAACTGTAGAAATGTACGACATTATATTGGCAATAAGATGATACAACAATAAAACATGAATATTCGCTAATCAGAATCACAGTTTTATAAGTCAGACTTTATGTCACAATTTAAAAATAGATAATTTTATATGTTAAATATTAACTTTTCAACTTTATTTAACAACGATGAAGCGGTTTATAACATCACAATTTTCCATAAATATTCACGCTCCATTACCTTTCCGATTAGCCATATCGAAAGAGCACCGTGCACGGCCATATGTTAATAGATTGTTCATTTAGCGAACAGTGTACAATCCTTCTCTGTATAAAACATGTACCTGTATTCGACCAATCATAGATTGTTCTTTTTTATAATAATGAGTTATCGCTTATTAAGGCTTAAAGTCATTCGGGGATAATGATTAATGAGATGTAGATTGTCAGTAGACGATGAAAGAATATTATAAGAGAATTGAAAATAATGATTGGAATGAAGAGCATTAATACGGTTAATGGCGCGTATTTATTTAACATTGGAATCGAAGACAATCATGTTCAAGGCTGAATGTAAACTGCCCCGTGGTAATGTGTTGCACAGATGTAAAGTTTTTGGAAAGAAACACTGTTCATGGAAATTCCGTTTGCTGTCTCTTTCAAAACCCTCTAAACTATAAGAGTTGTACTTAGAGAAGGGCATGAAAAATGGATTTAAAACATTAAAACCTGCCAATGTATTATTTATAAAACTGGTTGATATCTGAGAAAGAATCTAAAGGCAAACATGTTTTTTTCGTAAAACAGAAACATTTCTATTGTCATAAGGGTACGTCGAAAAAATGAATTCGTTAAAAATTGGATACAGGTATGAGGAAAGAGAAAATTAACAATAAAAGAACTGCATTTAAGAGAAATATTATTTGACGACGAAATTATGTTTTACATAAATAATTACCTCCGTCAAGCGGGATGATGTATTCGGTCGAGTTTGTTTAGTTGTTTGTTTGTTTGTGTACAGAGCAGCGCCCAATGTCGCTTGACCAATATCGGTCATTGTCTAATTTAAAACTGATTTAATTTTGGAATATCTAGGTCATTGATAAACGGTCAGATCAGAGAGAAATGAACGTCATATTTCTGGCGAAACATCGGTACTGTATATCATAGAAACTCGCTACTTGGCTCATATTGTAGTCAATTAAATCTCGGATATTATATGATCTTGATTTTGACTTTTGACATTGATCATTAAAAGTTCCGTCATGGTCGTAATTTTGACGGTATTTCAGCTTTCGATTTGTCGAAATTTGATGTATGGATCTGATGCTCTTTGATAACAGTAACCACCATGCGAATTTTGAACCCGATCAGATAAACAATGCCTATGCCATAACCTCGGGAATAATTTATATTATATGGCAAGTAAGACGCAAACAATTATTTGGTCCCGCCTTACGTTATAATGTGGAGGTAAGCAGTCTCACCACTGATTTATGTTTGTGTTATATATATGATCATATAATCCAGAAATAGTTAATATTTTTACTCTATTTAATGCAGTTTTCTTACGTCTTATTTATTATTATAATTTCTCAAACAAGCTGGCATGATTACTTATTTACTTGTGCCGATATATCTGTTAAGCAACCGTATACGCGATATATGTGGAATATACACGTGTGCCTAGAAAACCAATAGTATCACTTTGTGATTCTGTTCTACATGTGTAAATAATAAAAAAAGCTCTCATTAGCACAGGTTCAGAAACGCTTGGCTTACGAGTTATTCACGATTGGCACAAATACTCATCAACCTTCTTTATTATAGCACGAACAACGCATTATAATGGACTGTTAGTTCTGCCTATGGTTTAGATGAACACTATATATGTGACAAGATCACAAATAACATAGGCCTAGGACTAATGCTGCCACATAAACAAACAAACACATGATAAATACCATGAAATAAATATAAAAGCCGCAGGGTTCAGAAGGAAGATTTGCGCGTAATTGGCAGATACTCCTTTTTTAGACAACATGGCGTCCTCGGTTGACATCCTACGTAGGCTGGCCCTTGATATTTCAGGTAACTGAATACAGCAGACTAGACGCAGCTCAATAAATATTATCAGCACAAACCAAAGACGAGGAAGAAGAAGAAATAGATCATAAAATATTAAAGTAATGAAGTGGTATTATAAAAGTCAACCCACACATAAAAATGTTTCTTTACACATATAGAACATACTCCCGAACGTGTACCATCGATTTTCTAAACAACCTGCACATTACTTTTAGAAATTAGTAAACAGTTTTCAAACATCGATTTTGGAGCAGCGAGTCAGGTAATAATGCCTCACATTAGTGAAAGCCTACGCATGAAAAAGCCTTGTGAAATAAGGCACCGTAATAGCATTCATGCTCATCTAATCACCCGAAATCAAGTTGTAACAAAATAATGAATCATTAATCAAAATAACCAACAGTGAAGTAAATTCGCACGAACCAGCATTGTACGGCTTCTATGAGTGGCGTGATTTTTTTTGTTCGTATTAGTTTCTCCAATTTATTCTCGAATCCGGTATGCACAGGGGTGACCACGTGTAAGTTGATAACATCGATGAGTAAAAATGATTCTACAGAACCGACTATATTTGAACCTCGCACACTTCCCTCCGCATCGTTTTCCAATTTCACCACACTATCTAACCCCGCCCCAAAACAACGGATAAAATACGTTTTATCTACAAACAAATTACAATGTAAGATAAACAAGATATATAATCAATAGGTAACATAACAATGTAGTTTAGTGTCTGTTCGTTCCGAGTTTCTGCTGCGTTTTGATAGTAAGTTCCAGTAGGAAAATGTATTAAACCATGAAATACCCAACTATCTCAGCTAACTAGCGATAGAAGTTGTTATTGTCGTCTTGCCGACATTCTTGTTGATCGGAACGAGGTTTTTCCTTTTCTTCTCGCAAGTGATGTTGCTAATGACGATGTCTGATATCAAGTGTTCATACCGCTTTGCTTGTCATCGGTCACGATCGATTGCTTATAAAGCGGCCTGATCAAATAGAATTGTCCTGTTTCCTGAAACGCATGATCCCTGAGGGGATTGTTGCAACGCCCCCCACACTTTCATTTAAGATCCTTCCTTGTCATCAATCTGTTATCCTTTATGCTGATCGAATCCAGCGCTTAGGCATCGGTTTGATATTCACGATCCATTAATTCAGAGATTATCTGATAGTCAGTTCGTGGATTAAAACTCCTTCGAATTGGATCTCTTGAAAACCAATATCAAGAAATACAAAAGTTCGTACAACCAGTTCTTTGAATTTGTACCTATTTATATGTTTAAGATTGTTGTTCTGCCGGCCCATCAATTGGTCTGTCACGATTCAGATTAAAATAGCATGTTTATCGCTGAAAGTGCAAATTTACTTAACGAATTAAATTTCAAAATGCTGTTTTGTCTGTCTGTCCGTCACAACATGAAGCTGTGATTTCATCTTAGTCGCTAAACGCGTTAATTGAATATGCGTATTTAAAAACAGATATGTGTATCTGATCGAAAGAATTTGACTGGCTGTGTCACTCATTCTTTTCGGTTAACATTTTGAAAAAGAAAAATGTGTATTTACGAATCTACGTATATATATATATATATATATATATATATATATATATATATATATATAACAAGACAGATATAACCTTTTTCTGCTCTCTTTCTGTCTCTCTGTCATTCTCTTTCTTCATGTCTCTCTCTTTATCTCTCCTTCTTTTCCGCTCCAAATACGGGTTAATAGTGATAATATTTTGTTTAGTTTATAATGGACTATTCCAACGTTTTAGTCTCATGTTTCTTTCTAACATTTGATTATTAAGAAACAGAGATCAAAAGCGAGAGAGATATATCGAAAGAGAGACAGAGACAGATACAGTAATAATTAGAAGGAAGCTGTGAAGCAAGGTGCAATGAGATTGATTTTTCAGTTTATGAGATCATTGCAATTTATGATAATTAGACCAATTAAAATGCATGTTCATTCAAACATGACCCAATCTCATAATTAAAGAATATTTATCATATATGTGATTAAAATATTTAAGAAAAATGTCTTATGGAAAGAAGACTTGATAAATGTAGCTTTAGTAGAATACTGGATGTTCTTTCAAATTCAATTAGGATTTACATTTTTGACTGTTTTTATCATGAATGTTATTCTCAGAACGTTTCGACCGATTTAATCTCCGACCTTCTTCAGTTGCGTCTTTTTTTTAAACACGAGTATCCGTAAGAAATGTTATGTATTCAATAAAGAGTCAAGTTTCAAATTCCGTACGGATTCCCTGGTTTGGCATAAAGATTCATGTATCCGATTATTAACACGTGAAGACGATCGGAGGTTACATCGGCTAAAACGCTGTAACAATTTCATTCGAGATAAAAACAGTAGTCTACATAATCCAAATAATAGAACGTTAGGATTTCATTAGTACGTTAGCTCATGAAATTAAAATACATTGTATGAAGTTTATTCTTTTAAAAGTAATTCCAAAAAAATATGTTTTTTTGTTTCTTGGTCAGTTGTAGAGACAATTAACAATATTTCCGTTATTTATTCTGTTTCTAAATCATGTGTGTTTTAAACGATTCCTTTTAAACGATATATTACTCCCACATTACTTGTTTTCCCATAGCTGGGAGATATGTGCAGTGTCATGCCTTAACCATCAGTATAAGCATGCAAATAAAAACAGTGCATAAGTAAAAACAATTTCAGATGCAACAATGGTAAACATTAGGCGAAGCAACTCCCCAAAAAGAAAAAAAAAATTCTCCTACATTCATGGTCATGGCCACATTATAGTGAAACACGGATTACCGTCGGTTCACCGCACTTAACTAACTTATTAGTACTTTAATGAATGAGCGACTCGCATCTTGTCAGAGTGTTTGTATAAAGTTATTTGTTCTATATAACACCACCAAAACTATGTATTAGCACTGGTCTTATGATATTTAAGGTTGATCAGGAACGTGTTAAGGAGCTCTAATATATTATATATTTAATAGTATATTAAAAAAACTGTGTTTCGTTGATATGTCCCGTTTATAACCAGTAGTGTTGAAAACAAAAATTGGTTATAAACAAAATGATGGATGCTATCTGTTATTTCCGTTTGAGGGGTATAAGTTTAGTTTCTGGGTGGGGGTTGTTAACTTTTATTTTATTGATGGTGTGTTAATAATATAACTATTTAGTGTATTTCGGAGAATTTATTAAATTCTTTATCTTATTATTTTATTTTATTCTACTCGTACTTCCCTCCATGCGTACCGGCAAATAAACTTATATACACATACGTGCATGAAACCACAAGCATGTCTATATAGAACATCTGCTCGCATATGCGTATGCACACACGTACACACATCTACACTCACATGTACGGGGGGTTATTAATTTTATTTTATTTTTTTTTTTTTTTTATTAATTTTTAAAAAAATTATTTATTTGTTGTGTTTTTGTTATGTTATTTATTTAATCTTTTATTTATTTTGTTAATAGTATTTTATATTTTATATTTATTAATAATATGCTCCTATACATACCCACATTTTTTTAATACACTTTTTTCCTCCCATTAAGATTAAGAAAATACGAAAACACCAATTCAATAAACAAAAATAAACAAACACGTTAAGTCCATAAAAATAGTATTGCATCATCTTTTAAGCACTATATCGAACAATTAATCCGATACATGAATTTATTCCCAAAAACGATAAAAAAGCACCCTAATTTCACAAACCCAAACGGCAAACTTCATAGCCGCCCCTTTCGTATTTTTTCAGACTAGGTAAAACAATGACATTACACATCCAAAAAAGAACAGCTAAATAAATAAATAGATAAAACTTGCTAACAGATAAATAAATAAATAAATAAAACTTGCTAGAGAATAAAATGAAGGCCTTTCATACACGAACTAACATCCGGTGTGGGATAGTGATTAACTAAGACTTAAGGGAGATCCCCTTATGTCTTAGTTAATCACTATCCCACACCGGATTTTTTCGGGGACCCCCGAAGAGATACACCGTTTTCTGTCATTGTTGACGCTATTCCCTATCGGGACGGGACTACAATTATTTCTGCTTGCCGATGATTCCACTGGGCCCAGAGATTTACTAAAGATGTCCAAATCTGCCCTTTTGGATGAAACCGCGGTACATTGCTGAAATATGTAATACACAGTATCTAAATAAATTATATAAATAAATATATATATATATATTTATTTATACATATAACAATGGTATTTAAAATTCTAATGATGAAGTTTTTATTAATATTTTTATTTATTTACAGTGTAACTCTTGCCAATTGTTTTGCACACAAACGAACAACCAGGAATACACATGTAGTTACCAAAATATTTAACTACTGCATCTTATCAGATTAGCAGATCATTTCCGGAAGAACTTCCAAAGAAAAAAAAACACTAGATCCATACATAGACGGCCAGCCATCGTATATTAATATATGATTTTACATTGAACAGTTCTGGAAATTAATATATATATATATATATATATATATATATATATATATATATATATATATATATATATATATATATAATAATATATATATTATATGATATATATATTTATATATATAAATATATATATATATACATATTATATATATATTATATATGATATATATATATAAATATACATATATGTATATATATATATAAATATAAATATAAAGAGAGATTTATCTTTCTACTGGCTGTTGTAAAACTATAAAACGATATTTCATTCTTCCATCTCACTTCGCTTCTATACTATCACACGTTTGAAAACTTTTCGTGAACATCCAACCGTTTCCCATGCCAGTAACTTTTGATGAGAAGCACCCCGTGTAAAATAACAATCTACAAATTTATACTTACTTCATATACACGCTTGTATACATTGTAATACCTATTTGATTAGAGACTATATTTGGACCCTCACTAAAAGACAACTGGTTTGTACACCAGCTCATATGTGATAACAATACTACATGCATGAACAGATAATTAATTTATATAGGTTAAAGGATACTGGGGCTGTGAGAAGAATTATATATTACAGCTAATTAAAATAATTTCAAATATTTTTTTCAAATATAGGTTGATCATAGATTTCTTATATTTTGTGTTATTAAAGTATATAAAAACAAACCTTCGAAAACAACCTTTTGTTCACTTACATTCACATTATTATAATACTAGCCACACCTGCACATATTACTACACAATATTGAAATGAACATTAGAATTATAGGTTTGTTATCTGCCATATCTTATAGAATGCTTATTTGTCGTTACACTTGCCGGGAGTTAACGTTCCAAAGTTTTCAACTCTTGGATCACAAAGTCTGTCTACTTTGTAGCCATTGATTTTTGAGATTTACTTGCCAGAAACGTGAGAATAGTAAGAAAAAACGAGATGTCTAATCCTCTTTCCGCAGACGAGCTTATAGTGTTGATTTTTATGCGTTGCTTTGTTTTTTCGTGGGCGAATGTCTCAAGTCAGCGACAGCGGAATAAACAGTAGAGAAAAATAGTTAAAACATTTTTTCGTGAATTTGTTGAACTCTTCGATTACTTTAGTTATTTTTTATATAAGAAGGAAAATAAAATACATCATCACAGACGGAAAACAGTGATATGTTGTCTGGGCTTATTTTATTAAAGTCTGAGACATCATAAACTACTATCATATTCTAGTACTAAGTGTGCTGATATTTTTTTTAAGTGACCCACCAATGAGTAATACCGCCGAAACCGAAAACCCCTACAAAATTTTATAACTTACTCAGATATGTAGAATAGCTTAACGTCATTGACTATTTGCATGACATTTCCGTTTCCCTTATAATATTGCCTCCACATAGACTTACATATAGATGTCTACCATTCCTAAATGCGTTCAATAGTGACGTTTATCTTGCATTTTTGTTTACATTTATACCGTAGCTCTAATCTAACCGTAACTCTAAATTTAATTCAAACCTCACACACTAACCCTAACACGACGCATGTCTTGACAGGGCTCATAAAATATGTCATAGGCGTATGCGCATAGTACGCATCAATATCGGGCTATTTTCCTAGCAAAACGCATTTAACTATCAGTGGCATGTTCTTTTAGAAAAGCACCCTCTGTTACAAGTATTGACGTTGACACGATTTAAATAAAACCACACTCTTCTCGCAATCGGATTTGGATTAAAGTGTAGTATATGTTCATATCTTCGATCTGGGAGAAATCCTTAAAGTCTGAACCAAGTTTTATTTTTATCTCAGCCAAGAGAACTGCTTTTTAGTAAGTTGGACTTTCTCCACATTGATAACTAGTCTTTTGTCTAAAATGCCCTTGAAGACAGCCAAGTAAATAGTTTTTTTCGATTTTATATGCAATACGATCTACCTGCTTTTACCCAAATGTAAATGCAGGGCAACGGATTCCATCAGAGCAAGGAGATTCTTAATGAAGGGGGGAGGGGCAGCGTTTTACGGTCAGAGATGGCAACTTACTAAAACAAGAGCAGTTCCTTGTACAAAGTTTATACCACTCCGTTTTTAGGGGGGGGGTGATTGCTAGTAGCATGGTTATGTTTTACTCAGTTGTTCTCACATGAGTGTTAACTGGACAAAAGTACTCACATAATCGCTCACTTACAGATATATGCGTTTTAACATTGAGTCTGAGTGCCAAAAAAGTTCCTCAGCATTATAGTACTTTCCGCTTATCTGATAACCGTTGCGCATCACTTTTTGTCGAATTTTAGTAACAGTAACACTCAACAAAATGTTAGTATCGTATGTGCCCTTCTAGTAGAAGATCTTCTTGCTAATCTTCTTCATTAATTTAATCCTGCGACTGGATATAAAGAAGGAATAACTCAAATTAAAAACAAAACAATTAGACTCGTACATGATTCGAACCTGCATCCCAGAAGAGGGAAAGTCGGATTCTCATTTTATTCCTTTGTAGCATTATTTGTTTATAAACTGTCTATAGGACTAAACAAATAATTTGTTTAGTAATATTTTCTACGAAAATTTTAGCCTCAATATTAAAAGCAGCTTTACACATAATATATTGCAGGACATACATTTCCAATATACAAACATATAGTAAATTGTTCATAGATTCAAAGTTCGCAGCACTCTGTATATTTAGGAAACATAAAGTATTCTTTGTGGCGGACGTATATGTATAATAATGTTTTTTTTACTGTAGTAAATACCGTAACACATAAAAGTTCACTATTAAATTCAGTTCATCAAGAGGAATTCGTTTGATCTGTATGTTTTTAATTATCTCTCTTTGTCAAACACTGTAAATTTCTTTCACAAGAAGGCGACTCTTCTTTTTCTATTTCCCCTCGTGTTTGTATGCGTTGATTAATTTCATGCTGTCTACGTGGGTCGCATTGCTTCATGGGATACGGTCCAAAGTATTGATGTGATCGAATTATACTGTCGTGCGACAGCGATGTTTCATCTATTTTCTTCCTATGCTTGTAGCGTCTAACTTCCATATGTAACTAATAAGAACTCTGTTGCTTTTTATAGTTGTTATTAATAATACTAATCATCAATAATAACCGCATTATGTGCCCGTTACAATGTGTATATGTATAAGTAGTTTCCCTTTGCGTTTGATACTAAAAATGTAATATATGACTAAGCGAATGAAAGCATCAGCAGCATCTACCCTAAAGTCCAACCCTTTTGCACCGTAGTAGGGGTGGTGGCAACGTGGTACTATCAAAGCAATGTCGTTTGCAAATCTGATTATGGCAGAGTCATCAATCGTTGAAATGTTTGACACTCAGCATCATTATCGTCGCAACCTGGCTAAAAGGGACTCGCTGAAAATCCAAGGGGAGAATATATGCACCTGAGTTTAGCAAACAAGGACATGTCAAGCTCGGAACTGCAAAACCATGAACTGAGAGTGACAACGTTGCTTCTGCGCATGTTAACCCACTATTTTATCTGTTTCAAATCTTTCCCGATTCGTATGCAACTGCTCAGACGTGTTGCTCTTGATGTCGCGCATGAATCTACAATCTTACATATCTAATTAATAGCCAAAGAAAAAAAGAAGGACCTCATGCAGACCAGATAATCAAGCCCCACAATTATTCTAGGCTTTATGCAGAAATCCGATATGCTGAAGAAAAACAACAATAATCTACCGCGGCTAGCTGAAGTATGAGTATCCTTGTAATGCAAACAACACGACATATGTCTTTCCATGTAAATTTAATTTGGTTACATTGAAACAGAATAATATATAATTCTAAAATAAATTTAGGATATCACCAGCAGGTGCAGTGTAAACAACAACTATATAGCGAGTTATACATGGAGTAATCTGTTGGCCGTCTAGTTTACAAGTATGTCAGCATTGCGATTATCCAATCCTCCCTCGTAATTTGATCCGGATTAAAATATGTCAGTCCTCCGTTCGCGGAAAATTAGTGTTGCTCTTGGATTTAATTCATTCATTATTTTCCATTTATTTTATTTTCTCCATTATAAGCTAATGCATTTGTTTGCTTTTCTATAAATGATTTGATTTTGTAAGTTTCAATGAACCTTTAATCATGCCTTCAATATATATTTAAAGAAGAAGAATATGTACACTATAATAACTAAATTATCCAAAAGAAGTCTTCGAAGCGATTATAGAAGGGATATTTGCAACTCTAACCGTTCCGTATGTTGATTACACCGGGATGCATAATTTGACTGGCACACATCAGTAACTGAAACAATTAGTGATATATTGGGCAAGAATAATGGGTCACAGCTGGCAACAGTCACCACTGTGATAAAACAAGAATATTATGAAAAACAGCAATGACGAAGGGTAAAATAGTACGAAGCTCATTAAAAGAATTAAAATAAGAAAAAGAAGAATTCGATAAACAACAGCAAGTAACACAATCTACGAATGCGCGATCTGACCACATCGTTTAATGGCGAACAGCCTCAGGATACTTTGCGAAATGCGATGTCTATATCTGTAAATTTTCGAGAATGTTCCCAGATAATATCAAAAGGCATTCGACATGATATTACACGCAAACCTATGATGATGATGAGACAGTACAGGATCATCATAACAAAGCCGAGCGATGCAATCTACCATAACCGTAATATATGTACTATTTTAGAAAATAGTTTATGTAAGACAATAGTGCTATCCTTCTTCCCATTCTTTTTCAACATAGCCTTACAGATTCCTGAGTGATGCACTGGACGCCATAATAGAACAGTAAACAAAGAAAGCAGCATAATTCCTAACTTCGTTTTGCCGATGATATTGCAAACCATGAATTTACTGCAAAGGATCCATGACGTCAACATCACCAACTTCTATGAAATCAACATTTTCAATATTTTTATGACGAGTAATAGAAAGTTCAATACATCCGTAATCCCATTTATGCGTTTAAACTTAACGTTATGTTCTATTATTGTTAGTTAATTATGAAGACATTATTCTCGAGAACGATTTGAAAATATTGCTGTCGAATATTTAAGGTGTACATGCTATCGATATATCAACTTACTGGTACAAAGTGTACACATAGCACGACCACATTCGTTTCTCATGTATTTATCTGTTCAAATTTCGAACATGCATTTTGGATATTTTTGTTATGAATTGGTTTGTAAAAACATATATTCCAAATCAATTGTTAATTAGTTAAAATGCACTTAGTGCTATTATCTCTTTTTGTATACTGACGTGCCATCATGCTTCCGTGCCATCGCCACTGTCATCATCATTATCATCATCGTCTAGTAAGCTTCTTCTCGCGGTCATCATAATCATAGTAGCTGTGTCTGCAATAAAAAAAACTCCCCATGCACATAAATTAAAGGCGAGACGACAAAGAGTTTAAATGGGGCTTGTCATACGAATAAAAGTCACATATTAACATTAAATGGAGAGATACTAAAAATCTCCCCCACAACTACTTAGTTACAGTGACGGATAAAAGACAAGTGGCGCTATAAACTTTTGTAGGAATTCAATTTCTATTTTCCTTTTGTTAAATTACATCCTGAATTCGCGTCTGCTAATGGCTGCTTCCAAAATCTGACTGACTAAAAAACGTATGTTTTTTTTTAACACGGTATCGTGACGTGATAGATTCAAGAAGGACACTGAATGTGTCATACCACATTTTTAAAACTGCCAACTTAAATCTTAACCGCAGTTCATACTTTTTTATATGTTAGTCCAGAAAGCAGACTTGTTGTTTTTCACATTTTTGTGTCAAGTTAACTTGCACTTGTACATCTTGATACTAAATCTATACTAGCTGATGTAATCGTTCTTCATATACGTCTATCAATTATGTAACACTTTATTAAATTCCTCATCACTTCCTGTTCTTGTTTGCTGATTAACAAATATAATTTTCTTGATTTAAGTTTACACTAAATTAAAAAAAAAAACAAGTCTCAATCAGTATTTCTTTAACAAAGAATATCAATGGCGTTGAGGTGCGTCGTTCTGATATACACGGCGGATCGAGCGACGAACAAACATAGTCTCGTGTAGATACACGTAGATGCCTTTAAAATGCTATTTCAAATGTAAGAGTTACAGGTCGACGAACACTAAGCTGCTTATGGAAATGCGTACATACATCTAAACATGCTATTTAACATCTAAAGTGACATACCAATACTATTCCAAATTTAAGCATGGCAGATCGATTGACATGTAGACTCTTACAGAGATACATAAGCAAAGAAAATGCTATTTTGAACAATAGTGGCAAACCAAAGCGATTTTAAATTTTTACATGACGGACCGATTGACAGTGATTCTCTTACAAAGAAGCATAGCAGCATGTACATTTAAATAAGTATGACAGACACATGCTATTTCAAATTTAGTCGTGACAGACCGATGGTAAGTTATACTTTAATGGTATTTTACGCTTAAGCGTGACAAACTAACGAAAATTAAGTTTTAGACTTACGCGTAAGTTGTTCGAATTTCATTTTGAAATACCATGATATTAAAATGGAGTTTAGCGATGAAAATGCTATTTTAAACAAAATCGTGACAGACTGACGAATGGACCAACCAACGGACATAACCTCTTATAGACATATGAGATGAAGTACCCGGGTTTCTCAAATCGTTATATTCTCTCCGTCAGTTAAAGTAAAAAAAAAAGTTGTATTTTCAATTTAACTCGCAATAAAAAGTACATTATTCAAGTTCATTATAATGATCAGTATCCGCTGTGAAGTAACTGGAACGTTATAAGAAAACCATTCCTTGTGTTATTTAAACACTGACAGCATATAATATTGGAACTGAAGGCGAACCCTCATCCACACGACTATATATAAAACGGAAATACTTTGTACTACTTAAACTGATTATGGATCGGTCATAAGATGACAACATCACAATCCTGGTAAGCATTAATTTAAAATAAGTCAATTGTCTAAAATGTGTAAATAAACATAATAAAAGGTTCTAATTTAAAAAAAAGAACATGATGGCGAATATGGACGATGATTTGACTAAAAACAATTCTAACTTATTTTGATATGTTCATATATTTATTTTTCTTAGTGTCAGTGAAACGATTACCTTCTAAGTATGTTGTTCTATCAGCTAATATAGAAATTGTTAAACCGGAAAAAGCACGCTTAAAATAGCGCAACCCTTTCTTTTGATATCATTTTAAATACTTTAATTTAAGAAAATGACTCTTAAAAACGATCAATAACTTCTTACATGTATAATGATATCACGTCTACAATGCTGATTCGTAATCTGCGCTTAGTTTGGCTCTTAGATCGACTATTAAACTGTGATACTACGTCACACATACATACAACTTTGCTTTATATATGTGTGTATGCATGTGGGCGCATCCCCATATCTTTCCTAGCTCTGATAACATTACAGTTTATTCAGACCATTTCTTTTGTCACTTTAAACGAAAAGATGAAACGCTGTTCTTATTTCTTCGCTGCTGGGCGAAAATCGTCCTCTTTTGGCAACGCATTCATATATCGATATCAATTTAACGATTTTCCATATTCTCATGGGATTTAAGATGTTGCTCTAGGGCCGAAATTACCGAGTCTGTAAAGAGCTAAATTTATTTATTAAATAAACGCCAGCATTTACCCATTTACGTCTGTTTCTTTTCTTTACCGCCAAATAATCGAGGATATTTGAAAAAAAAACACTAATAAATTACGTTATTGACTGATTTGGATCGAATTAAATGAACGAAACGGTTATCTTAAAATAATACTATTTTAGAAGAAATAAAATGGAGGAGCCTGATATACAAACATTGCACAATTCTATCAATCACAAGATCGATATGAAAAAGAAACGGTTTAATAAACAGAACGAGCCATGAAGTACTATTTTGTTACTATTTTGTTATACTAAAGATTGTGCAGTTACCGAGGCCAAAACCACTCAAGGATGGAGGTTAACACAATTGTCATTTGGATGATGAACACTACAATGAGAAGATTGCAAAGATGTGTGTGATTGGTAGACTTTAAATACATGAAAGAACGGCTCGATTAGTATTTGTTGACATAAAACCTGAAGACGACTATTTTGACGTCAGCAAAAAATCACTCCATGTCACTGTTACATAAGTTGAAGATTCTTACAAATGAACTCCGTTTGTCGAATTTCAGTTTGGTTTAAGTACCACTAAAAATAAACGAAAAGTTGTTAACAATGGTGGGAATTGAACGAGTTTTTGTTGTGAATGTTTTAACAGGGTGAGAAACAGTGATTGGGGCTAAATCGTAGAAATAACTATAGAGTCGAGAAAGACTAACAACGTCTCTTCTGTGAAGATCGGTATGTAAGGAACGAGACATAGTATTTCCCTTATATATTCTTAATTAAAATACTGACTGTGATAGTTACGGGTTGCTAAAAAAACAATAATATGTTTCCATCTCCCGTGGACACTTACCCAGTCTAATAACAGCAAACCAGTAATGACCACACATCTATAGTCATATAATATAAGTATAATATTCAATATATTACATTAAGACAAGTGTCCGTGGACGTGAAAAGGAAAAACACATTTCGAAAACGAGTAAACATATTATGATAGGATATTGAAAGTTACATCGCTGCTGGTTATTATTACTTATGCGTTTAGAGACCTGGTAAACTAATAATATTAACATTTAGTAGGGTCGTCAGTATATTAAACATCATGAGTCACATGAATACATGTTATACTAGTTTCTGTGTGTTCTATCTCTGTACGTGGCCTGTTGCCATCAAAAGTAAATTATCATGTACCAGCATGGTACACATGTTACTCAGTTTGTTTCCGTTGTTGCCATTGGGTTCTATAGTTATTTTGAGAACTAGATATTTACAAGAGGAACAATATGAAGGTTGCCAACATCTATAGTTTAAGGGGTGCTATGGAACCGACAGCATTAAAGCTTGCCCAGACTGAGCAAGAGTCATCGTCGGTATTTGCTTCACAGCGGACAATTCATACCTATTGCAAATGTTTCCGGTCTACAGTAGTTGTGTATGTGGTCCACACTTCGTCAGTTCTTGTGTAGCTAATATTTCTATGTGTTTTGTATATGGCTTATAACAATGATTCAAATGTATTTGTTTGTGTGCATGTGCCTACCACAATGCTACTGGTTTACCTCATTTCATATACTCCACCGCAATGCTTTTGATGTACCAGTTTTCGTATGTGGCCTATAACGATAATTCAGTTGTACACATTGTTCTGTGTCGCCTGAATCAATTCTTCTAATGTATCATATTTACGCATGTGTCCTAACGCAATCTTTATGGTGCCCTCATAACTTTATATGTGTCCTGCCACACTACTTCTACTGAACCCTATTTTTATGTGATTTACCGCAATGCTTTTTAGTGTACAGTTGGTGTTTGTAGCCTACGGCAATGTTTCTACTATAGAATATGTGTGTACATGATCTACTGCAGATTAACTAGTGTATCCTATTTATGTGTACATTTTATCGCATGGTCTCTATTCCACTATACATAGGTATCTGGTCTACTTCAGCATTTAAGGCATTCGTCTCCCTTTCAGCAACCAATGTTTACATTACATCTGTTTCGAGAACTCAAACAAGGATACAATTAAATAAATATCATACGACAGAATCACGCTGAAACACTAGTTCTCGTTAGATCATCGATCAGCGATGTTGAGCCTGGTCTTGTAACACATGGATTGCCTTTTCAAGATAACACGCATGTTTTGTTGGGGAACGGTAACATTTTAATGCAGAAACTAACGTCGTCAACATCATCTTCCCTGCCCGGTGTATACATTCAGAATTACGTTTATACAGTACGTTTTAAGAATATTTAGTGTTGTTCTTTCTTCATGTATGGGCATGTTTCAGCGATATAAGAGAATACAATATATATACTTTTCCCGTCGACGTTGTATATAGCACTAGCTCCGAAAATTGATGACTTTCAAAGTATTTACTTCAATAACTTCAATCATCATTTTTTTCTTTGAAGCAAAACTAAACGTAGTTAATGTAAAATAAAAAAAATAAAATAAAAATACAAACAGATTCGAGAGAAACCAGCCAGTCATGTTGGCGTCTAATTCCTTTGCATCGCTCTTGGTATAGGAATGTTAAATGGCAAAACGTCTCTTGAAGAACACTGTCGTTATTAGGTGACGAATTTGAAGTTATCGTCGACGCCATTGTCAGGTGCCCAGAAGATCCACTAATGATCGAGTGTCCTTATAGCACCAGCTCCGTCCCCCTCTTCCGATTCATCAAACAGATGGTGCACTATTCAAGCAGCACGACATAACGTCGATGAGTCAGACGCCAGCCAGTCACATGTGAAGTGTAATTCTTTGTTGATACAAGATGACTGCTCGCCTATGAAATCAATAGTCTCCGCAATCATTCTAAAACGTTCCTAGAAAAAATCGGAAATAATTCGATCGTCGGTAGACGCTATACAGTCGTTGGATTGCATTATAGGTATATTTGTAATGCAGGACATCTGCACCTTTTTATCCTAAAATTAAAATAGAACCTCAAATTAAAAAAAGATGATCAATTTCAAATAAAAAGCATCAAATTTACATCAACAATGACGGGTATTATTTAGATAATATCATTTTAGTTTGCGCGTTTAGCGATGTAAATTGTATTTTTAACTTGTATTTTGTGAAAATGCTGCTTCAAAATGCAGCGCGCCAGACTGACGGATGGCCATAATCGAATATTGATTTACTCCTCTACAAGAGTTAGGCACAAGGCCAGTTTTTATCTTACTCCCACAAGTAAGATGTGACCCAAGGTCGGGTCAGAGAAAGTGGGGTTTAAAAATTATCTGGGCAGCCCCGTAGGCATTCCCCGGTAGGGGCGCCTCAGACAGTAAGCAATAAAATTACTCCTCCCCAAAGAGAGGAGGCAAAGCCTGGGAGGGTGGACCTCCTAGAACTGCACAGGACAGACCCATAGACCGGCGTAAATCAAGCCCCGAAGGCCAAGACAATACCAGTCTATGGGGTGCAGTATCCATCGGAACAGATACTACACTTTGATCTTAGCCACAAATCGAATAGATCGTATGTGAATTTAAATAACGAATAAATAAATGAACGAAAGTCGGTTCATGAGGGTCTATTAAGGCGAAAAGCTAGCTAATATTTCTTTACAGTAAATAGTATTTATTTAAAAAAAAACATCGTTTTGGCTTTCCTAAATTTCTAATAATATTCAAATGCGAAACTATATTTTAAAAAGTGCCAATATGATACTTATAAACCTCCTTGCGTAGCCACGTGTGATACTTAATAATACTTTCAGACAATCGGAATAAACACCAAACGGACTACTATTGTTACGAGAGATTTGTATATTTCCAACGAAAACAGTAATAATAGTCAATAACAGAAACAGATTAAAGTCGCTTGATAAGGGCCTGTTAAGGCTGAAAACTAACTCATATATTAAAGGTAAATAACATTCATTTAAAAAAAAACATATCGTTTTGGCTTTCCTAAATATTAATAATATTCAAATGCGAAACGATATCTAAAAAAATGTGGCAATATAATACTTAGTTTGAAGTATTTGTTTTAATTGAAACCTACAGCAATAAAATAGCAAATATATAAAATGTTGACTTTGACAAACAGCCTTTTTTAATTGAAAGTAAAAGAAAATTATGCCCGTATCATATGTCAAACATGGTTTTGTAATATGGTCGTGTGTTTAACTACATCACTTCTTGTAGTGATAGCTTCGTAATTATAAACACGGCGTTTATCGCGTTTTGCATTCAAACTCTTTATTTGTCTAAACGTCCTGCACTGTTTCATCAATATACTTCAACCTCAAATCAAAAAGAACAAAGGCATACATATAAAATAAATTGAATTCAGATAAACAAAAAAGGATGTTATTAATATTTGTTTATTTTAATCTGCTTATTTAGAGATGAACATCCTCTTTTAAACTAAAATGTGACGGACCGACAGACGCAACTAAGCTAAGAGAGCGAGCGTGGGGCGATTTGAAGTTATATTTGAAACTTAAGTGCGAAATACCAAGTAAAATGCTATTGTAAAGTTAAGCGTGACAGATCGCCATTCTTTTCATACACAACCGTGTAAAGTCGACAAATATGCTGTTTAAACTAAAGTGTGACAGAGAGACAGACGGTATATTGGAGAGTTAGCCATTTAAAACTGCATTTGCAAATAAAGTATGATAGTCTGACGAAAATTCTATTTCTAACTTGAGCATGGGAGATCAATGAGCATTTAAAACAAGCGTGCCGGACCCAAGGAAAATGCTATTTTAAACATAAGCATGACACACAGAAGAAAATGCAATTTCAAATGTAAGTGTGACAGACGTGCTGAAATACAGATCACATGATGAATCTAAAAATATAAACGTCAAATTATCAACAATGTGTATTCTTAAGATGTGCCAAGGAAATATGCTCTTTCAAACTCATTTTTTCACAGAAAGGCTGATGGATTGTACGAGTTACTGAGCATTTCATAGAAACATACGCTAGCATCGAAAATGTTATTTCCTACTTAAACAACATAGACGCACGATGGCACTATTTTATACTGCGCACGATGGCACTATTTCATACTGCGCACGATGGCACTATTTCATACTGAGACATAAACTAGTGATGGATAAAGCTTTAACTATGAAAACGTGACCCGTTGCGCCATCGATTAAGTTCAGGGTAGATTGGTCGAATCAGAAACACATGAGTTTGCAAACTTAGTTATATATAATTAATTGAAAAGATAACAACCAAAGTTAGACTCTCTATCCTCGCCATATCTAATATCTCGCTCTTGACTTCCTTTATCATTCTACAGCAACCAGTTGAATAGCATTACTATATGGAGCGCTATACTCTTATGTTTATAATAGACTATTCCAATAATTTTTATTCTTTTCTGTCTTTATTGCCTTCGACTTTTAATCCAGACAGATGGAGGTAGAAAGTGACGGAAAAACAAGACTGAAATATACCGTATAAAATAAGAGCACGGTTTTTAAAAGATAGGTAACTTGGTGAGTTAATTGCAAATAAAGCCTAATAAGATTCATTAACATGGTCGTTTTAAAATATAGCTGAATCTAAATATCATGGAAAATTTGTACATGTATTTTCTGTCATTCAAATATATTGAAAAAAGCCTAAGGGGAACAAACTTTGATTAAATCAGATGTTGTATAATAATAGATAGAAATCATTAGACGCAGCTAGAATAAAGTTTTTTTTCTACTAACTTTACGTGTTTAGTGAGAAAATTACGATTTGAGAATTAAGCAGGAAAACTCTGCAGATAAACAACGCCTCATATTAAAATGTTAGAACATATCTATAACTTTAAATTAACTATTAAAACGTTGAATTTGTTAACAGTAGTTTTAGTCATGAGAACACCGACAAACGAGTGTTAAATACAACCGGGCACTTTATAATCGCATGGATAAAAGCGGGTAATTATCGCGTGTAATCCGTCTAGATTGAAGTTACTTTGGCTTTAAGTAATTATTGGTTAAACCGATGTTACGTTGTTTGGGTTACCCAACACTTCCGCGTGGAAGAGAAAACATCTCACTCTGCAACATGGCGTTATTAAAAAAATGTATCAACGGTTTCATTTGATGTAACTGGAACACAATTTACACGTTTGAAAATGTTCTGCAAGTTACCCAAAATTTCCTCATGTGAAGGAAAATATCTCACTGTGCAACACAGCATCTGTTGTGTCCGTATAAAAAATGAGCACACTTTCACTCATGTGACATGTGTAGCAACGCGTTCGTGTAATGGGGTATCGGTGTTAGATAGTTATCTCAGCCGTTCGTTGATTGGGGTTAAATGTGTCTCCTCTGCTGTTCGAAAAATAACAAAGTTTACGTGTTTGAGACGCTCTTGGAGTGATCCAATTTTTCCTCATGTAAAAGACAACATCTACTCGTGCAATAAGACCTTAATTGTACTTGTATTCGAAAAGTATCACACTGTCACTCACATGACACTTTGTAGCAACGCAACAATGCTATGTATATGTATATGTTTTTTACCTATCTATTTGACGTATGTATTAAGTAGAGAGTTGCTTCTGACTATATTGTCCGATGGCTATAAACTTTCTCTTTTAATCATATTCTAAATGACATTATTTCGCTTTCAAAATCATATTGAAACTGATATAAAATATATATCTTAGAATGTATACCGGACTAGTCAACTCCATATAACAATCCAATAGCTAACTGTACTTATAGTTTCAATTAAAGTTTTAATTCAGTGGTTTTCATTTCCAACAAAATAAACGTAATAAATTACAAATATCTATCCCATATCTTGAAACTCTCTCGTTCCTATCTAATTAACACGTTTTTAGGTTTTCATTTTTAGACTTACTTTCTTTGATTATGTAAATTACGTTACGATCACGTTTATCAATTTTTGCGGTTCCCATCTCTCACATCAAGCTGGATAAACTCGACATAACACCACTTTGTTTTTTAGGAACGATCATATTTCTATATTATTTATCTTAGAGCTTTCAGGTGCCAATCATTCTAAATCGTAGTTATTGTCCGATTGAGAGTTTGTTCTGGCAGCAAACATTAACACAAAATATTTTAGGCTAAAGGAATTTTCTATACACCGACCTTACATCTGCTCACTTTTCTCTGTCTCAGTTTTCTTGTTATTTTAGTACTGTTTATGTATACACGATTCTTGCTGACTCTCCGTTTTACCTTAGGGTTACGACGGAATAATTATATGTTCAATAGTTGGACACTTTTTTCCGTTATCGGTCACTATTTCGGCGGATTCTCAATTCAGGTAAACAATTTCATCAGAGAAGTTGTTCTTTCTAGTGGTGTTGCCTTCTAGGATTATACAACTTCTACAATTTTATAAAATTATTTACCATTATAAGATAATAACATCCTTATTCTGGTCCTGGTTGTCCACATGTAATCTCGACCTTGGCTAACCCGTTCAGGCAACGTTTGAGCTGTTGCTGTTGGTAATGTTGCTGATAACTCAATAGCTTTGAAATATTGTTTGTAATATTACAGACGGTCTTTTAACCATAAATATGAGTCCTCGTTAAAAATTCCATTTCAAGGTGCCTGTAGTGAAACTGTTTTTGTATTTAGATTTATATATCTATGTGATGCTTTATATGTGTGTTTGAACTTAAATGATTCACAAACTTGCTTTTTAATAGTTTGAATATAAATGCTAAAGTTTTATTTTGCTTTAAGTTTCTACTGTGTGATGCTTCTATGTTGAATGGAGTAGTAGTTAGATATTATCATATGCGTATCTTTGGGCTAGCATCTTTGTATCTACAATACCTTTTCTATTGGTTCACTTCAGAAAATTAACAATGAACAGCCTTTTATTGTTCTAAGCCTGCCTAGTTTTTATTTGACAACACAGGTATACAATAAAATAATTTTGATTTACAACATTTAAAAAATTCGAAAATGTGTTTTATTATTTATATTACTTCTGGTGCTAAAATGTTCAACATAAACATATGTTTTGTCTAAATTGTAAACAGAATGTATTAAAACATTGAAGTGGTAGTTTAAATTCTGAACCAACCCACTACTACAAAGTTTACACACACCTTTCATTAAGTCCCCATATCGCATGGAGCTTAACAAAGGAACAACCATACAGACAAGCAGACGTACATACATACCCAAGTCTGGTACATCAGTATCAATAATAAATTAATAACGCGACGTATTTTCAAAGAAAAGTAGACAGTCGATTAAAAATTGACAGAGTCCGAAAGAATTTTGCCAAAATACACTAAAATTTAATTGTAGCAAAAATGATCTCATATTTTAAT
>OY744518.1:106087514-106295014 GCA_963556195.1 Sepiola atlantica
GTGTTAAGAAACTGCCTTACTCTAAGACTCCAGTGTGGTGGTGCACCATCTTGTTGAAGAATGAAGTCATCAGATTCTGCTTGTTCCAACTGAGCCATTAACCAGTCTTCCAGCATGTTGAGATAGGATTCACCAGTGAATGTTGCCTCTTCAAAGAAGAACGGTCCATAGACACCTTTCTTGGAAATTGCACAAAACACGTTCACTTTTGGTGAATCTCGCTCGTGCTCAAGAAGTTCATGAGGATTCTCAGTACCCCATATGCGAGTGTTATGCTTGTTAACTTTGCCATTCAGATGGAAGGTCGCCTCATCGCTAAAAAACAAGCCGGTCATCAAAGCCGTTATCTTCCAACTTCTCTTGCATTGCAATGCAAAAGTCACGGCGAAGTGGCTTATCAGTGTCCTTCAACTTTTGGACCAACTTGAGCTTGTAAGGTACCATTTGCAGTCGTTTCCTTAAGACACGCCAGACAGTTGCTGGAGCAAGCTGAAGTTCCCTGCTGGCTCTTCTCACTGATTTACGGGGGGAGCCCCCGTAAATCAGTGAGAAGGCTGTCCGAACAGCTGAAAGGCTGTCCGAACTTGCTCAACTGCATCTTCTGAAGTTGAAGGGCGACCTGTTCGCTTACTTGGGCACAAACACCCATCTTTCACAAATTTAGCATGCCATCTGACAATGGATTTCCTTTCAGGGACTTCTTTTTTAAATTTCCTGCGAAATGCACGCTGAACACATGTCCACGATTCAGTCTTTGTAAATTGGAGGACGCAAAATGCTTTGTCTTGTTTAGGGAACGCCATTACTGCATCTGGAAAGATAACACGAAAATCATTAGTATGACCAAAAACTTGATTAAGCAAGCTTTAAAATGGCACCAGTTTCATTTTTCTACCTGGAATAGTTCATGAGGTATACGCATTTGTAATGTTCCCAAGACTTTTGAAACACCCTGTATATTGCGTATATATTTTTTCTGTATTTACTTTACCAGTATCCAGTACGTGAATAGAGCTTAGTAGTAGTGCAATTAATATATATATATGTTAGGTAAGCTATAAAGAGGTGTCTGTGTTTCATTACCACAGGTTATTATCTGGCTAAATACATAGATATATTATCCAATGAAAATAATGGCACGGTGGAGGGTAATGATAACAATGCTTTTATTCTGATGATGTCGTGCGGAAATTAAACATGGGCTTTTCTGTGTAGCTTACTTGCCATACTATATATTCATACAACTACATTTTCATAATATATATATATATATATATATATATATATATATATATATATATATACGTATCTGCTAGATTGATAGCTAGATAGCAAGCTTGATCGATAACTAGATAGCTAGGTTGCTTGCTAGCTAGATAGATAGATAAATAAAAAGATGATTAGGTAAAATTTGTATTCTTAGTATTTTGTCTTGTGTGGCCCAATTAAATCATTGTGCACACGTTTTAAAATCCTCGCGGGAAGCAGCTTTTAAGTTTATCTTAAAACAAAGGAGGCCATATCCATATCTTGCAATTTCGTTTCATTTAAGATCAGATGATATGTAATTTTTACAATGTATTGATTTTCCTAGGAAAATCTCGCATAATGTTAGTGAATCAGTAAATATATGAAGAGGATCAATTGAATATTGGTCCTAGAAGTCTGCTTTTTGTGTCAATACGTTTACTTGTCAATTGCCAAGGCATATGTCAAATTAAATTATTAATTTAGAGTCAGGAATGTCTTAAATGAATTATCAACATTAAAATTAATTGAAACATACATTCTATTTCAATTCAATTACGGTGATATCATCTTGCGACCGTTAGCCTCACAACTACAAAATACAATTAAACAGTTACAAAATGGTTTCGTTTTGCATTCATTTTACGTAACTATGATCTCTTTTTAATATATTCAATGCTATCTCTACCTACCCGGCGCTATCCGGGATGCAGTGAAGTCATTTTATTTATTTTATTACGGTAGACAACTCCTATTAATTTAATATATTTAAAATTGATTATCACCTTGTTGATGTTGATTTTAAAATAATTAGTTAAACATTTTATATTAGTAGTCGCCGAGACTGGACTAATAGTCAGTGTTAAATCAAATGTTGTATATCTCTTATTATGTTGCAAATAACGCGGCACAAGTATTGGGTTTGACTTTGAAAATCCGACAAGATAACTTTATATGTTAGATAAATACTTACTTTAATTTCAATATGAATACACATTTTGGGCTTAATTTGATTTACTTGTGACCCCCGTCTCATTTTTCACTGGTTTTCATTTTGAGATTTTAAGTTTTTAATCGTAGTGCATTAATTATTTCAACGTATGTACTCTGATGAGTGTGGACGAAAGCCGGCTTAGTAGGTGTATGTAATTATATTTTTTCCTCTCGTTTTTACACTTTTCAATTTCATTCCAAACAAAAAAAATGTCACAAACATCTATATTCTTTGCCTCAATTACATTTTGTACAACTATATATATAGTCTCGGAAGTTTCTCAACCATTAAAACTATATAAAAAAAAAAAAAAAAAAAAAAAAAAAAAAACAACAAAAAAAAAAAACAACTTATAGTCCAAAGTCTTCCAGTGGAAAATCACTCATGTAAGTCAATTTATTTTTTACAGTTATTATATTAGTTAGTTTCTAACACTATTTTAAGGGATCATCAGTTGTTTACCATGAAAAACTGTTTCGGGAATTTAAAAACAAGACAGTATTTAATTTCATGGCTTCCCAGCAGAGTTGATCAGACCCCACTTCCCTTAAAAGACAAAAACATAAACGTTCCTTATACTAAATCTACGTTTTGTTCCATATAAATGTTTTGCTAACTTATATTAGTTATTTAAAACATCAAAAAAAAAAAAAAAATGTTTACCTGCGCTGTTCGTCTGTCTAATAAAATTTATCCGTTACTCACAAAAATGTTGTTGCATATATATATATATATATATATATGTTTGGCTTTGTATTGATTAGTATTAACACAGCCGTTATCGTGGCTTCAATGCATGTCCATTTCAGGAGTAGAACACTGACGACGGATGCCTTAATTAATTTCTCGCTGATTTACCGTATCGTTGGGAATAGCCGTCTAGGCTAAGACGTCGGAATTTGTATTTGAAACTCTACTCGTGTTCCGGGGTTCGAGTTCGGCGACTGATATGAAGTATCTTCTCTACACTGACGATTCCCGTAAGGATTAAATGTATATGTATGTAGATAAAACAAATATATATATATATATATATATATATATATATATATATGGGAGGGGAAGTGCGTGTGTCTACGTGTGTAAATTAATCAACAGATCATTATGAGTTTTAGAATATAAAATACTGTGAGTAACATTTGCGCATCCCTTTTTTAATTATAACGTTTAAAGGGCGTATATATGTTCTTGTTTAGTTTTCACGAACCAATCATCATGAATTTTGGAATATATATTTTCGGCAACCTGATGGTTTACATAAGTACATTATTTGGTTGTAAACTTTAATATTTAGGAGATATGACCACATAAACTTGTACCTCAAAATAAGTTAGATACAAAATATTAAATAGAATAAACAATTGCTCGATATTCCATTATAAGTTCTATTAAGTAATATATTTTTAAAGGATCGATGCTCGCGTGTGGATCTCAATAATATGTATGTGCTTGTAAAAGTCTAAAACAATTTAACTTATCACATGAATTATGTAATAAGGATCCCAGGCAACAGGGTGAGTAACGTGCGCATATTTTAAACTATTTTTTCTAAGGTTTACAAGTAAGGGCAGTGCCATACCTTATCCCTCAAAGAAAGAAGAACGTACACATTTAAAACTAATGCTATATGTATTGTTTATAACCATCCTGATACGTGTATTCTACTAGTATATACAACAAAATTCACAAAATATGGACAGTAATCACGATTGTTATTGTTATGTTATTTTGTGAAATTACGAGCGAAGTACGGCCAAAATATCATGATCGAACATAAATTCTATTTTTCACGACGGCCGATTAAAATTCGTAAGTATTCATACATTTTGTATAATTGCATTTTTGTATGATAGTTTGTGTTGTTCACTGTCAACCATTTTTGTAAGACGTGATGTTTAGTTATATAAAAAGTCCAAATCGACGGTAATTACGCCAGCAATTTTGGCTAGGAGCAAAGTGTACTATCTGTTCTGATACTACACTGTATATGTCGTGACCTCGGTTAGTGAATAAGAAATCCTTCTAAACCAAAGCATTTTTTTGTTCTAATCAAAAGTGCTCTTTTTCGCGTAGCTGGATTGCCGCACATTAAAACTCGACCCTGTGTCTAATACTGCCCTCGTGGTAAGGTAAGGAAACAGTAACAACAGTAGTATTTGTTGGCGAATATATTGAATAGCTTCAAAGAAATTGACGAACAACTAAGTGTAACACTATAACAATAGAACTATTATCAAAATATACCTTATTGCAACAAACTTCTAGTAGAGGAGTGGCAATAAAGACCATCTCTTATCTTAGATCAAATGCCTTTCCTGGAGTGCATCTTTAACAGCCTCCGTGAATTACGTCCAGCTATTAGTTTGGCATTGATAAATGACCGGACAAACTGTTACTATTTATAGGATAACCCTCAAAACGGGTGGCATCGTGTATGAGGACCAGCGTCTTCAGTAGATCGGGTTTATCACTCTGGGAAAACTCACATAACAGAACGAAAACTCTGACCTCAATCTCCTGCTGGCTTACGGCTATCAGTACGCATATGTTAAACATCCGGTGTTAACTATTGAAAAAAAAATCGGGATTCTAAGCACCAAAGAGGCAGATACTTCTTAAAAGTACGTTCTGCCAGCTACAGCGACGGCACTCGAAACATATATTTGCGCTTGTCTTTCAAATAGACCCGTCCAGTTTAACTGAGCTCAAATCTCTGATTCCTCATTGGAAGGCATTCAAAGCACAAACGCTCTTTTCCAGCGCGACGAAAAAAAAACCCTTTCTTCCTTCGCATGTCTAATGTCAGGCGAAACTTTCACAAATCGAATTTCTTCGCAATAGCTTCGCGTTTATAGAACACGTTCCCACATAACTACTTCACTGCAAATTACAACATAGTCGTCTTCCAATCCAATATGAAATAACTCTTGTCAATGAACCGTCCTGACTTGTAATTAGAGCTTGCTCAATCCTCTGATAAGGTTTATCATCTCTTAACTGATTGAGCAGGACCTAGCCGCATATTAATTTTTAATAATACGTCACAAGGCATAAATAACCAAATGCCACGCGAGGATACAAATTAATGAGATTGTTATCTGGCGACAAAGAGTAACTTGAGCTGATTTGAAACGATGGGAGAAATTGTCAGATTTTATTATGTACGTGGATGGCTTGCCAACGATTTGTTACCATTAGCCTTAAAAACGTTGTATTAAATGAATTCAGATGTGAAGCAGCTCCGTAGTATTGTATGCAACAGATGGGAAGTTTTGTTTACGAAACTCCGTTCATAGAAGTTCCGTTTGATTTTAAGTTCACAGAGGGCGAAACGAAAATTATTTTCAGTGTTTGGAGCAAGATCAGTTTTCTGTTGTAAAAGTGTCACGGAGGACAACAAGAGATTATAGCTTAATCGAATATCAACAAAAAATAAATTATATAAAGCTTAGCAACGTATCTTTTGTGAGAGAGGAGATGTAGGAAAGAGATGTGATCCTCGCCACCAGATTTAGAACTCGATTATGTACTTTGTGAACGCAGGAACAAGTGCTTTGAGCGGCAACTTCTCAAAGGGGCAACATAGTCAATCTTAGGCTATAACTGATTATTATACAGGTAGAGCATTGCGTAGGACATAAGATTTTTCTGGAACCGTAGAATGATCCAGCAATTTGTCTTGCAACTTTAGAAATGTATTTTATGTAAGTCTTATATTTCAGATCTGGAGTAAAAGTCAGTCTTAGGAGTTTATCAAAGAAGCAGTCATCATCATGGATAGTCATTCATATCGACTTGGGAAAAGCGAGCATCTGAGCGTTGATGGTGAAAGGAGAGCATCTTTGTGTTTAAGGTATTAAATGTAACGAGCCACTTTTATTAGCATTCTATCACACACTCTAGGTCAGAAGATAGGGTATCAATAATCTTCAAAGTGCTGTTATAGAGAGTGGGAGGTGACGGTGGTTAAGTGGATAAAAATACGGACTGAAGACCTGTGTGTTCCAAGTTCGAATCCAGTCAGTTTCACACTACCACTTTCACTTAATGATATTATCAACCTTCTCGTGATCCTTCCCGTAAGTACCCGATGTTTTTCCAGAAATATCTCTAACTAGAAAAACATTCTGGAAACTAATGGCAACACCAGACTCATCTGATTCAAACGAAAGAAGAAGTAGAGAGAGTATCAACACTCTTCAAAGTTATGTTATAGATTATTGTGCCGTTTCCGTATATGTAAACGAATAATCTCAGAATATGCTTTTGATAAATACCTACTTCCCTGAGTGCATCTCTATAGTCATCCGTGACTGTATAATACGAATAATATTTAACTAACTAGAAAATACTTATACCAAAGACAAACCGACAATGATACTTAATAAAACATTGCATAGCGCCTAACGAAAAAACAAACACGTAATGGGCTAAAAATATGAGAAAACACCAGATATGAACAAAAACAATGTCGTCTACGAATTTACATGTGCATTAAATAATTACACTCCTATAGACAACAGCTATGTTGAATACAATGCGGCTTCCCCACTCACGGAAGTCATCAATGATTTAACAGATCAGAGCTTATGAAAAGCTACGTAGAAAATACTAAAGAGTTACTGTCTGTGTTCATTCAACGAAACAGAGACGAATGCACACCCACATACACCCTACACACATATGCATATATATATATACATATATATATATATATATATATATATATATATATATATATATATATATATATATATATATACTAGAAAACCTACCCGCTTTCCGGGCAACAATTAATTGGGAGGAGGGGGTCGTTAATAAACAAATAAATGTTTTTTCTACTCAGAGAATTCCATAATTTTAATAAACTTTGCCAAATGTGTAGATTAATGTCCTCAGCTAAATCCATTCCTTAAAAATAAAATGGTTTTAGGGTCATTCTAGATTGTTAAGGCAGTTAATATGTTTTCAACATCAACCCTAAGTTTGACTGGCAAGATCGTAAAACCACACGAAATCGTTACAAAATGGTCCCACCCACCCTAGAAATAAGATTCGCATAGAATTAATCTTCAATGACCCAAACAAATGGTAAACTTCCATAAAACCCTAGAATGACATGAAAGAAGAGGATTATTTTACATTAAATTTATATGCTAAACTGATACCACATTCTAAATTCGAAAATATGTTTTTTGTTGTTTCTCTTTCGGTCAAGTTATTTACGTGTAAGCGCCTGAAAAAGTAGAGTCTCATTTTATCGAGGGTGTGGTTGGGTGGTGTGGGGTGTTAATCGACCATAATATCCCATCTTTCAATATATATATATATATATATATATATATATAATGTTAGTTTAGATCAATATAATTGGAACCTTGTTCTAAGAATTTAAAACCAACAAGCATTCGGCGTATAATCGTTACCAAGACTTTCTATTATTGTGTTATTTTTGTTATTTTTTCTGATAGCCAGAGTCACTTCGTATACCATCGCGTACAGAAGCTTGATGAAATGAGGCACAAGATCTTCGTATAAAAAGTATGTCAACAGATAGGACTTCGGAACAGAAGTATGACAGCGAATTGAATTAAAAAACATTCAAACATACAGAGGTTCCCCATGCAGTTTGAATCGAGCGGAAGTAGTTACAATCAAAAACGAATAGAGATGTAAACAATGGTAGTATGGAATATTATTCGGTGCGATGAGATACTGTTTTATGGTAGTGAACACTGTTAGGATATTATGAGAGGATATAAGATAAAAAGATCTTAGGTTAGATATGGTATATGGGATGGTTAAATTGGGGATTACTGTAGTAAATTCATAATTACAGGTAGATGAAATTAAACAATAATAGCTTAACATGATACAAGAGGATGGTAACAATTTAAATAAATGGGCTGGTTAAAAAAATAAGAGAGACGAAGAAATCCATTTGTTAAATGGGAAAATAGGAAAACATGAAAAATAAATAAAGTAAGTTGGATTTAATTTAATGTTTTAGATTAATAGAGGATAAGCGTATATAGTACAATAGGTTCGAAGATGCCTTTAAATAACAGAATAGCTTGAAAATATAATTTGATTCGTGAGAGGAGATCGTTCCATAATTAGGCATATTTTAAACTATAAAGGATTTGGTTAGGTGGTTGAATTTAATTTATCTATATAAATATCGAAGGTGAGAAATGAATTTTATAGATTTCAACTTCATAAGGAATTTGGGATATACTCCTACGATTTAGCTATAAAACAATAGAGAATTGTAAAACAAAAGTTAAATGAGATTTAGTGCAATTTAGTTATAAAATAGAAATAAGATAAAGAACATATAGAGGGTAAATCTATTAAAATACTAAGAAGCATTTCCACAAATACCTTAATTTAGATACCTGAAACTGAAAAATTACTTTAATAAAGTAACCTTTTGAAAAGTTCAGTTTTTAAAATATTACTATTAAAAAATAATAATGATAAGAAGGATTACATAATAGTTATTAGAAAGACGTTGATATAGGATGGTATCAATAAGAGTAATAGTTATTATTGAGAGGATAAAATGTAAGATAAACATCATTAATAAAAAAACAATGAAAATAAAAGTAATTAGATAATAGAACAGTCGTGTTAAGATACGCATAGGCAGCTAAAAGTATACATGTACACGGATACACACACACACCCATATATATATATATATATATATATATATATATATATATATATATATATATATATATATATATATAGCCAGGTACATTTTATATTCATACCCATTTTTTTTTTGCTTTTCTGTTAACATTAAAAAAAAAAAAAGCTTTCTGTGAGGTACATTTCTTACAGTACGTTTCATTTGTCGTGAGCCAAACAACATGTTTATGTCAATATTGTCTCTGCAACACAACAAAATCATCAGAAGAATTCACGAAGAGTAAAAAGTTATTGGATTAAAATGTCTTGAAAAAAACTACACTATAGAGTGGTTCTTTTTTTGAGTAAAACCAAAGAAAAAAATACAGTAAAGAGCAAACTCAAATGCGGGGGAAATCACTAGTACGCCATTTTGATTTTGTTCAGTTCAGAGCTAGTAAATCCTAAAATGTGTGTGAACATTTATAAATTTTAATTCAGTAATACTTCTTAAAATAGTTAATACGTTCTATAATTTATTTATGAAAATTTGAATTCACTTAAGGGTAAATTTTTACTTTCCTAAAGTTACATTAATTAGCCTTCAAATGCCTATTTAGGTCATTTTGATACGAACACCGGAGCTGGTCTCTTTTAAGTTCATCAGTTGAGAGCAAGCTATATAGATCCAGCCACATATTCAAGCAACGATTAAGATTGTTATACTTTGGTGATTTTGTGGTAGATGTTTAGTATTATTTATAAATCGTTTAAATTAACACTAAGATAAGATTAATTGCCAAGATTCCTTAAGTAAAATTTCTATTTAATGCGGAACAAAAGGGGAATTTGTCCCTCACAACGGAAATAGTTTATAGTTACCTAGGCATGAATCAAAACTCCGAAAGGAGCTATTATATATTTATTTTTTTTTACTATTAAATGGTGTTAATTACCCCATTCGAAAGTATTATGAGGATTCAAAAGTATTTTTAATGTCATTTGTACCTAAAGTTAATTGTGATTACGTTTTATACTTAACTCGTGGTGTGTGGGAAATACCGGGAAGCATCAATGCCTATATCACCCCCTACTGTAATTGTATGCCTATATTTATATTAGATTGTGGTAATTTTTTTATTTATTAATATATATATATATATATATATATATATATATATATATAGACCCATATACACACATATACACACATACATGCATATTTATATATATATATATATATATATACAGATATACATATACACACATACATATACATATGCACATGCATATATACGCATAGAACATATACACATATATATTTTCACCACTATATTTAGCATTTATTTGGCATTATATTTTGAATGATTATTGTATTATTGGTTCTTACTCCTTCCTTAAAATATCTTATTTTCTAGTTAGCATTTCTTCACTAATTCGTACAAATGAAAACTTTAAAATTGTTAGCTGTTAATTTGTCTGAAATTTCCCATATGATTGTACTTTTCCATTTGTATGATATTGTGTGAGGTGTGTTTATATTTGTCTTAGAATTTCCATTGTGATTTACCGAGCTTACGTTTATATAATTTATTTTCTCAGTATATCCAGATCTGGCTAACGCTTCATTATAATAGTTGTTATTCTTATTGAATAGTGGCTCGTTAGCTGATAGCTTTGATATTCTCTTAGATATACTAGTGAGTATGGCTTTCTTAATGCGTACCGGGTGGTTAGAGTTAAACTCTACATAAAGTTATGTGTATCCTTTTTTGGTATTCTCTAACCTTCTATTGCCAGAGTTAACGAGGAATATTGCATCATCTCTGTATAAACTGCCGCTTAAACATGGTAGATCTTAATAATTATATATATATAGATGTGTGTATATATATATATATATATATATATATATATATATATATGTATGTATGTGTGTGTGTGTGTATATGGGTGTATATATGTATAGGTACATATATATACACACGTTGAAACAACTTATATGTGATTGTGTAAACAGTCAATTTTCTGCGTATCGATACATGTAAAGAAACAATATATTTGCAGAATTCAAAAACCAGAACAAAAGCATGAAACACATTTACCCGAACTATTGAAAAATAATATAAAATGTATAGTCAACTAAAACTATTACTGAGAAGAATACGAGACGAGTAGCACTTATCGTGGAATTAAAAAGATGTTTACATTGGCCCATTTGAATCCGGCGAGCAGGTAGGCGTCGATCGGTTCCGAACGTCTGGGAATGTCATTGGAAGATTATTTTATTAAAATCTCGCTAATACTGCGCCAATTCCAACTTTCAAAAGTTTTCAGAATATGCGGTAGACCCTTTCCGGAAAAAAGGCATATTTTTTTGTTCTGGGTAGATGTTATTTCAAACACAGCAGAATCGGTTTCATATGGAGTGTATAATTAAAAAAACACTGAGAGTTAGTTTATATTAGAATTGGGCCTAGAGGTTACGTATTGATATTTAATAGAGGGAGGCTAATAGGTGTTCTCTTTAAGGTTTACACCCGGCTTCTTTGGGGAGGGGAGTGTCCTGTTCAGATAAAACACTTTGTCTAAAATCATTTAGACTGAAACATAAATCTCATTTGATAGACCGACAGAGGGATTTATTTCACTCCATCAGACACAGATACACACGGTGTAGCGGAGAGGGGGGCAGCCGACTGTTGTGAACCAAGACGCTTGACCGCGGCGGTCGAAAAGAAGATGTTTGGTGTGCTGCTTGTGCGGAGGAGAGCTGCAGGCGCGAACCCGGAAACGCCAATTCACGAAAAGTTTAATTTCATTTTTTTAAATAAGAAATAGCGGCATACGGCTTTGGCGTGCTCATTTGCATAATATGAGATGTAGCTACTATGAGAAACACGAAAAAACGTGATTTGGAAAGATTCGTCGGGAGGTAAGCGCGAACGGAAGAAGAAAATGAAGAAGAAGAAGAAAGTACCGCATTTATATTTGTGAAACCTTGCAGTGACTCGTTAATACGCCTTAAAAGCCATTGGAGAGGCGTGCTTATATTTCTTCATATAGAGGCAGCTATGTAGTAGGAGTCTAACACTTTCAGTGGAATGAATTCTAAATAGAAATGTTGAAATAATAAAATACTTACAGTTTATCAAAGGGGAGGAAAAATGTAACTTTAATAGTAATGCTTGATGAAAAACTATTTTGGTAAATAAATTAAAAAATAAACTAAAAATAATATGTAAAGGGTAATTTTAATCAGAATGAAGAAATCAATCTATAAGTGTGGATTAAGCGATACTATAAGTTATAAACTTGGGTGGCGTCTATGCTTGACGAAGCAAAGATATTGCAAATTTTGTTTATAAATATCTAAGAGAAGATATGGAAGTAGAAAAAGGTAAAACCCTTAGATTAAGTGCGATACGATGACAGGTATAGAACAGCCCCTAACTCCCCTCCACAATTTATATTTTAAAAATCTTATGAATGCTATAAGAAAATAATTTGAACTAGGTTGATGCTATTTAGAACGAGGTCTAAAATTGGTGGATAAACCAGATGCAGGAGCGCCTTCTGTTTTTTAGAGTATCCTTCTTTTTTCGAGATGGGTCTCAAATATTTATATTGCCATGTTTATTAGTTGTATTACGGTCCACTAGAATATTAATATTATTGTTGTATAGGTTAAATGCCTGCTTTCTATTTAATGTCATGTTGTGGGTGATAATGTTTTTATTAGGCCCTCTAGTTCTTTTAAGATCATCAGTATCGAAAAGGTTTGTAGGAGATGTATTATATTTAATGTATTTATTGTAACCTGAATTACTTAAGGCATCGTTATATAATTGAAAATTAGCTTGAAAAACAATTCAGAGGGGGGTATTTAATTTTATTTCTGATTGTAAGGTTTGTTCTATCTAGTACGTGTTTATTTACTAGGCCAATGTTTACTCTCGATGGACAGATATGTCTAATTGACCGGTTGTTTTTAAATATGGTGTATGGGTCTTTAAAGTAAATCTAGTGGTGTCTATGGTAATTATTCCCGAGTACTTATCTATTTTTTTAGATTGAGGAGAAGGGTATATATATATATATATATATATATATATATATATATATATATATATATATATATATATATTATATATATATATATATATATATATATATATATATATATATATATATATATATATATATATATATATATATATATATATATATATTATACAGGGTGTTTCAAAAGTCTTGGGAACATTACAAATGCGTATATCTCATGAACTATTCCAGGTAGAAAAATGAAACTGGTGCCATATTAAAGCTTGCTTAATCAAGTTTTTGGTCATACTAATGATTTTCGTGTTATCTTTCCAGGTGCAGTAATGGCGTTCTCTAAACAAGACAAATCATTTTGCGTCCTCCAATTTGCAAAGACTGAATCGTGGACATGTGTTCAGCGTGCACTTCGCAGGAAATTTAAAAAAGAAGCCCCTGAAAGGAAATCCATTGTCAGATGGCATGCTAAATTTGTGAAAGATGGGTGTTTGTGCCCAAGTAAGCGAACAGGTCGCCCTTCAACTTCAGAAGATGCAGTTGAGCAAGTTCGGACAGCCTTTCAGCGGAGCCCTCGTAAATCAGTGAGAAGAGCCAGCAGGGAACTTCAGCTTGCTAGTTTTTGAGTTATTAAAAATCGTTATGTTCCCAAGACGTTTGAAACACCCTGTATATATATATATATAAATATATATATATATATATATATATATATATATATATATATATATGTATATATATATATATATATATATATATATATATATATATATATATATATATATATAACAGTTAAAGGCATGAGATAACATTTCAGACAAAATGTAATACTTATTATATGAAATTAGTGGAAAAGCATGAAAACAAATTTGTTAGGAAAAGGAAACAGGTTCATCTAAAAACACAACCGATTTTAAGACTTTCTCTGGATTATTGATTTGTAGAAAAAAACACACAAGTACAGATATTTGAACAAGTTTAGTCCGTTTGTAACGTTAAAATGGCATTTTGTTCTTTTTGAAACCATAGCAACACAACAAAAACAAGCATATGTTCCTACGGTCTGTCAGAATGTGTAGTCTATAATATCTATACTAAGACATCTTCGATATTTCGGTCGTCAATCCGACATTAATAAAAGAAAATATTCCATTTACACTATGATAAATTATGGTCGCATCTACGACTAAAATACCGTTTGACTCAATGTGTGTATCACTGCGCGTTGTTTGTTGACATGCTAATTTAAAACTTTCATACACTAACCTCACTTACACAGACACATACACTATAATCAATATAAAGAGGGATAAATCTGTATACGTTCATTTCAAATTACCAACAAACGCATATATTATTATATTAATCGTAATTCAGATTTTTAAAAATCACGTATTTAGTAATATTCTTAGGCCTTAATTGACGGAAAATATGTTCTCGTAATTAAGTTATCTCAAGTTAATTTGAAAATTAATCTTAGCTAGTTTGAACATGCATTCGAGTATATGCAGACTTGTTGGACAATAATATAGATATATATATATAAACAAACATTGTAAAAATAAAATAATTCCCCTTATTAATGATACCTTTCTATATGTTTTCAATTATTGTACTGATCATTGTGTGTTTAACTCAAGAATATTAATGTATTTTTTCCACAAGTATCATCGAAGTTTTCGATTCTAGGTTGAATAATCTTCAGAAACGAACACGAGAAGTCAGTTAGACGCCAATATAACATTTTTACACTGTTCCAGTAAAACAATGAAAAGTCCGTGATTTTCTTCTGTAAACTTTATTATTAAGGTTGAATGCACGCGAAACCGCACCCTCCCACCCAAAATACACTTTTAAAAAATAACGAAGCAAAATTAGTATTTGCGAAAGAAAAAACCATCCGGCCTATAATATATTATTAATTATTTACAACAAAGTTACAGAATCCCTAGATTACAGAAGAAAATACTCAAAAAGCAGACATCCTTCGAAATTTTTAGTTGGTAACACGTACAGCGTGAGTTGTCCCACCCTGCGATCACTATTACTTGAATGATATACAAGTTTGTTTTGGTCAAGAAGTTTGAAGAAGGATTTTAGACATTAATCTGAGTATAATTTTGATTCTAAATTTCTTAAGGAGGCGTAACAGTGGCGCAAAGCTACGTGTTCGGGGTGTTAGCTTTGCTTATCCATTAACTTCGTAATATATATATATATATATATATATATATATATATATATATATATGCATCTCTGTCTGTCTGTCTCTCTCTCTCTCTCTCTCTCCCTCTCTCTCTCTCTCTCTCTCTCTATATATATATATATGTGCGTATATATATATATATATATATATATATATATATATATATAAATATATTCATATGTGTATATATATATATTTATTCTTTCTGGCTTTTCTTCATGTGTTTAAATTTATTGTTGTCTGTTGTTGGATGCACGTACATTCCGCGTAAACTTATTTAATTTTTTGGGTTGAAAAAATTACATCGCAGTGGATAAAACAATTTCACATTTCCCAGATCTGTTTGGAAAACTATTCGTAAATCTATAAATCTCCGTCGAATGACAGCAAACAATATTCTTCACCACCCCTCGCTCGTTCGTTTCAATTTTCATAAATACACAAATAAGATAAAAATACTTACAGCTTTACAAATCTTCGACAATCTAGTAAATTGATTCTTTAAAACAACCAAGACGTGGTTTCCGAAAGGCATTTAAAAAAAAACAACAACATTGTATCAAACAAGTAAATAATGTTATCCACCATGGCCGCTGTTCATCGTTCAAAACAACAAAAACAAAATTTCAGCATCAAGATTTTCAAGAATTATCAATAACTAAATTGCATGAGGATTTCCGGACCTTTTTTTAAAGAATTCATTTCATTTCGAACATTGTATATATTAATGGCGCACATCCTATTTGTTTCTGTAAGTGCTTGTGCATGATAGCCAAGCGAACGATAACGGTTTTAATATTGTAGAATATTTGCAAATTAAGAGCAATGAAATTTTATTCGAACTGTCATAGTTACAAGACGAAGAAGAACAGTAAAAAAACGTTATGGGAATTTGATTGGACTTTTTCGGTCGGTTACTTGTGGTGCGAGAAAGTGTGACGAAAACAGACATAGCGGAACAAAGCATGAATTATTTGATAGCTCTAGTATGGCCCAGTTAACAAAATCGGCTTGCTATGTTACAGTGCCTTGGCAAAACCTTGTCTTAATGTACTTTTTTCCATTAACTTGCCTCCCCACGAGGGCAACCATAGCAACAAGGTCGGTATTTAATGTTGGGAAAATCAAGCCTCCCTCAAAATGGAAGGGTTCTCTGGACAAAAATAAAAATGTGCCCCAACTATAATTTACTGACCCAGAACAAAACAGATTAATTGTAGTATCAAAACAGGTGATAATAGTAAAAAAGCGAACGTGTTTACTGACTTCCTGCAACGTTCCCTCGATCTTGTTTTGCAACGTTTAAAAATACGTTGACAAGTAAAAATAGACCGACCAAACATAAAACATGAATATTGAAACAAAAAGAAGAAAAAAGAAGAAATATTTTGTAAATCTATCACAATAAAAAAAATCCATTTATTATGGTTCCAGTATCTGCAGAATTAAAAAGAATTGGACTACGTACTCTATAATGTGTAGTGATCATCTACGTTAGAGAATCAACATTAAAGATTCTAAATTAAAAACACAACACGGTTATTCTTCAGATATGCCAATACATTATTTTAATTGGAATACATTTTTAACGCTCAGAAAATTCCGGATGACACAATATTTTTTTCTTTTCTTGGGTAGTCTTTCAATGGATTGTGAATTCGTGCGCCATGATGCTCACTCACTCATTGCCGCTAGAAGCTCTAATCATGAGATTTCAGTATAATTCTCCAGAAAACACGTATCAAATAAAGTAAAACATGTAAATAGAAGAAAAATTAACGAAAACACTAAAAGCTTCTATTTCATGGATCTAAAATGTCATATATCAATGCGTAAAGTATAGGCAAAAATAAGATATAGCTATAGTTGATTTAGATATCAGGGGATGTGGTGGTGTGTCAGTAAAGTTGGTTGATTTTAACAACGGCGGTTTTGGTTTGTTTGTCTTACTTAGAAGTGAAGAGAGCTAAAACCTTTTTAGAAAATCGGAGGGAGAGTATTGGTAAATTAACAGCAATCGAAATTCATTCTAACTGTCATTCTTACAAGACAAAATCGAGCAGTAAAAAACGTTATGGGAATTTGAGTGGATTTTCTCGATTGGTTACTTGTGTAGCTACGAATTGCGAAGAGAACGGACATAGCGGAACAAAACATGAATTATTTGATATTTCTAGTAAAAGTATCGTCAAGTTTACATAATGCCGTTGCTACGTTACAGAGACGTGGCAAAATGTAATCACTATTGACTTGCCTCAAAACGAGGGCAAAGTTAGACACATGGTCGGTTTTTAATGTAAGTAAAATCAAACTCCTCAATTTTGAAGGATCATTTCTTCACTGACTGAGAATATAAAGTACGAAGTTTATATCAGAACAGATACTGGAATTTACTCCAAGCATTTTTTAAAGTTGTTCTGTTTGTCTATGAGTTATCACACTTCACTTTTTAATAGTGATTAATTTGGCATTACACGCTTTTTAAAAATAGAACTTTCTGTATTATTTAGATTATTCGGACTACTATTCCATCTCGGTTGTTCCTGGCTTCGACATGAAATTCCCAAGTTCGAAAAGATACACGTAAGAATGTAGATATTACATACACCGATACGGTGTCATAATAACAACCACGATGAGATTAGTAGTCCTAATAATCAAATATTCTGAAACATAATTATTAAGAGACTAGAAAGTAGATCATGGATTTCGGCCTCGTAATTCTCGCTTCTCTTATGTTTTCCTTTAGTCCTCACACTCCATGAGGGAATTGTGTGACAAAGGGGAAGTATTGTTGTTTTGTGGGTCAGACTCTACGCATCTAGCACCTACTGTAGTATAATTTTGACCTTGAAGTGGTATTATTTAGTTGTTTACATGAAGTGGATTCTTGCCTTGTCTGGACGAATGAAAATAAATAAAATTTTGGTTTGGCACACTGTTCTGTCTATGTGTAGCCCATAAATTTGAAATAGGTGTATATATGTGTAAGACTTAAATTTGAAACATAGTTATCATAAAATTGTGACACAAAAGTTTAAAATACCATTTATAGATAGTCCACGGGTTTTCTATAAGAGGCTTTTTCAATACGACTGTCACGTGATCCGTGCATGAGTTTGACACACCGCAGTTTTAAATACAATTGCTGTTAGTCTATCACGCTTAAATTATAAATAGCACTTTTGTTCGCATGTTTGCAATATATACTTAAGTATACATTGCCATTTGTGTTAGCCTATCATACTTAAGATTAAAAACTCATTCTGTTCGTTAATCTTGTACACTTGAGCCAAAATAGCATTAACATCACTGAACGTGAAGATTGAATAGACTGATCTTTAGAATACCGTCTTTTTTTCTATAAGGTTTGGATATAATGATCTGTTTTCCTTTTCCAGCCGTAAAATACCATGTGATTTAGACTGAGTTGAACATATTTCGCAGCAATTAAAATAATTGTAATGGATTTAGTAACCGAGCACTTTCTTCTTTCGAAACGTATGTACTTCTTTTTTTGTTAAAAATGAAATTCCATATTCGACGAATCAATCAAATTCCGAAAACAGAACATCGTAGAATTAATGCGATTCATTTTATTTCCCATTACGATGATACTAGAAAAATATGTAAAAGAATAAACTCAACTCACAATTATGTGTCTTACTGCATCTTTTGTGTAGCCTGAAAAGCGATGACACAAAATTCATACAAGTAATCTAACATTTAACATATTTACACATTCAAACAACCAATTGGCTTGTTCAGTAATGGACCGGGTAATCAGGGTTCAATGTTCGGTCAAATCTTACTAAAGAATAAAAAGTCCTACCTAATGCCCCTCAACATTATTAGGTGAACATCAAAAGAATGTGGAAAAAGGTGGCACCTTCCCCTTCGTCTCGGTGTAGTATCCAATGTAAGGTTATCGTTCGCGACAGCCTCGACTACGGTCGATGCATTTGTCCATATTGTAATAACCACTCACAACGTTGAAACAAGTTGAAATCGCAATATAATTCCATAAAAAAGTTGAATAGTAACTTGTATTCAAGTAATCGTATCAAATGAATGGTTTATAACCAGTAGGTTTGCTTAGCTTTACATGATCCCGAAGATGTTGATATGCTATTAATAAAAACATTAAACAAAACAAAAAATCACTGACAGAATAGTCGAGATTTAAAATTAAATAATTTCACCATCTCGAGTGGTCACGTAGTGTTCTCAATTTTATATATATATATATATATATATATATATATATATATATATATATATATATATATATATACCTTTCATAAATATTAATTATTTTACTTAAGTGTTTCATGCTACCTGCAATCATCCATGTAGGAAATGTTAATTATTTCTGGTATAAGGACTCGAACGCATTCACAAAGTAACCTTCGATTGTAGACTGAGCTCTTACCACTATGTCATCATTAATCAACACACAAAGAAAATAATTTAAACTCTATGATGTAAACTTAGCTGACCCGTACAGCAGGCAATCAGAGAGTTTTCAAATTGACAGGAAAAGGAACGTTACTTAACGTTGTAGTGTTTATACATTCACCTAGAGGATCATCGTTATATTAAAGGAAGCGATAACAATATTTTTATAGAAAATATATTTACCTACAGACACACACACACACACACATATATATATATATATATATATATATACATATATATATATATATATATATATATATATATATATATATATATATATTGTAAGTTATGAAAATAATCTATACAGGTGTCCGCATTTCATCCCCGAATTGAATCGTCCGGTTAAAGTACCTATATATATACATATATATATATATATATATATATATATATATATATATATATATATGTATATATATATACGTATATATATGTATATATATATATATATATATATATATATATATATATATATATATATATATATATATATATATATATATTGTTGATGGTTTTATTCCGTTTGCTACATAATATTTTGTTTCATTAATGTTTAAAATAAACGTCAACTCTTCAGGCATTTTGGAGACAACTGCTCAAATTTCTATAATTCAACAACAACAGGAAATTGGGGATCGACATGAATTTGCGGGAGGGGGATGAAGACGCGGTTCGCATATGGCAAAGAAAGGAAAGGGAGAGGGGGAGATTCTAATGGGTTGGGTGGTATTTAGTGTCTGGGTTATTGTGACATTAATCTTATCTGGAGCGGAGAGTGTGATGGGTGGAATGGGTTTGAATTTATTCTATATAATAAAAATAAGATAAAAATAAAATAAAAATATTGTCGCGGTGGTTATCGTATAACAATTATTTTTAAATTTTATTTGTGGTATTAGCATTCTATTTCTATATTAATAAGTCGTCATTATCTAATAATATTACTAGTTGTGACTTGTATAATGATATTAATATTAGTAGTAGTTCTCGTTGTGATAATATTTGTTAATTGTGATTATAGTACACTATAATTACAATGAACAATTAGAAATGTAAGTACCTCTCTATGAAAACGAATATCGCAATTTGCTGCCTGAAGCTTTTTTACACACACGTGTATAATACTATTAGCACTAGTACTACTGCTACTACTAATAATAATAATTCGGAATGGAAAAATATACACTGCTTAAATTGAGTAAAAGAAAAAATGAAAGCAAGGAAAATCATAAAACTACCTAATAGAGATACTATGAAAACAATGAACAACAAACCTGTAAATAAATAGGCGTTCTTGAACCAGACATGATCAAGTAACTAGATATGTAAGATATGGTTTAAAATAATATCTGTAAACGATTGTAAAAAGCAGAAACGTAATTAAAGGAATAAATACTTGGGCCGTATCCTGAGTTATATACGCTTGATTACGCTGCAATATTTGCGCTAATAAACGGAAAGCGACACTTGATAAGATTCGTCACTTCTCTTCAAGAAATGTTAAATAAGCTAACCACATTTCTGAAAACCAACTCTTGATCACCCTCTATAGTCGCCTATTCTAGGCAATTGAACTTTCATAATACAAAAACAATAATTGTCAATGTTTAACATTACAAGAAAATCAACACTAAAGAAATATGACGTAGCTTCGGTAGCAGATAGACACCGATATTATTAACTATTATAACTATACATCAAATAAGAAGCTTTCATTTAGAATGAGAAGGGTTAAAAGGCTCTGAACTTCGATGTTGATCCTTTGAAGATGTGAAGAGCATATTTGATTGTCTGAAGCGAAGATGGAAATGTTCTGTATGGAAGAGTCTCGAAACAGCAATTGAATAATAAACGTTCAGCATTGGGAAGACTCTCCATTACCCTTTGTTCATATGTTATAAACGGTGTATTGTTCACTCATGTGATCTTATTAGACAATGGTGGTCTCTTTATATGAGAATGCCGGAGGGCATATAATCGAACCCCTCATTTTTAAAAGATCGCTTGAAGTAATATATCCGCTTCATATTGATAGCTATCGATCTGATTTTATGGGCATAAAACGGTTAATCAATTTATATTATATTTGCCAATTCCTATTTCTTTATCTGTCTCGAATCATAATACTCTTTATTGTTTATTTCCATATTACATCGCCACCTTTCAAGCGTAATGAGAAATTGGATTGACCATTGAGCTCACGACGATGGTTCAAATGTTTCAACTGAATCAATACCGCATATATTGTTTCTACACAATGCAAATAAATATGATTGTTTGGAAGGAAGCAATGAGGTCGTTTTTTGGAAGTTATATATTGTTTTGTCGGGCAATTGTTCGAATCACTAAAATGCTTAAAACACTAGTAGTATGTTTATCGGTGTGTAATATTGTTGGAGAGCAGATTGTTGCTATAGGTTGTTTTAATTATATTTAATCACCTCAGCATATCAGTGTGACCACCAAGCATCGTCTCGCCAGTCATACAAAAAGTGACACTAACTCTTACTACATAACCTGCATTAACCGTCTCAGGTGTCTGTTGCGACACCATTCGTGTAAAAGTTACATAAAACAGCAACCATTTTTGACAATAGTTCTTTACATCAAAAGGAGTAGAGCATTCGACAATAAACAGGACTGCGTGTTATATGGTGCTTTAGCAGATAAACGTACAGACGGCGTATCTAATTTTTGAGACAATCGAGTTTTGTTCAACTGTGTTTGATATCAGATTCGGGTCGTTATGGCTCAACCATCCGTGGAGAAATGTCGTGGAAGAGAATTTATACATAGCTTCGAGAGTTATACTATCTCTTTTTAAAAAATTATTACCTTTTTGTTTTTGCTGGGAGAGGGCATCCTACCGGATGCCAGACATGCACCCGCTATTTCAGCCGACATATCTTTTAAAGACTGTAACCGGCCCTTTAAGTGCAATTGTGTGTATATCTTTTTCACTCGGTTCACCTGGTATATTTGCCATGGAGTTTTCGTACTTCTTTGTCATTAGTCCGGTTGCTACAATAATTACTGGGATGATAGAGATCTTCCTAAGATTCCAGTTTATTTTAATGTCGTACATAAGGCGTTGGCATTTCGTAATTTTTCCCTTTCAGCTCTGTTTAAACCAGCGTCATTTAGAACACTACCTTAAACAAGGGTTGCTACTTTCTCTCTTTTGTCCCATATAACTATCTCAGGTGTAACAGCTCCGTTTTCTAGATATGTAGCTGTAGGGATGGTATTTTCATAATGGAAATGTATAACTAATTTCTCACTGTTCTTTCTGGTATATGCTTCCAGGGATTTCTGCTACACTGGATATTTAACTTTTTAGATATAGTCCAGTAAAGATATTTGCACACTGCGTTGTGTCGCATGGTATAGTAGCAAGCACCCAGGAGAACTTTACAACTGGATGTCAGGTCGCTCCACTTCTTGTTTCTGATACCACATATCTTTATAACAGAATTTGTCATCAAGCCTTGATCTTGGGAAGCTATTATCGTTCTCTCCTGATCATAGTAGAGCGAATCTCTTTTCGGCCAGTCTGCAGAGCCTTCCTTATTTATATATTCTTGAGATAGTTCATCTATGAAATACTTAGCCCATTCTTCCAGCTTTCTACAACAAAAGGTATTTGTATATTTCTGGCGGCTCTTCCGGGCTATTTCCGTGGAAAGCTTGTAGTCCGTTTCTGCCTCATCTGTAAGACAGTCCTGTCCAAGATGTTTGGCCAGTTTTGTGATATAGGTTGTGCTGCTTGCTTTGGTGTCTTTGTATTGGCGTACCATCATAAGGTTTGGGTTCTGGGAGCTAATCAGATATTGGCCGGTGCTCACAATAGTGGCTCGATGTTGATGGGCAATTTCTGAGAGACCCATACCACCTGCTCCTCTTGGCAGATACTGATTTCTGAACACTTCTCTATAGAGTGTCAACATTTTTCTCGTTTTAGTGTCTAGTCTATTAATGTCCTACTTGTGGCCAATCAGTAATTATAAAGCTGTATCTTATCAGTGGAATAGCTAATTGGTTAATGGAAATTACTTTGTTATTGTTTGTAAGCTTTTTAGCAAATTTCTCTAACAGCATATATATTCTCTGCCAATGGGTTTTGTATTATTCCTGTTCTCCAATATATTTGATGTCAGTATCTTCATCAAGTTGTATGTTTTCCGTTTTGATCTTCTTCCCAGCTGTGAAGGAACAGTTGGCACATTTGTCCAGGCCGAACTTTATTCCAATATCTTTGGAGAAGGTACGGGCAACCTGCAGGAGTCGGCATAAGTGAGCGTCTGAACTAGCATACAGCTTGAAGTCATACATTAGAAGCAGGTGACGGACACTTTTGTCTGGCCCTGACTCAGATTGGAAGCACTCCTGCTTTTGTTTAGTAATTTACTTAGCAGATCAATCGCCAGGCAAAAAAGTAGAGGAGATTAGATATCTCCTTTGAAGATTCCTCTTCGGAACTTGACGTCAGGGATTTTATTGATCAATTAGTGTGGCTTACTGCCGTAATTATTTACCACATATTTATATGTACTGCCATGGTTTCTTTATGACCGAGTTGATCTTATATAGTTCACGGCAACTCAGAAGCTGTGTGTGGGGGCACACTATCGTATGCCTTTTTGTAATCAATCCACGCGATGCTTAGGTTCCTCTGTCTCTTCCTACAGTCATCAAGGATGATATTATTTATCAGCAACTAGTACTTAGTGCTTAAACACTTCCTCTTGCACCAGGTTGTTCTTTTCCAGGTAGGTTCCAAAAGAGAAGTGTTCGTAGATGCCGTCTGCAACCAGGCTAGTGAAGAGTTTGTAGGTTGTAGATAAGCAGCAGATTTTTCTGTATTTAGTAGGATTTTGTGTCTCACTCGTTTTGGGTACGAGGGTTGTATCAATGTTTACTAGCCATGCTCGTGTTCCCTCCCCGCCCCTCAACAGGCTGGTGAAGCAGATAATATAATGGTTACGAAGTGATTTAGTTTATTCAGCCGGTAATTGGGTATATTGTGTATGCCAGGTTTTTCGTTATTCTGAAATTGAAAGATGAAAGTTTCGTTTTATCATTCCAGACGTGATCTCAGGCTCTGTCTTTCATTAATTTGTGCTATATCGAAAATCTACTTGCACTTTTGATTGCATGGCTCTTCATTCTGAAACAAAGGCCTCCAGAAGGGTTCTTGCTTCTTCTCTTCCGGTGGCTTTTCAACCGTTATTTTCTTTCCTACGAAATTTCGATAGAATAGTCTTGTGTTCTTTTTGAACTGCATGTTCGCAACTTTAACCCTGTGCTTGCTACCATTTTCTTGACTTCTTTTGGCAAGTTCTAGATTCCTGCCATCTCAAAGTTTTTAATTTATTCTACATTTTTTGGTATTGAAAAGTTAGTCTGCAGATAGTGTTCTTCAGTCACCCCCGCACTGTAGGTTCAGCAGGAATGGTTTAATCTGATACACTTCTTTTCTGAAAAGGTTCAGTTGTTTCTACAGCTTCAGTTTCCACGGTCGTGTTGTGTCTTGTGCTCTGGACTCCGATTTCTGTTGCAATTGAGGGAGTGTTTTCGTGACAATGTAGAGTCCTGCACAATATGTTACTCCATTCATCTCTATGGAGAGTGATGTTTATGTGTTGTATTACTTTCTTGGTAGCTTTTGAGACTTGGATTTTAGGCAGTTAAAGTATTTCCTTTAGCCTCATCATCTAGACTTCCTCAATGATATTACCAAGTTCTTTTTCCAAGGGCAATTGTTCATCATCTGGTTCTGGTAATTTCTGAAGTAATGGTGGATATTCGGGTTTTAACAGTTGTCTCGGTGATAGTGGTTAAGAAGAACCAATGAGGGGGTATCTTTTGATTGTTAATAGACAGCTGATGGTGGTAAGATACTTGTAGGTGAGCGACTTGAAAAAGAGGATTCTGGTGTTAAAGTGGCTGTATGGTGAGTTGTCATGTGCCCAGCCTTTTTGATGGCTAGATCAATGGGTGAATGGTAATATGGTTATGGCTGTACCTGTGAAGTTCTATTTTAAACGAAGATGGTAATCGTGGAAATTGTGATGGGGCTTTAAGGTGGACATTTTTTTGGTTCTTATGAGGGCTGCAATTTCTGATAGCATATAGTGCAGCTTAGCTTCATTGAACACGTTCATGTTGTTATAGATTAAGAAGGTAATTTTCTGGGCTCGAACACTTCTTATTTCTGGGTATAAGTTGAATAATATTACCTTCCAGGTATCTGCCCTTTTTTGTTTGCCCATAATAATGTCCACATTTTTTCTCTCTCCTATATAGACTCTTGTCTCCGTCTTGTTTCTTTATCCCTGATTGGATTGTAGTATTTTTCTTCCTTCCTTATAGCTGCATTTTTTATGAGGGTGCTCTCATCTTCTGTTATATACATGCCAATCTGGGAACAAGCGATCGTAGACGGTCAACCGGTGTATGTCTTTTTTCTTCAGGGAGGGTAGACTCTTTTATCTTTTCGGCCAGGATTTCATTGGATGTTTTGCTCCACTTTTCAAACTCTGAATAGTTGTAGCAAAACAATAGCACCTTCTCAAGGACTGTTTGCTGGCCCTGTTTGGCCTCTGTCATGGCTGGAGCATAATTTTCAAAGGCAAAGAAGGTTGACAACATTGCTTGTATCTTCCCGCCTGGTGTATGAACGGGAGGAATGGTCCTGTTTATCTTTGGTGCCGGGCTGTCAGTATTTACTTTTGTTTTTTATTCATATTTTTTGTTAACATTTCCTTATTGTTCACGTCTTCTAATTTGATATTCGAAGCTGCACTCTATTAAGAGAGTGGGTGCCACCGTCCGCGATTCAGTGGACGTGCTGAATGGCTTGAGGAGACAGCACACCATTTTTTAAATATTTGGTCAGGGTTTACTTCAAATGCAAGTATAATGACAAGGTCTCTGATAAATCATTGTACAGAGAGACCGAACACACCCGAGGGTGGTGTCTAGTAGGTATTCAAGTTATACTATTGCGGTTTCTTTTGACAGTCTATGAAAACCCACATACCTTTCAACGCATCCATATATATATATATATATATATATATATATATATATATATATATATATATATATATCAATGTATGTTTGTTTGTGTGTTATTTTTTAAAATAGTTCCGTAATTCCACTCTCGGTCCACGAGAGTATTTTTAAAATAACCCGAATTCACAAAATTTCTCCCGAATTAGTGCGCTCCACCTACGACTGAACTAAACATCTCTCTATTGGATTTACTTCATTCTTGAACTTTTATCGATGTTTCCTTCACGAAAACGCTTCTTTTCCATCTGTAAATCTCCTTTCATTAGGATTTTTATTTTTGGCTTTTCCACCGGCAACTAATCTATCTATGTAATTCCTCTGATGATAAGATTTGTATCGTTGAAATGCCTTGGCTTAAGGAAAGAATAATAAACATATGTTTTACCGAGTATACCTTGCATTGAACAATCGAAGTTGAAATAAATTTGTCATTAGTACATGTTTATCCTTCTTCTGTCATATATAATTACATTAATATATATATATATATATATATATATATATATATATATATATATATATATATATATATATATATATATAAATGCATCGTTCCTTTAATTAAGTCGAATACTCTTATGACGTAAAGCCGCCGGATAAAATGTAAAAATGATCACTGTTTATTAGTTATTCAGTTTGGCCGAATGGTTCTGGACGTCGGGATTGTAGTTGTAAGATACTCGGAATCCGGGGTTTCGAATCGCATGACCAGTAGTGAATAGTAATACATCTATGCTATATATACATGTGTATGGTATATATATATATATATATATATATATATATATACCATACACACGGCTTCGTGCTAATGGTAATTCATGACAAGATGAACGTGCACACGTTCAATTAAAAAATACAACGGTGTTCTCTGTCGATCTGTAATCTCGTGAATTAGATTGCACGGTTTAAATTTCATTCATTTCTTATCGTTTCTTGAGAAAGAAAGTAGGTTGCTCAAAATGTACCAACTACAAAATAATAATTACAAAGACAACAGCATCGATGTTATGCTTCATACATAACTAAACATCATTAAACTACTTCTCTAGAGGCATACGTTGACTAGAAAACTCATGTATACATTATGTACATATTTCTTTTTGACGACTGTTCAGTGTGTTTACACTGAGTTTTGGAACCTGTATGTGAGCTCACTTCAAACTGCGCCACGACACGTCCTAGATAGCTAAGATGTCTCATAGCGTGTACATTTTTTTAGTATACGTTCAGTGATACTGCATACCTCTGTATTTCGCTTACTATAATATATATATATATATATAATCTAATTATTGTCGTTCTTTCGTTCTCTCTTTCTTAATATATAAGAAGCGGGCATATATAGAAGACTAGTCGAGAATTTTTTCATGTATTTTTTCATGTATGTATAAAAAATCAATATGAAAGGTATACATTTTAATATATTTTGTATTTATTTTCTATATTTTGACGTGTAGGAATATCGATTGTCCCTTATGTATACAAAATTAAAAAGTGTTTCTTAAAAGGTGAAAAAAAATTCTGCCGCGATCTTTCGGCCTTCGTTAGTGTAATGAGGGAATGTGTGTGTACGGTAGTTTGTACGGTAGTTTGTGAACTTAGTAAAATGAAAATACTGTTGAGATGGGTACATGCATATATATACAATTTACTGGTGGGCCTGGCAAGTATAACCAAAAATTAAAAAAACAAACAAACAATGTACATTGGGACTCTTAAAGTAGGAAGATGTTAGCATCCCACCGTAACACACGTGTTCTTCGCTTGTTTGAAAATGTTGTCGGTCAGCTCGTTTGTTTGTAGAAAGAATAACTATTGAGAAGTCTCAGGTCTATATTCAGTCCTGAGGTATGCGTGTTTAGTTTCAGAATGAGTTTTTCTCATATTTTCGTCTGCGTTGTAGTGATCTGAATTTGGAAGCTACGAGGATGCATTTCATGTAGTCTGTGGAGTGGTTTAGAAGGTTGAAATGCTCGGCTATAGTGTATCGTGTGGAATTGTTCCTAATCGTTTGTTTGTGGTTGTTGAGGCGTTTGTGGAACTCCAGGCTTGTTTTCCCAACATATTTGCCATTTGTGCATCTGGGGCAGTATATCAGGTAAATTACGTTAAGACTATCGCAAGTGAGAGGTGGGGGGGGGTTAAGTTAGATGTCGGTTCCTGGAGGTGTGAATGTGTCGTTGTTGGTGATGCATTGGCATATTTGGCTCTGGGTTTTTTCTCATTTTTATTTCCTTAGAGTACGAAGGTGTGGTATATTTTGGACGATATTAGTAGGAAATTGAAGTTAGGAGGCATTCGTTTTGCACAGATGGGTGGTTTGTTGTATATCGTGTTAATAATAGGGTCATGCTGTAGTTGTTTTAATAAGTTTTTGAGAGGGTCGTGTAGTTTGTTTGTTTTAGGGCTGAAATCAAATACCATTGTTATTTGTGGAGATGATATTTTGCTGTTTTTGTATGTTAGCAGATTTTGTCTGTTTGGCTAGATGCTTTCCTTATGGGTTTTTTTAATAAGTTTGAATTGGTAGTTTCTGTGGAAGAAGTGGTTGGCTAAAGTGCTTACGTGTCTTTCGTACTCAGTAGCGTCTGAGCAGATCTTTTGATACGCAGGCATTGACTATATACAATGGATATATATATATATATATATATATATATATACGTGTGTATATATAACTCTGAAAGACTAGTGGAAGAGAACCACAGCAGAGCGTTTCATTATAAAGAGAAATAAAAAATAAGAGCGTAATATTTATTATTGTTTGTATTAACAAGATATAAACACCATCGGTGCCGTCAGTTTCAAATCCTAACAAAGGGAGCCTATTTATGGCTTCGTTAACAGGCTCTCTTCAGCTACTGTTTATGTCTGTTTTCTGAACACATACTTAAATAGAAGCTGAAGAGTCCGGTAAACAGTATTTCATAGGCCCCTCTGTTAAGACTTTTAACCGACGGTACCGATGTTGACTTGGTTTTCTGTAATCTAATTATTAATATATATATATATATATATATATATATATATATATATAGAGAGAGAGAGAGAGAGAGAGAGAGAGAGAGAGAGTGAGAGAAAGAGAGAAAGAGAGAAATGAGATAGAATGATAGAGAGGGAGAAGGGGATAGAGAGAGATAGGGAGAGAGAGGGGGTGCTACCGATGGCGACTATGAAGAGAATTCCATCATTATTTGATAGACAAAACAATACGTAACAAATTGGAAAAAATATCACGTACTCGAACTATCCTAATCCCAGGAGGGCTATCACAGTTCTGATCGATAAATTCCACTATCTTCATATCACTCTGGCTATGTTATCGCAAAATAATCGAATAACTTATATACTATTTCACTCGGGCTCTACTTACTTATACTTTAATCAAATCAGTCAATCAGTGAGACGGAATACCAAATCTCTGTCATTATATTTTACATTAGATAAGGCTTTATCGGCGATTACTAAATTACTTCTCATATTTCATTCATCATTTGTCCTTTACATCACTACTACTTATATATAGAATGTCGTGATGCACCTATCAATTTTATACGGTTACATATATATGTATAAATATAGGTTCATATATTTATTATAGATTACATTATACAGCGATATTTCGGTGAAACATTTTAAATTAAGAACTTTGAAAATAAATAACAAGACTTAGTTCGTTGGAGGAGACAAATTCCCATTGTATTAGTATCAGTCAGTAAGCTAAATGATTTCACTCGTAAAGAGAGCAGGATTTTCACATACTTTCATACCGTCGCTATGAATATAAATGTTTGCGTGATGACTGCCTAGTTACCTCTAATATATTAAGTTATTTATTCGGATATTTTGAAGTTTTCTATTGATATCAAGTTTATCTGATTAATCTGACAAATTCAATTTAGCTTTCATAAACTTCTATAAACGGTTTAAAATAAACTCATCCATTGAAATTATTGGTATTACTCCAGATGAAGTGCTTAATTTCCCTGACTGCTCGGCAGCAACGATCGGGCAGGTCGCGGAAGCGCCCGAGAGCTACCGAGACGAACACGAAGCTGAAGAAGGCTGACCAATCAGGTTGCTGCCAATCAGGTTATAGCAAGCATCCAACAATAATTGGAAGAAACCGCTAATCAAAACAAAAATGAATTTTCAGCAGTTGTGCCAGGTTGTGCAATCTCTGGAACGAGTAATTCAGTTCTGCCAACGGAAATGTCTTCTAGCGACCAAAAGGAGATGTACGAAATGTAATCAACTTTGTCGTTTGACGTCCCGGAAAAATCTTTCAGATAAATATTCTTGGAGATGCCATCACATCAAAACAAGCGGTAGGAAGACCTTTCGAACCGGCCGGAAACCCTGACCGTCGACCAGAAAATATATGAGATCCCCCCCCCCCAAAAAAAATATATACCAAAAAACTTGTTTAAATATCCTAAAAAATAACATACTTCTTTGTTTCATGTAAAAAGAAGACAAGAAATAAGTTGCCTAAATATCCTAAAAGAAATAGCATTTACTTCTTTGTTTTATGTACACAAAAACAAAACAAAAATTCAAATGGGTCGTTTGGCCTATGAAGAAAATTAGAAAAAAGTTTATTTATAGTTCTCCAGCTATGGTTTGTTCATTTTTTTTTCATTTGTTCAAATATATGTATTTTTTGTTTTGTATTCTTCGTCTTATATTGTCGTCTGCCACTCTTCCATTTTACGACTTTCAGTTTTGCTTCAGCCTCGTTTTCGTCTCGGTAGCTCTTGGGCGCTTCAACGACTTGCCCGATCGTTGCCGCCGAGCAGTCACAGAAGTTAGGCGCTTCATCTGGAGTAGTACCAAATTATTTACTATAATCCGCTAAGGAGTTTATGATGATGAGATTACAAATCTATATCTCAATTGCAAAAAGCTCAAATCAAAATGTACCTAGAGTACGACCTTTGTAGTAGTTTATGCACTGCAAATTGCAGAATTTTTATCTGAATAAAATTAAGATTTCTGTATTAAACGCTGATGGTGGCAGAGAACTTAAGAGATACAACCTGATATGTGAATAACCAGATATAACATTTCTAATTTCAATAGACAAATAGTTTATCCCTATCAGATTTATACTAATTTTAAGTCGACAGATAGTTTATTTTTACAGTATTAAACCAAATTACAGAGTGTCAAAGTTTGTATCTCTACAAGATATATACTTAGTTTAAGGTGATCTATACTTAATGCCTGCAGGATTAAGACCTAATTTAAGGCGACAAATAGTTTATCTTGAAAGTATTTGGACACAAAGGTGACAAACAGTTTATTTCTAAAATATTTAGAGCTACAAGCGACAAATACTTTATATTGACAGTATTTGGATCAAATTCAAGGTGACACATACTTTATCGCTTCATAATTTGGACCTTATTTAAAGCGAACAGAATTTAGACTTACTTTAAGGTGATAAATAGATTATCTTGGTAGTATTTGGACCAAATTTCATGTGACAAATAGTTTACCCTTTCAAGTTTTTGACCCACTTGTAAGCGACAAATATTTTATCTTTACAGACTTTAGAACTAATTTAAGACGACAAATAGTTTATCTTGACATGATTTGGACTAAATTTAAAGGGGAAAAATAATTTATTCCTTCACAATTCGTACATAATTTAAGGCGAAATATATTTCATCCATACGGAATTCAGATCAAATTTAAGGCGACAAATAGTTTATCTTTACATGACTTAGACCTAATTTAAGGCGACAAATAATTTATCCTTGCAAGATTTGAACATAATTTATAGCGAAAAATAGTTTATTTCCACGGGAAGTTGACATAGGATTTAGACTTAATTGAAGACGAAATACAGTTTATGCATACAGGATTGAGGTCTCATTTAAGACGATAAATGTTTTATGTCTACATAATTTGGCTCTTAAAACCATATACCTAATATTCATGTATAATAACAGGTAACATCCTCACTTCAAAACAATCCTTATTTGTTCAGTAGGTCACAACATCTCTCAAAAATAACTATCATTACTATAATTAAGATTTCGTGTTAGTATGTTTTAAACTAAAACTAGAACTGTAATTTGAAATTAAATTTGTATGAATAACACTTTCATTATATGTGAAAGTCACGTAAATATAATAATTAGTGTTATATACTATTTAAGTAATATTGTTAGTTTTGATTAATAAACTAAATCCTCAATATTCTCAAGAAAAAAATAATTCTATTTAACATGTGATCAAGATATATAATGGATTTTTAAGAGCGCCTATTATAAACTGAGGTCGAAGTGATTTATAAAAATAAATATAGCTGATCTCAATCAGTTTTTCCTTAAAACGTAAATTTAGTTCAATATCGTGAAAAAGTGCTCGCTAACGAAAAGAGTTTATTCATTATTACAACAGAGCGAACTCACTGTCGATTACAAGTCAGACATCGCACTGAACATCGTTAAATAATCTACACATAATATTGCGAAGAACATTGACGCTATATTTGCGGAAGAAAACAAACTTAAATGTACTCTATTTGACTTCAGTACACAGGGTTGTGTGACTTTCTTCTATGTCTCTACATTGATATTTCCACCATTATGTACCAATACATTCTTCATTGACAGTAAATATTTGAGAAAAATGTTTGTTTACAAAATGGATATTTATATATCGATTGTTGAACTAAATGCGAGTTCAATAATGTTTATTTTAATAACACGTTTCACTATATACTATAATAAAACTAAATACATGCTAATAGGTATCCTTATTCTGGGATTTACTTATGTTTGAAAATAAATTCTGGTTTACTTGTTATAAGCCGCAATGTATAACTAACTGAAAACCTCGACCATCTCGCTTTTATTTATGTATGTATTTCTTTCAATATCACACTCTTTCTGTAGTCAACAACTCTCTAATATTTCATAATGTTACTGTTATCATTTCGAGAAAGACTGACGCATTTTAAGAGTCGCCATCTAATTTACATACGTGTGACTTTACACAGCACAAACACTTATGCAAATTAGATAGCCGAATAATAAGTCTCTTTACTCTCCTTTGAGATAAATCTATATTATACGTTACGTTTATTTCATGATTGTTTGTACGTTATAACCCTCTACGGATTTTTTTTATAGATAGGAACGTCCGATTTCCGATTTCCGAAGATGCAATGAAAAAAAAGTACTTTTTAAAATATCATTAAATGTGACTACTGCGTCTTACGTGAAACTCGAACTAAAATACACTTTTTTAGTCTTTCAGCAATGATCTGTTCTTTCACAAAAGGTACAACAAGATTATGAGGTCGACGTTCTCACTGGACGTCCGTACATTTGGACAGTAGCAATATACAACAGATGACATATCCATTTTTTTAAGAATTTCTACTAGTCTCGCTAGTTAAAGATTATATTACCTAAAAAATTATTATTATTATTATTATTATAATAGTAATAATAATGATAATTATAATAATAATAATAATAATAATAATAATAATAATAATAATAATAATGATAATAATAATAATAATAATAATAATAATAATAAGAAGAAGAAGAAGAATAGCAACAATAATACTACTAAAAAGATTATCGAAGAATATATTAGTTACGTAAGAAAACTGTTTTGACAGGTGTATCACGGTATATGTCAGAGTTCATGATTTTTTTAATGAAATAAAATAAGAATCAATATTTGCAGTTGTTGTGACCCAACGGACCAGCGATATGTATTGTGTCTGTATAAGTGTCAAGTAATCAAATGCTACTCTGCAATTTGATTTTCATTGCGTCGTTTGTAAATTCGATATCGATGTTTATACGGTAAGTGCGTGTTTACGTCTGAATTGAAAATATATTAGATTGAATTCTTTTTTATAAATAATGGCTACAGAGAAAACTAAGAGTAATTCATTTCCCGACCTTGCCTCGCGGATATGTCTGTGGCGTGCGACCAATTTATTTGTAGCGCAATCAATAAAAATGCAAATAAAATTGCTTTTCATTATATCTAATGAAATTAAGATTTTAAACAATAATGCAAGTCGTTTGCAATTTCGCAAAATCCAACATCAATTATTATTTATTCTTTGCTGTTGTTTTTCCAAAACATAGTAACACAATTAATGGGTTTTCTCGTGGTGCATGTGACAACAAGTCTCTTTAATCATCAACAATCTTCTAAGATTTATTTGATATGCCATTATCATATTCAATTGAACGTTCTTTTAAAAAATGATGGTAACATTATAGTTCGCGAGCGTTCGAACTAAGATTCATATGAAATTACATCTCAATCAGAGAATTTAAAAGAGAAACGGAGAAAGAATTAAAGAAAACGTAAACACAGTGGAGAAGCATAATGTTATTCGTAATTTCATCGGTAAAAATATATTACGTGTATATATATATATATATATATATATATATATATATATATATATATATTCGTGCAAGGGATTTTAATCAGCGGCTTGACATAACACATTAACCTGGATATTTAAAACATGCAATCCCTACAGCTACATATCTAGAAAACAGAGCTGTTAAACCTGACATCGCAATATGGGACACAATTGAAAAAGTAGCAACCCTAGTTAAAGTCAGTGTCGCTAATGATGCAGGATTGAACAGAGCAGAAATGGAAAAGATTACGAAATACCAAGGTCTTATGTACGACATGAAAGTAAACTGGAATATTAGGAACATCTTAATCATACCAGTAATTATGGAAACAAAAGGGCTAATGAAAAATAATTTCAAAAGCTATCTGGTGAGTATACCTGGTGAACCGAGTGCAAGAGAAATACACACAATTGCATTTAAAAGGACGGTTAACATCCTAAAAAGACCTCTAGGCTGGAGTGTCTGAAATAGCCGGTGAATGGCTGGCATCCGCTAGGATGCCCCATCTCCAGCAAAAACAGAAAGATAAGAAAAATCAAATTCGTTTGCGATAATAAAGAAAATATACAAAAAAAAGTAGAGAGGAAATTAAAAAAAAAGTTTTAATCAGTAGTATGAGAAGCAGAAACAAAAAGGGACACGACTCATGGAAATAGAGTAGAGAAGGGGAGGGGTTGCCTGTGCTGTTCTATTATTCAACGTGCAGTTTATACTCGCTATATTTGAGGTAACGAGGCATATTATATATATATATATATATATATTTAAAGTATTTATATATATATATATATATATATATATATATATATATATATATATATATAAAGTAGAGGATGTGTATATTTTCATATATGTGTATGTACATCATTAATTCTTATATTAAATTACCGATCATTATGAATTCAGATACATAGCTTCTGAGTGGAAGGGGTGCTGATGTGCACTCTATTTAATTCCGTTTAGTCTTATGCAAAAGAGATAAAAAGGAAGTGAAACCATCTAGAAAAAATCCATACACTTTCGTTTTTTAGCGAAATTTGGACAATATATCATAAGAATACCAGTTTATTTGTTGATTTTAAAGGGTTTTACGGGGCATAATATGGCTACTATTTTCCTTTATAAAGTAAAATACTTAAGATCTCCTATTGAATTTTATCCATAGTGATTAGACATCAATTAAGCAAGAGATTGTGAATTAAAATTTCCTCTTAAAATCTCTAAAACTGAATGCTTAATTTTTTTACATTTTATATAATTAAAAAGAAATTAGTGGAGCTGGATATAAATTGGAATAATGATTCTAGATATAAAGTTTAGTAGCATTATATCTTGATTTGTATTTTCGTGAAAAACATAAAATGTGTACAAAACCTTTTTATACATGTCCTGGGACGGGTATTCCGCCAGTACATACATATATATATATATATATATATATATATATATATATATATATATATATATATATATATGTATTGGTTTCTTTTTAAAAGATGTGATGTTAAATTACGTGAATTTCCATCACACGATATATCATGCCCGACTATAACGTTTTTGAATCCATTCGTGTTAATCTTACTAATGGACTATGTACCAAAGTTAACCGAATAGGTCAGGAGTCGTCCTTTATTTAAAAATATTTAATAAATAGTAATATTTCGGCTAAGTCTATCAGAATCTACAGTTTTTGGTTTACAGAACCGAAGACAGATCAAAGATTTCTTATAAATAATGTTGTATAATTAGAGAACCTTAGAGGATAACCCATATTTTAGATCGCATCGATCTTTCTTCTCTCTTAAAAGCCAGTATGTCGGCCGATTTACAAGTACGGTTTTGCGATATCCTGGCCTAAGGGATACACCATTTATACATCTACAAGCTGTTACAAATTTATAATATATTTTTGATACGATTTTCTGTGAATATCATCGTCAAAGCGTATTAAGTGCTTCACGTGTATGACAACCGTTTTCTAAAGAGGAAAGCACTATTTTCTATTCTGGCAGATGTTTATAGTCAGAACTAATTTGCATGCGGCAAAAGCTAATACTCATATGTAGGAACCAATTACTTCATGAAAGAGCGATAAAAATCTGACAGTGAATAAAACTTTGCACGAATTGGTCAGTGTTATTATCAGAGTTCCTTCAAAAGTGATGCTCGTCATGTAAACCTCATTACGGCTACGGGTTATTTATATGTTTTTCTTACATTTACGCACGTGTTTAATAATACTTGCGGGATCCGTGGAAATGCTACATTTATATCCTTTATCTTGCTGGGGTTCTTAAATATATTTCCATACCTTACACTTGTGGCTAGGAAGTAAGTGTAGTATCTGTTCCGATGGATACTGCACCCTATAGGCCGGTGTCGTCCTTCGGGGCTTGATTCCGCCGGTCTGTGGGGTTGTCTTGTGCAGTTCTAGGAGGTCCAGCCTCCCAGGCTTTTGTTCCCTCTTTGGGGAGGAGTAAGTTTATTGATAACTGCCTGAGGCGCTTCTACTGGGGAATGCTGACGGGGCTACCCAGCCAATTTTTAATGGCCAGAGTGCTCACTTCTCGGGCGCTGATTTTTCAAGCCCTACTTTCCCGACCCGATCTTGAGTAACATCTTACCTTGTGGGAGTAAGATAAAACTGGCCTTGTGCCTAACTCTTGGAGAGGAGTAAATAAATCATGGCCGTCCAACGTTGACGCTGCCTCGACGATATTATTCTACCATATTTATTCAAACTGCAACATGCTTATAAACTACTTTGGTTAATTTGGTTTCAGAATATATTTATTTATAGGGGTCTATCTCCAAAACCCTTGTAGAAGTGTGTGACATATTTCCATTCTATGAACGTTTAACGTAAATGCAGACCGCACGATTTTGTTATATTATTACTCGTACATAGATCATACTATACTGTAATACCTGCATGAAGGTCATTAATGTTCAAATTTCACGTTCAACACAACAGCGTCATTAGATAAAGTTTAAACATTTTTTTTTTAATTGCGCTCCCATTTTTAAGAGAATATAGAAAGTGATAACGTATGTACGAACATGCAATTGTCTTACCGTATTATTGTCTACATGATAAGTTGGGCAGCTGCTTTGATTTACTGAATGTGGACGCTTAATGATACACAATTTTTCTGATGAACGAGGATGATATCCGACTTCTCTAAGAGTCAAAACTACGAGAGAAAATTGGACCAAGACATTTATTTATCTACTTTATGTAGAGAATTACCCATCACTGTCATTCGTATAAATATCTATGTTGAAGTTGAGTATAATGGCAGAAACATAGTGTGCGTAATCTTAACACTTTGTTGTAAATAATACTCAACGTTCATTGTTTATGACACTATTGGATGATAGGATTATTAAGACAAACAGAGGAATGCTATATTATTAATATGATTATAATTATTATTTTCATTATTATTATTATTATTATTACTAGTACTACTACTAGTAGTAGTAATAGTAGTAGTAGTAGTAGTGGGACCAGTGGAAATTCCGCATTCGAATACTTCATCTGTTGTATATTACTGACGTGCTAAAAAATATTTACATTCTATGGACCTCCGGCGCGAAGGCACACCCCACTATAGTATTATACCATATTTAGGCAGAAAAAGTACTACATGTTTATATTAGCTCAACGACCAATAAAGTGTAATTTAGTTTGAGTTTCACGTTCAACACTATATAACAAATTCAAAAATTAGTTTTGAATTGCATCTTCGGCGATCGGGCGATCTCAACTTTTAAAGAAGGAGTAGATGGCTATAGCATATGTAAGAACATGAAACTCCATTAGCGTATTATGATATATACTAGTTTATTCCCGTTTTCTTATGAGCAGTTCTTACAGTACATGTCTATATCAATGCCTATCTCTACATAGTATTAACTCAATAGCTGTAGAAGCTAGCTAACATATTTGTGAAATTTCGTGAAAAAATATGCTACTTAGCATATGCATGAGAGAGTAAGCAACTACGATGATGCCTTAACATATTGTTTTATTTGCAAGACAATTAAGATTGTTCATTATTATTTTAAGCAAACAATATTCGCTTTGAACTAATGCCGAATAGGTATTTGGTCTTGTTTTTTTTTATTGATTGTCACAATTAACGGAACTTTTTATGCAATATGTATTTTTATGTTATTTTTATTTCTTTAAAGTTATTAACCCATGTATACCGTTAAAACTAATCCTTTAGACTTATGTGATATTCAAATTCCGGTATTGACATGGTAAAAACTACTGCCTTAGTAATGGGCACACTGCTTATTTCTTTATTGTCAACTAATCACATGTTTATATCTGTGTACGAACAGAGGAACTCTATAAACACCATAACTTTTACTAGTATATAAATAGAATAGATGATTGGGCGAAAATTACACTCGGTTTACTAATAAAATACCGTTACCATAACTATATGTGGTTCAAGATAAAAACGGTAAATGTTATCATTCGTGTGAAATGTCTCATAGAGTTTTGGACAGCATCGAACAAAGGCGTTTTGAAGCGAAACATATTAAAGAATCGAGATAGAATTTCCCCTCTGATATTTTGGCATTTAACAAAAGGTAACTCTTTACAAATAAAAATACATTTAAATGCCACGTAACCTTTGAAGTACGAAATGGTAATTCGAAGTAGAGAAGAAGATCTATTTCTTACATTCCTATAGCTAAAATAGAAATAAATGTGTTTTAAAATAAACTGAGACGAAGTGCGGAGTGTCTCTTCGAGAAAAAGAGTCAGTGCGTAACTTGGACGTCGAAATCCTGTCGTGTGTTGGAATACAGTTTTACATACAACATTAGCATTTTCGATTATAATCATCAAAAGTGCAACTGTTACATTATTAGTACTTGATCACTCATTTATGCACGTGATAATCAAAGGGAAATGTGTATTTCAATTTCGAAATAGAGTGGCTGCATGTCCTACTGTATACCGTCGAGGAGTATGTAATCAGCTCTACCCAGTCGAAGTCCTATCTAATGGAATATGCTCAATTGAGCATCAATACGCTTGTGGAATATGTAAACCATAAAACCCTCTGCTATCGGAACAATATCAAGGTATGTTAAACTAATACAATGCACTTCATAGTTTCCAAAATAAAGTTTCGTTCGGCATTTACTAATCTTGAACATTGCGGATCTTAATGAATAGAACGGGAAATTGTTTCCATTTATCAATCTTATATTACAAACAAAACGGCTCACTATTATTTAAATCAATAATACATGTTTTTTTGAAATACTATACAGTAGCGAGGAAAGATCAAAGCACAGTTATTTGTGTGCCTTATTTGCATAAATATTTTCAAACAGTTTGTTATACATCATTGTTTATTCTTATACATTTGTAATTTTATTGTTCTATTGTCTCTCTATATATGCAATAGTTTTATCGATATCTAAATAAATTAAATCAAAGTGATTTGTGAAAAAAGAGACATTACGAATAGCTTTCTTAAAAGATTATGTTCATTACATTTTCAAGAGAGATAATTGAAATGAAAACTATTAGTCTTAGTAAATACAGTAGATATACATATGTTAGAGATATGTACTGTAAGTTATACATTAAAATACTCTGTGCTTCATTGATAAGCGCTGATTACCGGTAGTTGTTGATTGTATATCATAAACGCAAGAAAATAAAATAAGTAAAACACACTTTGAAGATTTTAAAGTAGATTCCCCTTATTATGAAATCTCGTGAATGATAGAAAACTGTGTATGGTTAAACAATATTACACGTAAAATTAATGAGAATATTCCAAGGGTTATCATTAAAGCGACTTGTTGAGTGAGCATGTACCCCTCTCGTCGCATGAGTAAATCACAGTTAAAAATCTAAGAAAGCTTAAGCAATCAAGCAGCGAGTCATGGTTTTTACTAAATAATTATATACTTATATATATATATATATATATATGAATGAGTAAGTAAATGGATAAATGTCTCTACATTGACGATTCCTGAGAGGATGAACCGTATACGTATGTAGATAAACAAATATTTATAATTACTCATATATATATATATATATATATATATATATATATATATATATATATATATATATATATATATATATATATATATGTATATGTATATATATATATGACAATTATTAAACAATTAAGACAGCCTACAAGAATTGATTTGAGTTTCAATGCTATTGCATCTCTACGGCACTGTGTTGACCTCACAGTCTCGTAGATGTGCACTCGCATTGAAATATAGAGTAATTCGCGTAGGCTGTTTTAAAGTTAATATACATTTATTTATTTATTTATAAATAACTACTTTGTATTAAGAACTATTGAAATAAATATATTTATTAAATGCATATAATCAATATATTCGTAACTTAGTTAATTATATATATATATATATATATATATATATATATATATATATATATATATATATATATATATATATATATATATATATGGTACTACTCCAAGGTTTGCGCCTAATTTTTTTTCCGTGACTGCTCGGCTGCATCGATCCGACAGGTCACGGAAGCGTCCGAGACCTGCCGAGTCGAAAACGAAGCTGTAAACAAAACTGGGGAAAAAACTTACCAATCAGGATGCTGCAAGTCAGTTTATAGCAATCAGCCGATACCAATTGGAAGTAGACGCTTAGCCAAAATCAAAAAAATAAGTTTTCAGCAATTGTGTCAGAGCCCAGAATCTCCGGAGCAGGTTATGAATTTCTGCTATCAGAAATCTCTACTGCCCACCAGTATCGGACAAATATGCATGGAGATGCCCCACCCAGGAATGCAGGGCTTGGGTGTCTTTGCGATCGGGGAAAAGTTTTTAACGGTCAAATCTCGAGATAGCGACCATACTGAAGATGATCTACCTGTGGTCCCAGGCTCCTCTTCTGCCTGTCTTTCGTCAAGCGCCCCCCCCTCCAAAAAAAAAACACAAGCGCTACCTTTCCGGGAAAAGATACAGAATTCCCCTCACCCCCATAAAAATCTATAAAAAACAAAAAGACTTGCCTAATTTGAAAATAAAGACTTGCCAAACTGAAAAAAAAGTTTTAAAAAATGGTTAAAAGTAAAAATTTATTTATTTCAGCTATGGGTTTTTTCATTTCTTTCATTTTGTTATAAAAATATATGCATTTCTTTCTTTCCGTATTCATCGTCTTATATTGTCGTCTGCCAACCTTCCTTTTTTTCAGGCATTTTACGGTTTTGTTTATACAGCCTCGTTTTCGTCTCGACAACCTCGTTTTCGACTCGGCAGGTCTCGGACACTTCCGTGACTGTCGGATCGATGCGGCTGAGCAGTCACGGAAATTAGGCGCAAACCCTGGAGTGGTACAAGATATATATTACACTTGTAATGCTTTATTTTCAATGTTTTAATTTGTTTGAGTTGTACATTTTTCTTGACCTTTTTAAAGTAAATTTTTTTAATTTTGTTAATTTGTTAAATCTTAATTTCAATTATGACTATTGTTTTTATAGAGATTCGATCAACGAATAGCGCAATTGGTCAGGGAGTACTAACCACACACCCGAACCCTGCTCCCTGACCAATTGCCCTATCCCCAACACAGGTCTGTCCCATCGCACTAACTGTGTTTACAAACTACAGTGCAATAAATGCAAACAAATTTTACATCGGCAACACTACAAGACCGCTACACTTGCGCATCAAAGAGCACTTGAATACCCGTATATCCTCTTTCCACAAACACACAGAGATTTGCTCAAACACTCAGCGTGATATTTATGTCTCCATCTTAGCATCTGTAAGAAACATTGGGGACCTTAGAATCACAGAATCAATCCTCATCTCCAGATTAAACCCCTCACTCAATCAGCGTTACGAGCTCCACTCACCGTTCATTCTATAATATCTACCTCTCACCCACTGACCAACCCTCATATCTAACACTCATCATACTCCGTTTCCACCACTTCACTCATTTCTTACCTCCTCTATTAAACCATCACACACCCACACAATCAAATAGGCTCCTCCCCATATGAACTTCCATTCCAACACACATTCAGCCACAAAGCAAAAAACACTTTGAACCTATTCCACTAACCCAGTAAAATAAGTCACCTCATATCCTGACATTGTTAATTAATTAACCCAAACACATATAAAATGTATACAAATAACATACAAATATAAAATAAATAAATACATAATTACAATGATAATAAATAAATAGATAAATAAATAATTAAATAAAATATTAAAAAATATATGAATAAATAAATAAAAAAATAAATAATATTAGTAAAAATTAAAAAAAAAAACACTTAAAGAAATACGATAACAAGGTAAAATTAAGAATATATAAATAAACAAATAAACAAATAATAATACATAAGTGTTGCAAATGTATATGCTTGTGTATGTATGTATACATATATATTATATATATATATGTGTATATGCATGTACGTATATATATGTTTGCATATATATATAAATATAACTATTAATATATTACAGAATTCTACAATACAAATCCATAAAATAATTTAATTTAATAAACTAAGTTACTTCCCTTTATCCTATAGTAAATATATATCGCATTATTTCGAAAATCTAATTACACGAAACCCACAATTAATTTCACTTCTTGAATATAGAATATCAATAAATTTAATAATATCTACAATAGTCAAAATTAGAGATTAATTACTTTATTTTACTTTACTTTATTTTACTTTACTTTACTTCACTTTACTTTATTTAAAATTCTTAAAATACGTAATTGAAGAAAAAAATACGAAGATAAAACACACTGAAAATATAACCAATAATCAAAATTATAAACTAAATAAAAAAAAATTTTTTAAATAAATAAATAGATTATATATATATATATATATATATATATATATATATATATATATATATATATTATTGTTATTTTATTATTATTATCATTAAAACCAACAGTTTATCGATCACCATAACATAACTTTAAAAAATATCTTTAATTTACATTTCTGCGAGCCTGGTTTTCGCTACTCTACTACTTTGGCAGCCATTTTATTTTGTCAGATTCTCTACATAGTCAAGGTATTCTTCTGGTATTGTTTATTTTTGACAAAGGGAAGTTTCCTTTCCCAAAATATTAATTAAAATTTCGTTGGGGCTAGAAAAAGGTAATGTATACATACCCGACAAAGTACATGTAGTACTTAAACGTAATGACATTTAAATGTGTATGTAATATATCTGGCATTAAGCACTTAAAAATATAGGTTTAGAATAATGTTATCAATATATTAAATCTGTTTAATTAAGTAATATATATATATATATATATATAAAGAAAGATAGATATGCGTATTTATAACAAGATGGAGAGACAGTGAGATAGATATAGATAGAGTGAAGTGTACTCTGCAAATGCTTGTTCATGTATCCAATGTCAGAAGCTGAATGGTTCTCATATTCTGGAAGTAGATTATAAATGTAGTGTTTTCGGATTCACTTCAATACACATCGTGATTTATTATTATCATTATATATATATATATATATATATATAGATAAATATATATATATATATATATATATATATATATATATATATATATATATATATATATATATTAGAGGTGAAAGATGAGAATAAACCATTGTAAATATACAATATTTATTACAAACATCAACAGTTCAGAGCAAGGAGCCTCATATCCTTAATCCATGGATTTTCAAAGAAAATATTTCTTCTCATCAGAGGATGGGGTAGCCGACAATGTGATTATAAGTATTGTCGGCAAACAATTAACTTTGAAAATGTTATATAAAGTAAAACAAAGTAGAAGTAAAGAAACAAAATTAGGGCCATAGGTGAAAAGTCTTATTTTGAGTTGTGAGCGTAGAGTCAAAGTGGGTGAAAAAAAATAAATAAATAAAGGCATCCGTTATTTAGGGATGAGTGCTTGAAAAAGGAAGCGATACTTAAATTGTTCAGGAGTCCAAAAAGTGTTTGCAAGATGTTGGTGATCTTTGGTAATTGGTAAATTCCAATTTATCCTGTGTAGTATTTGTATCCGTTTGTTGCTGGGATTTTATTATTTTGTTATGGTTCGGTGTATAAAACAATTGAGGATTTCGAACAACCATCGCTTCCTGGTTGAAAACGAATATCGGTAGGTTATATATATACATCCATATATAGAGATTCGGTATTTTAGGTCAGAGCCGAGTTTTAGCGTTTTTGAATATTGAGGCGTTGATAAAGAAAGAAAGTGCTTCTTCTGTCGAGCTGAGTGGGAATATTGGTTGTTTATGATGGTGGGGGGAAGGGTTACTGGGTTCAGTCGAAGTGTAGGGGTTTAAGGAAGGGTTGAAGTGTTAAGTATACATATCCACGCTTACACATACACGCATAATAGACATATATAGGATGTAAACTAAACTTGATTCACAGATACTAAGATAACACAGATATATGCATACGCAAAACATAAAAATATGTTCGCATATATTATTGTTTAAACGGATCTTCTTACATTTATATTTTTATCTTATTTATCTATCAGAGTGAGTGTCAGATTTCGCTTGGTTTTTTTAAAGCTTAATGATGTTTATGGCGGGGGGTTGGTAGGGTTTGTTTATATTTCGTTTGGTTGAATGATTTTGTTTAAGGGTGCTGCTAAAATTGTAATTCATTTCTTTGCTTTTAAAAGGCTAGAGAAGTTAGGGCTATTATTTTAAGGCTATTTTTATAGAGAGATTATTGTTAGGACATTCTCTTAATGGAATATTTATTTTAAAAACGATTTTTTCTTAGGGAAGTTATTTATTAATTTAAAAAAAAAATGAAGATTCAAATTCGCCTATAGAGATTTTAAATTTAGAGAGGTGGGTGGTATTAGTTTATTAGTACGTATTATATACGTACATAAAACAGATTCGCATACAGATAAAGATGCAAATACATACACATAATATACATGCATACAACATATAGAATGAGGTAAATCCAATGAAAGTAAATATACACACATACATACATTCACATATATATACGCATCCCGGATACATACATTCATACATATAATACCCATAATTGGATATCTGAGTTATAAATTCTCCTAACTTATGTATTATTATTATTATTATTATTATTATTATTATTATTATTATTATTATTATTATTATTATTATTAGTAGTAGTAGTAGTAGTAGTAGTATTATTATTATTATTATTATTATTATTATTATTATTATTATTATTATATCGGTGTATGGTTTATACATACAGTAGATATAATATATCCTGATCTACATACACATATATATATATATATATACAATACATACACATACATACACATATACATACATACATATACATATATAATGCAACATATATATATATATATATACATAGATACATAGATACATAGATAGACATACATACAAATACACATAAATATATACAAATGCACATATATATATATATATATACATATACATAAATATACATATGCACCCACATACACACATACATATAGATATACATATATACATAGATAGCCACATATACACACATACACGCAAACCTACATGTATATAGACACACGCATCACATATATAGATATATCTTTCATAGATATAGGATACATATCTATACACACAAACATACAACATAATGTACATATATTCGGAAGTGAGATCCTACTTACGCACATATAGACATGCATACATAGACATCGATCAAAAATGGGCATATGTGGGATACGTATGTTACGGGTCGGATTTATAGGTTCTGTGGTGGGGGTGTCTATTGGAGTTATAAGTTGGGCGTATTTAAATTTTATTTTACGGTGACAGTATGAAATTATCTCATTTCTTGAGTTTACGATATTTTTCTCTCTTGCAGTGGTGATTATCATTAGTGCCTCAGAAGTGCAAAGGTGGCAATGCTTTGCGCCTGGGGTGTATGATTTTGATTTTTTTAGGATTGACGATTTTAGAGGGAAGTGGATATTATTTAATTTTAAATGTTTAACTATGTTTGTTAGGGAGGTTTTATTATTGGTATTGTTGTTGAAAGAATACATGTGTGAGGAGATGGGTTTCTTTATTACTTGGGATGTTGAGCCTATGTATGTGTATATAATAGGTCTAGTTATACTAGTATTAATTGGGTTATCCCTGTTGTTCGGATTTGTAGTGGTATGGGTGTTGCCTAGGTGTGCATTTCTGGTATTAGGTAGTGTTAATTGCTGGAGTGGTGGATATTCGTTGGTGTTATTGAGATTGGAGGATTGTTGGGATAATTTAGTTACAGTGCAAGCATAGACTACGTCCTTATGTATGCAATTGTTATTTAGTGGACATTGTTGTGGGTTCTGGCAGTTACAGTTGTTAGTGGGGGTTGAAGGGGTAGTGATTGATTAGGCTTGTCTAATTTTTTTGTTGTTAGTGGTTATTATAGTTTGGGCTAAGTTAGGCATTGTGGAGTATGAGATCTTGATGGTATTTTTATTCAAGATAGTGTTATATTTGTGTGTGTATTTAAATGAATTTTCAATTACTTTTAAGAATTCCTTAGGGATGTTTGTCTTAACATTATTATTGTATGGAGGATTGAACCAGATATTTACTTTCTCCTTAGGGTTTTACGTTGATTTTTACTTTGAGGTTTAAAATGTATGTTTGGTTCATTAGGGATGTTGGATTCGTTATCTTGGATGTTGTTTGTATCAAATATGTTATTATTGGTGTTAATGGCATTAGTGTTAGGTGCATTTCTGGGATTTCTGCGTTTTTGTGTCATGTTGTGTCTGATAATATTGAGGGGTCGCTTATGGTATGCAGGATGTTCCTGTTTGTATGTAATCTTATCGGAGTAGCCTGAGTTCAATAATTGATGTTTTTAATAAATATTGTATCTTTACAATGTTTTATTCTCATCTTTTACCTCTAAAATAAATTTCTCTATTTAATATATTGAGCTTTACACTCTCACGAGAGATTATTATTATTAAACGATAATTTAATTAGTGTTATAATTCTACACTTAAATATTATATATATATATATATATATATATATATATATATATATATACGTATATATAATATATATATATATATATATATATATATTCATAATAGAAATATATATATATATATATATAAACACATATATATACATATGCTAAAATAAATAACCGTCCAAAAATCTTTAAAATTAATTCAACTAACAGAAAAGATTTGTTCCCTTACGAAGATTAAAACGAAGATATAATGCTGCAAAAGCTTGTGTCTACAATCATTGTTTTATTTTGATCAACATTTATGACACGATGTTAGTTCTGGAAAGTTTTCTTAAGATGTAAGCTTAAAGGGTATTTAAGAAAAAAATTAAATTCAGGAAATCTTGCTTCATCAATGCATAAAGGCTATTAATCTAATTCAATGAAGATCTAATATATCTATTTTTTTAAATTGCAGGTTGTCCCCACATTATACTCTATAAATAAGCCTGTATAATATTCTAAAGAAACTGAAAGTAGAGGAATACTTATTTATTGATGTCTTATATATATTGTAAAAATTAAAAACCCATCGCATATATCCGAATTTTAACGAAGTGTTTACCGCATTTACATAAAACATTAGTAAACCGAATGTTGCCCATATTTAGTCACCTTACCTCGAGCAGCTGTATTCCCAAATTAAAAATGATCAGATAATTAGTCTCGGAGTCAAACATATAACCATGCTTTATATATATATATATATATATATATATTAATTGAACTGTTTGAATGACCTTAAAACCAATATTTGTTTCAAAAGTGCACAATATAAAGTGAAGCTTTTTAAATATACTGTATAGCGCATGAGTTTGCGATCCTGACGAGGTACACGGTAGTTCTGAAACATAAATTTACTTGTGTAGACCGTTTTAAATGTTTGTATAAAGTATATATATATATATATATATATATATATATATATATATATATATATATATATATATATATATATATATATATATATATATATATACATGCGAAGAGAGGGGGAAAAGTAATAACTAAACCCGTATATTTGTTTATTCAAATACTGAATAAAAGAGAGTTTCTAAATAAATAGCATAACATAAAATAAAACAGAGAACTGTGTGTTAAAATGTGCACAGAATCTCGGAAGCATGAAGCATTGCTTCAGGCTTTGTTGTGTATCTTTGATAGTAATTTAATAAATATATGCTTTTTGTTAATGCGTGGGTTTGATCTGCACTACTTGTTTTCTATGATAGTTTCAATTGATTCATGAGATGAAACATGAAATTATCATTGCAGTCAACGTCGAAGACTGCTGTTGCGAATTTCTATAATAACTCTACATTCATGTTCACAAGAACATCGTAATGAGATTTGTCGGATCATATTCTTTCACATAAGCATTGTGTTTAATAGAAATACTATTTTTCGTAAACATGCGTAAAGCGGTACGTTTAGTGGAGTGCATAGAAGTATTCTACAACGCCAGGCAGGCCTTCAAGTATGAACTATTTAGCTAATAGAAGGGAGCCCATCTACGAAATTGTTTGAACACCCATCATTTTATTTCACCACTTAGAAAAGTTATTACATCTTTAAATAGGGGTGTATGCTTAGCTATCAAACTACTAAGTTCTTGAAAAACTAATGTCCATTCAAGTAGGAGGTCTCATGCTATGATTATTACCCACTCTTGATTTTGTAAAAGTAATGTTCATGGCAATGGTGGACTTCATGGCAAGCCAGTCTTTTATGTCCATAGATAAAAAAATCCCTTATCTGTAGTTGTCTCCCAGGTGTGGGGCAAGTGATTTACATATATATATATATATATATATATATATATATATATATATATATATATATATATATATATATATATATATAGATATAGATATATATATATAGATATAGATATATAAAGATAAATGAAAGAAGAGAGACGAATATGTACGAATGACAAATCTATTTCAACTTCGATTTTTCAATGCAAGCTGTACTCGGTAAAAACATGTTTATTTTTCTTAAGTCAAGGCTTTTCAAAGATTAAAATCTTATCATCAGAGGAAGTACATAGATCGATAAGTTGGCAGTGGAAAAGCCAAAATTCAAAATTTGAAAAAATATAAAGTAATGGAGAGTAAGAGTGTGCGTGTAAAAATATGGAGTCTGTCCAGTTGGTGAATGTCCGTAGATAAGGTGTCTGGTGAAAGGAGATTTAAAAGACGGAAAAAAGGGTTTCGTGAAGACAGCGTTGAAAATGTTAAAAAATGATGTAAATCCAATAGGAAGATTTTCAATTCAATATTTGATTATATATATATATATATATATATATATATATATATATATATATATATATATATACAGGGTGGCCCAAAAGTAGGTTTACAGTTACTAAACTATTTTTTATATGGTTGAAGTTACTTGCTAATTACAAGCAATATAAAATACTCCTCAGAGTATAGATCTAACCTACATACACAGTCATTTCATTGCTGATTGTAATTTATATCATTTCTGTAAAGCCAACTCTTTACTTGATGTAATTTTTTGTTTCAGGGTTAATGGCGAACAATTTAAATCTTTGGATAAGATTATTTGGTCAGATGAGGCTTGCTTTAAACTATCTGGTCATGTGAACAGGCATAATTGTGTGTACTGGCCCGATGAAAATCCCCATTTGACCATAGAGACTGAACTGAACAAGCCTGCCATTACAGTTTGGGGTTCATTATCAAGCGAAGGTGTTATTGGGCCCGTTTGTTTTAATGGAACTGTAAATGGGGAGAACTACATGGACATGCTTTGTGAAGTAGTAGTACCACAACTCAAAACTAAACCTGACTTTGATGAACTTTTCTTTCAGCAGGAAGGAGCACCACGACATTATGCGTCTAAAGTAAGAGACTACCATAACCAAGTTTTTTCCACAGCGTTCGTTCGGAAGAAAGGGGCAGCATCGATTGGCCACCACGTTCAGCTGACCTGACACCAATGGATTTCTTTTTTTGGGGGTGTTGTTAGGAACAAGGTTTATGAGAAGAAACCAAAAACAATAAATGATTTAAAACATTACATTCATGTCGCATTCACATAAATTGATGAAGATCGGAATTTGTGTCGCACTGTGAGTCAGAGTGTCCTGGAGAGATTTAAAGAGTGTTGCAATGTTTAAGGAGGACATTTTGAGCATCTGAGAGATTTAATTATTTGCTTTTATGTTAACAGGTATAATGAATTTCCCGCTGTTCTGGTGTAGAATTTCAAATAAATATTTAACCTATTTAAAGTTTTTCGAATAACCAAGTTAAAACACTTCAAATATTAAATGATAACTGTAAACCTACTTTTGGGCCACCCTATATATATATATATATATATATATATATATATATATATATATATATATATATATATATATATATATATACCAGCAGAGGGGTAGAGAAAGAGTGATATGGCTTTTAAACTTTAAGCAGACGGATTATTTGTGTTCGTTTTGGAGATATGTATGTCTTGATTTTAAAAGCTGTTGTTCAGTAAAAGAAAACGAGTATCATTGTAACATGTTTCAAAATTAAAAAATAATACTTGCTACAAACTGGAGTTGTCGTGTTGTTTGTTACAACAGTGACAGAGAACATATGATTGCCATTACAAGGGGTGCCAAAATCGAGCACAGACTTTCGACGAAGAAAGCTAGTGGATGCTCAAAGCCTGTGCAGTAAACGCACATATGAATCATCACAGGTAAATAAGGCGTAAAACAGACACGACGAAACACTAACTGAATAAGTAACAGTACTTAATTTGTTTGGAAATAAATTGGAATAATATGGTTCAATAATCTGTTGAACAGATACTTTACACCAATGAAATGATTAATTATATTGAGCATTTCGGCAATACATAAAAAGAATAGGTGGTGAGCTATAGAAAAACAACAGGGTTGTCATACAATGTGTATAATGTCAATATACACGCGTGTCGTGTCTTACAATCAGATTATAGAAACACAAGCCCTATTTAAAATGGAGGCTTTATTCGGATGAGAAATTTCAGCATTTACATCATATTACAGACATACAAAAATGAAAGAAACATACTTAACCATGAGAGAAAGCGAGTGAAATAGAGAGAGACAGAAAGGCACATAGCTACCAGAATTACTTCATGAATCTTCCCCACCATCAACAGGGATTGAGGTGAAATATCGCTTCACGCGTCTGATAGCTATCAAGTCTTTTTAAAGAAGAAAGTACGTTACTCTCTTACAGAAAATAACGGCATTTCTTCACTTCCGCCATCTACCGAGATTACACTCTGACTTTACACCCGTCAATTATCCAGATTGGGAACCTCTAACTAATCCGTTATTATACCATTCCAAAATAGGGTCTCATTTGGCAACGAACTTACTCTGCACCAATGAATAACTCATTCGTCATACGTGTTTTGTTTTCGGAATTAACCAAACCAAATTAATTGTAAACATGTGGAACTATACACTACGCACGAATTACTTAACATAACAAATAAGTTTCGCTAATAAACAAATAAAAGGTGGTTGATAAACGTATGAGCGTTTTACAGCATTCTACATCTCTTTTGACGATTAATAAACTAAAACAAGTCGATAATATATAAAACAGACTATAGCAATGAATGAATCATATACAAAATATATTGTGGTGCAACAATGAATGAATCAAAATAAATAGATAATTCATAGAGCAAACACCCTAACGAAGCTTGACTCAACTGGCGTTTTTTTGGAACAATAAATGTCCGCAAAAGATACCTCAGTGTTCCACAATAACATGTGAAATAAACTAACCTACTTTTGACATTTTCTTTACTTTTATACACGTAAGTTTACTAAACACGCATCATTGTAATATTGTGATATGGCCATCATCATATTTACCTATTATGTTTTTTAGAAATATACGAATCATATGTAATATCTGCACGGCGCCAGTTCTAAAGGGCCTTTATTAGTATGTGTCCACGTAACGAATGAGACCAATAGGTGGCTGGGTGATGCATCAAGTTACTCATTCAGTACAAGACGCACACATTTATTGGTTCACAGGATATTTTTCTTGATTTATCTTATATCTTTTCAACATGGCCAGTTATGGATAAACAGCGAGATGACGGTGGATCAGTGTTTAACGACGACGACTAATAACCTAGGGGTTCCATGTTCGAATCTAGTTTGTTCAACGGAAACAATTTCACTCATGGTGTTGACAACCTCAACGTGGTTCACCCTGTAAGTACCCTATGTCTTTCTAGAAATATTTCTTACTAGACATATATCGGAGAAACCAATGTCAACACCATAATGCTCTTATTAATGCGAAATGAACCGATGAAGGATAAATACATGATAAAATTATACATTTTTTTTATTTTTGAGGTTAAAATTTTTTTTCGTGAATCAAAACTCCCCGAAGAAGTATTAAGTTTTCTCTACACAAGTTATAAATAAATACTATTATACAAAGATAAACAATGAAAATAATAAATGTATGGTATATAATGTTGTTTCTACGCCGGGTTCTCAGATAGATGTAACTTATTGTAAGTGTTAATCCAGGCTAAAAGGTTTGAGAAATGCTACTCCACACAAATAAATTGCCCAATTACTCGAAGTGCTATGGACGAATCACTTATGTTACATATTGTGTTTTGATAATGGATATACACAAATATGTCGATAATAAGTTGAACGGACCCTACAAACATGCCTTGTTTAATTGAAATATGTATAGTGTTTCTGATATGAATCGACAAAAATGGTTTCATAAGCAAAAGCTATAAACACTAAATCTAGGACTGAATAATTGCAATATATTCTCTGTTTTATTAACCACTAGCAAAAAGAACCAATATTGCTCCTGACTGAATAAGGATCACAACTATGTACTATGCTCATAACACCATATTACTTTCTTTGTTTTTACTGTCCCCCTCCTCACTTTCTAGCGCCTGAATATAGCCGGATAAGGCTTAAATATTAGACCATTCTCAGAATGAGTGTCTAATACATATGGTTTATATTTTCTTAAATCATATAGATGTATTTGAGGATTTAAGAGAGTCGGTACCCACGGGTAAACAAGAGATGGGGGCATGTAAATATTCGGCACAGAAGATAACGTAGAGATTCGGAACTTATTCTATTCTCATCACCGGGGAATTCTATATATATATGATATGAATTTCATAAGAATAGGATATATTTTTAAATTTAAAGGAGGTTCTTCCTTCATAGCTCATTCAGGTCAGGGGGCACTCAGAAATTCTGGACTACTTCCATTGTTTTCCCCAGGAAATGTTATAAATGTTATTTAAATTTTATAAAAAGTTTATATATTTTAAGTTTTATAGAGATTATGCCCTTGGAGATTCAGATACACTTTTATTGTGTTCGTCGGTATATTGTACATGGTAATATACTTTTAGATGTAATATACACTTTCTAACCTTGATTTCTACAGGGAACGCACACACATTAAATACACACAGACATTGAGTTTTATATATGATGAAATGAGAAGAATTGTGTCCCGTTGATTAAATCAAAAGTCAGGTTCGAAATGAGATGAGAATAATATGCAAATAATGCAAATAATGCAAATAATTGAAGGAAAAATATAGACACACTTTAGTTTAGGTAAACAAAGTGACATTTTAGTTTAAAATTCAGGTTAATAAAGTTTGTAAACCTTATTTACTTGAATTTTAATCTAAAATGTATATCGGGGCAGCACTTTTTCTTGAAAGCAAATTTCGTTAAATATTACAGACGATTTTACAGACGATTTGTTTATAAAAACGCGCGCAAAAACCCAAACAAAATAAATAAAAAGTCAGACTGTTTAACTGTATGACTAATTCTCCAAAATACGAATCACCTAAATCGAGAAACAGACACCAGTTGGTGTCTGTTACTCGATTTGGGACCACGGCGGCTGTTCAACTCGGCACGTCAATATTTTCCACGTCTCCAGGAGGAACATTTTCACTCTTTTTATTTGAACGAGAATTCGCCAATACAAAACAATGCCTATTTGCATATGTGAAATCTTGTCATCCCACAAAAATAACAAGATTGTATCTTGTAAGCGGAACGTTCTGGGTTAAATCCCCGATGCACAACACACGGCGCAACCGTCAATCTTTTACCTTGTGAACCCGCATGATGACTGCGACAGTCTTCGTATTTTTCTTTTATAGTTTCTAGATGCCTGATAAATTTTCGAGTTTCGGGCTGGAAATGGCAGATGAATTTTCCGTACTCGTTGTGTAATCTTCAGTAGGGTGGACATTAAGTAAAACACATGTGTGTTTAGTTAGAATTTGGGACGGAATCGTGTGATTGGTTTCAGTATTAATAGAGTATTAGTATTAGTATTGGTATTAAAAGTCTTGTAGGATGTTTTCACTGTTCTCAGAATTCATTTTATTAATAGATACCCCTTTATCTTTCATGTAAAGAGCTTCTAATATGTGTAGTCTAAGTTTGATATTTTCGTATTCTAATGCAGTTGTATTGTCTAAGATAATTTTTCGAAATGGTTAGCTTTTCGATTTTTTAGCTGGAGTCAGATAAATGAGACCTACTAAATAATAAGTCTTTTTTAAACACTTAGAAACACGCGTGATTGGAATAATTGTAACGTATTTGTATATTCTTTTTATTTCATTTGGTTTTCAAAAAACTCATTTCTTATATTTACATCTCTGAAAAGGAACAATATTTACATAACTTAGAACGATTGAACAGTGCATAAATGACGGACACTCTACCCACGTGACGTCTAAAAACGAACAATTAAACTTATTTTAATTAGTAGTAACAATAATCCTTTCGATTTTATTTTTTTCGTGTTTTTAATAAAACTTCTCTTCCTTTACTTGTTCAATCCATTTCATAAATCGTCTATCGGATTTCAATTAGTTTAGTTTTTTAGTGATCGCTTGTTCTCGCTGCCCATGCGTATTTTTTCTCATCGTGTTTTAGTCTTCGTCCAACATCAATCTCATATCTGGTTCAACTCGAGAGAACATTTAGTTTCGCTCGTTTAGGCTTTCCAAATGTAACTTGTGATTGTTTCATACTCGCCTCGATTCACGTAATTGCGCGCCTGCCTTTCTTTATTAAATGTCTCTTCATTTTGCCGGTCGCTCGTCCGATTCTAATTGGCAGGAATTAAAAGAAACTTGTTGTTGGTAAACAAATAAACTCGCGCCATTCAAATCTATTTTCATTTGTTTGGAGTTATTTTTTTCAAGTTATTTCTGTTTATCGAACAAGGCGCACTTGTTTGATTAAATCATGTTATCGTTATATATATATATATATATATATATATATATAGAGAGAGAGAGAGAGAGAGAGAGAGAGAGAAAAGAAAGAAAAAGAAAGAGAGAGAAGCTTGGAAAATAATGAATAACTCTTTTTACATTTTCGTTTATAGAGGCATGATGTCTGTTTGAAATTAAGAAATCAAAATAAAGTTACACCAGTTGGAATACGTGTCTTATTATTCTCTGATTATCCCGGATATTTACGGAACAGGTATCTTGGACATTTTACAATCCCAAATAGTAGCATTCCATCACTGAAACTAAATTTACTAGCCCCAGACACTTTGTTCACAAATAATTTCCCATTTTCTTCAAGTCTCAAGAAATGTTTGATTATTTCTTATAAGTCTCGCACGGCAAATTGAAAAGGTGAAGGTGGAGAGGTTAACCAGGTATCTTGTTCACCGTTATCGTTGGTAAGTCTTGAGGACGCTCTCTTCCCCTCTCTATATATCACTTTCCTTACAAACATATATATATATATATATATATATATATATATATATATATATATATATATATATATATATATATATATGAGAGATGTTGAATGCTCACTGTACATTGTTGGCAAGTGTCTAACGTTTCTATGGACAGGCGTTTGTCAGGACAACCTGGCATTAATATACTTTGCCTTACATGTACACCTTGGCATATATTCAAAATAGCATAGTATTCGAAACTCCAAAAAGAGTTACTCAGTATGGCTAAACCACACTGGATTATACGAGAAATAGTGAATTCACTTTCAGTAATGTCGCCTCTTATAAAAACACTAAAGTGGATACTCAAATAGAGTAAATTAATTCTAGTCCTGGAATCCGGCAAGACCAAGAGACCACAAGAACGATATCTTACAATGTAGTTAACTGATCAATTGTGGATCAGTTATTGTGGAGATGAACATTCAACGTTTTATTGAACGCTCCGTTATCTATGTATCTGACATAAGGTGCAAGTGTTAGACCAAGGAAGGAGCACCTTGATTTCTTAGAACTCCAACTGAAGTAAAATGAAACCAATTATAGGATGTAAATGTTAAAACATATATTTTCGCACTCATATATATATATATATATATATATATATATATATATATATATATGTGTGTGTGTATATATACCCACTTAATTTTGCATAGAGAGATATATATGAAACGAAAGCATGATACAGAGAGACATTGAATCGCAAGGCATTAGCAATCATCTTATCTCAACTATCGCCATATGATGCTACACTTTCCAGGCTTATTTCCTGTGATATTAACCTGAAGTTGAAGTCCTTAAAATTTACAAAAATAATTCCTTTGACGACTCACTATTTATGATTCACGAGCAGTTGCTTTTTGCGGTAAATAAATCGTTTAGTCGTATTTAATGCCGAACGACAATACCTACTCTAAACAATTGACGACATTCAATTAATATTACATAGGTGTTCGACTTATGTTCATTATCCGATTTCTTACCTGTAAAACATTCAGAGAAAAAAAAACTCGTCCAGCTACAAGTACCTTATCTCCCCGTGTACCTATAGCTAAATGGAACATCTATGGGCAGGACTTATTCCCAAGAACTACCCGTCAAAAGCAAACTGCGGGGCTGCTTCCCAGCTGACTATAGCATAGTTGTTTTCAAATCCAATGTTCACAAATTAATGTTAAGCCGCTTTTATATTTATTTAAATTCTGCTCATATCCAACCATCGAATACAATTCTCATGGGGTGTGTCTCACCATTATAGCATTACCTCCTTTTCTCAAAACAATCACAAACTCTCGACCAGAGGGCGTCAAACCAAAATCATCTCCACATTTCGCGATGGCAGGTGGTGCTACGATCGACGTTGTAAGAAGGGATGTATAGACTGTCTACTAGTCTTTTTTATCCAGGACCGTCTGCAAACAATACCAGTGAAACCGTCTCCGTCTTCCTTCGGACTGGCTGCTTTGATAAACACCTCGAGAGCATGGGTGTGCCCCAACACAAACACACTATTCAGTATGTAAAATGTATTCAAAGTACACACACACACTCGCACACAGAATTCTATTCAGACTTTGTTGAACATATTCCCGTGGACTCAATTCCATAGCTAACAGGTCGTGTGCGCTTTGCGCAGATCGACTCTATTCGGTACGTAATCATTGTCCCCCTACGTAAACACATACATTCACTATTTCGTACACATTCTCAAGGATACACCTTGATAGCGGACCCAGTCTGGTCTGCACACAATAAATGTTTTTTTAGTTCTATATTGTATCCGAGTTGTTACTTTGTTTTGTATTGGTGTGCTGGTACTTGACTACAAATATATTTAGGATTACCGGTGCTGCCTAAGCGTTGACCTAGAAATATCCTCACCATCCATCTTACACAAACTATTAACCCTCGTCGTCGAGTGCGGTCTTTCGGCTCTTATGAGGGGTTACTTGTTAGTACACACATATTTCTATTTTACAAATAGATGAGCGATATTTCTAGGGCATGCTTTTCGCAACTGTATTAGTGCGTATGTGCAGATAATATGACAACAATATGACAACACTAAATCTGATATGATTTGAACTCAGAGTAACTGTGTCCATAGGCGGCTATGTTATCCATTATGTACATTCAATAACACCCCAATTAATTACTAAGTGAAATCTTATCGCTTTTTGTCCGGAAACAATTTCAGAACATTGGATTTACGAATGCATTAAAACCCAATCATTAATTTAATAATTAACGGTTGATGTTTTCCAGAAATAGTATAAAGAGACGGTTTTATTGATGAAATAGTATAAAGAGACGGATTCATTGATAAAATCACCTTATCACGTTTGAAATGAATTACAGAGCTGAAAGATCGTTTGTCGTAAAGTTTTGTGGAGATTCTTATCTACAATAGCTGTGATTTCAGGACGCTGAGATGGGTAAGGGGTGGAGAAATGCTGTACACAGAGCTTAAATCTAGACTACAAAACCGATATGAATTGAACTGACAGAATCTATATTGCAATCAAGCATTTTGTATGTCTGTTAGTCAGTTATAGGCACAAACATTGCAGCACATCAACAGTTAGTATAAAGAGTTTAGCTGTGTATGACACATGAGTAATAATGTTATTACTCGCCCTCTTTCACTTCCTCATCGCCTATTACAAAAAATGCATAATTATTGACTCCAAAATTTCGAACAAAATGCCACTAAATTTGTCTTGAATAAACTTTTGGTTTGTACCGTGTGTATCGTAGGTGATTAAATATATACAACTAATACGCTTAAGACTGATGCTGTATATACTACTACTTACACTACAAGTACTTATAATCATAACTAGTTCTTTTTAGATACATGATGGTCCCAGTGAAGGATTACATAACATGCTGCTAGTACTATTACTCCACCTATTTCTCTTCATATGTCTATTCCTCTTCTTTTACTACTACTACTACTACTACTACTACTACTACTACTATTACTTATAATAATGACAACATATTAATAATACACTCTGTGTCTCTGGTTCGATATATCTATGAATAATGCGTAACATTATAGGGGTAATCTACATTTGTTTTTGTTGTTATCTAGTGAACATGTTTTGTTATCGGTTGATGTGATGAAGCACAACACGAACATATAGGTCACCACTAATTTTGACGAGCTTATTTAAACCGTTATTTGTTTAAAATAAATTACATGTTGTTACATAAGAGTGGATATTTTTATTGCTTCAAATGATTTTAAATTGATTTCCATAATTTTGACCAAATTAAACAATACTAATAACACTAACAATAATAGCAATAATAGCAATAATAATAACAACAATAATAATTATTATTATTATAACAATACTAACCTGTCAACCTCTAACGCTTAGGCACCGATATTTGTTCGTACCATAGGAAATGGTGGTTCTGAGACGATGGAAAGAACGAGAAGAGATAGGACCAACCAGGTCTCGTTTTAAAGAGACACGGAGAGTACTGGCATCCTGAGTAGGTTTTTCTTCACTCAAATCCCAGAGAAAGCAATCACCCCTTACTAGCTCTAACTCAATTGTACACAGTGGATATTAAAATTCCAAGTGAATTGCAATAGCAATTGAACGAAGCGTAGAGTACTGGAAATCTGTGTAGACTGTCATTTTCAGTGAGCAATCACTGATAAAGACACGTGTAAGAAATTTTACCAGGTAAAAATACTATTAAACAAGTATAGACTCCGAAACTATAGGTCTGAATTAACAGTTGACTCAATAAGTCCCGTGTTTCTTATATTGATGGCACCACTAATAAAACATTCATATGATTGTTATAAATTCCTAACCTTCAAATAGCACGGTTCAACAGTAATTTAAGAATTGCTGTTAATCAATGGAAGATACTGTTGCAAATTTAAAAACAATTGGAAAATTAGAATTTCGTATGTTCATACACATTGCATTCTGATGGTAAAATACTGTTCAATCAAAGTAATTGGTGGATAAGTTGTATTCTGACTCTGTCTCGCTAAAAACACGGTTAAGAGCTGATATTATTTTTTATTGAAATCGCGACTGACAAAGCACGACGCCACTTGATTTAAGCTAAAAAAATACAACTTCAAATCAAAAACGAGCCAACAATAAGTGCTAGATAGATATATTCTGACCTAACAAACAGCAATTTTCCTCTCTTTGTCAGAATCATCGCTCATAGGATGTGCCAACTATAGGACAAAGCGAGAGTTATGAGGGTGCCAAAAGTAAACCCAATTTCTACTTTTCACTCTCTGTACATATGCTGACTTAGACCTCGGTCGTACAGACATAAATGTTGCTAAACGATCAGGTCGCCCAAAATAGTTAGTTATCCCTGGAAACATGAACAAAGTGACCAAACTCGTATGGATCTATTGTAAATTGAAGTTGCGTGACATAGCAAAGGTGTGGAAGATACCAGAGGTCAAAATATTCACCATTTTACATGGACACTTGTCAATGAACACACTGTGTTGAAAGTGGATGCCACGTTTGCTGACAGTCGATAAAAAGAACATGTCGACGGTTAACACCTTTGTTGGCAACTGTTTCAACGCAATAAGTATAAGTTTATGCGTCAATATATCACATCAGTGTATACCCCTACAAAAATAAGATATTGATGCATGAAGTAGAATTTGGCCTAAAATGTGTTTCATTATTTAGGCTTGGGAATTATCAAGTATGTATTACATCAGATAAGGTATGAAGAGCCATTTGTATTACAGATGTGAGACAATTAGGAACATTTTATACAATTCGGAAATAACCCCCAACTAACTTAATGTAGAATGATTAAATTTCGCTTTTGTTTATGCAACGAAAATAACGAAAAATGTGTTGCGATTCGAACCTTAAATTACTAATATTTCACCGACACATCGCATATATAACACCAATATACAATGTTGGAAAACTTTCTTAATTAGTGTCTGATACTTATCGTTTAAATTTCATTAAAATAAGATATACATATTTTTAGTTTTAACGAGGTTCTATCCCATGAGTAGCTTAGATGTGTCATCACGTCGATATAGAGGGTAACATAGAGATTCGGTACTACTTTTATTGTGTTCCTCAGAGAAAAATAGTTTAAATTTAATTAAAATAGGATATATTTTACGTGTGATGGGGGTTATGCCGCCATATATCACTTAAGGGTGAACTTAGAGATTCGGGACAACTCCCCTGGTCTTCCCTTGTAATTTTTACATAAGAATACACTTTTAGATTCTATGTAGATTATTTAACTTTTATTTCAATAAGAACTAAACAAACATCACACGCATATACACATATACATTGAGTTATATATATATACATATATATATATATATATTATATGTATATATATATATTGTATATTTATATATATATAAATATATATGTATATAAATATATATATATATATATATATATATATATATATATATATATATATATATATATATATATATGAAATAGGGTAGTGCAGTATTAGTACAGTTCCAACGAGAGAAAAGTATATATGTAAAGGAGTAAGGCAACCAACATTTGTAAAATGTTTTTTTCAACATTTATTTATTATTTTTTATTTATCATTTTATATAACGCGTTTCAAGCGGTGGCCCACTTTCATCAGATAGGTGAACGATTATATATAGATACATATATATATATATATTATATGTATATATATATATTGTATATTTATATATATATAAATATATATATATTTTACAGGTAATACATATATCGCTGTTGTTTCTATTTTGAAGACATGTCTTTATATATATATATATATATATATATATATATATATATATATATATATATATATATATATATATATATATATATATAGCCGACTCGCTATTTACAAAGTTAAATGCTTCCTTAATTATTAGTTAATTCAATATGGCCGAGGAGTTAACGCTCTTGATTGCGAATCAGTGGCGATTTGTGATCTGAGCTCGAGCCCGCCGACCGTTTAGAATTAACTTCCTGCACTGACGATTGCGTTAGCATGAAGCATCGATGTCTGTAGGTAATAAATAATTAATATTTTTTCTATAAATATTATATATATATATATATATATATATATATATATATATATATATACATAGAGAGAGAGAGAGAGATAACACAAATATATGAAGGTGAACTGCTTATCTCCTAACTGTAATATCGCATATTGTAATTGCATCTTTTGACAGGAGTTTGTTTCTAGAACAATGGCGCTTTATATAGCAAATCCCTTCGATAAGGACTGGCAGTATGGGTTGCCTACAAACTTGCTAGCTATGGAATATCTGGTATTGTCTTCGATACCATTAAATCGGATATATTTATAAAAGTTGTTTACATGCAGAGGTCAGAAGTACATAAAATCAATGACAGTGTTCCTTAAGGATATACGTGCCAGCCCTCTTCCCGACATTCATTAATTATCTTCAAAGCCATATCTTGAGATAATTAGTTGACATCTACGCAGACGACACAACGCTCTATGTCAGCACTTCAAAGGGCACAGGTAATACATATATCGCTGTTGTTTCTATCGGACCTGGATCATGCGGTCGACTGGGGAAAAGTGGCGTGTTATTCTAACACACCTAAACCTAGCATCTCTCATTTCATCGCCAACGCTCGGATTTCTGTGTTGCTCCGGTTGAAATGAATGTATTTCTTCTTGAAGAAGCCTTTTGATTTTCGCTTTCAAATAGAAGACGTACATCCAGTTCTTTTCTATGGTCGATGGAACATTTTTGGATCATTCTACCACTCCAGAAAGTACCTTACTCTAGCTGCGATCCTCTACTTGTATGACTTAGATATGTCATCAGATCGAGTACTATTGCCATATCTGGGGAGGTGTCGCTCAGGCACTCTTAAATGCTTTATAAATCGACTTGCAAATCTAATGGCGTGCTGTTTTTTTTCTTTCCTAGAACCTCGTTTTCGGAAGATAGGTTCACTGTCTCTTTCTACACTATCGGTATTCCCAAAATGCTCGACTGGGTTTTAATGTTCTGTTCCTTCTTCTAAGACATCCACAGAGAGAACGCCCCTTGCATCTACAACGGAAAGTGAATGAAACGGAAAGTGTCCAGAGTCCGGTGAAATAACTATAAACAAAACTTCTTTGCAACGGATTCCGCCTGTGGAACACGTTAACGAGGTACTGATTTCCTGTTGATTACAATTTGGCCATCTTCACATCCGAAGTACACAAATGCTTGGCATAAACCGTCTGATATATATCAAACGTAATTTACACTTTTGATTAATGTTTGAACTCTCATAGTAGTTCCCATCTTTCGGCTGACAATCATGCCGTCTCATTGACCTGTATCCTCGATTAGATATTGACCTTGATAAATGGTTAGATAATAGTAAATACAATCTTTGACATCATCATGGAAACATACTTATTTGTGTATCTAAGGCCATCAGAGAAGCAGAAAAACACACCTTAATAGTTCGTTTAAAATGGGTGACATTTAAGCTCTAATACATCAGAGAGATTGTACTCAACCTGAAATGACAACAAAACATGATGTAGAATGTAGGCCAGTAGTTGCGAGTGTTTCGATCAGATTTACTGAAATCTCGACATCGTTTAATCTACCGAAGTCTCGTCAATTGTCACGTCAGGGACGAGAATTAATTTGTTAAGTGTGTTGCGGATCGATTCGTGTCATATCATTAATGATATCGAAGACACTTTGTCAGGCGGGACATTCGCTAGTAACGGCAAAAGCTTTTAAATTAAAAATAGAGCTATTAAAGTTTATTTTCATTCCTGTTTTGTTTTGTCATTTAGAAATCGCGGCGAAAAATCGAGATTATTATCTTTTCATAAATACTTAGCGTATTTTTGAGACAGGCTGTTCAGGCGAAACGATTTAAATTTGTTTCCTTCGTTATTCTAAAACTAACAGAAATGTGGTGATGTCATTTGGTACGTAGAGAAATAATCACTGAAATGTGGTGAACATTTTCCAGACATATATATATATATATATATATATATATATATATATATATATATATATTTATATAAAGTTGATTATGTAAGAGGATGTGTGATCCAGAATGTATAATTATGAGTTCATTACGAAACAACTAAAACAATTGTATATATCCACCTCTTAAATATTTACATTAATCAAAATAATATTGTGTCCATGTGTATTTTAGAGAACATATATTTCAAAATTCATAATGATCCGTTCATAAGTTTTGAAAATTAACGGTTTGGGGGCGTATATGTGTATGCAAAATATTTATATGGCAAATATTACAAAATAAAATAATGTCGCCGAGAATATACATTTCTCAACTCATAATGATTGCTTCATAAATAAAATAAATATAAATAAAACACTTTTATATGTAGTCCATAATTGTTAACTATTACAAAAAAATGCGTCCATGACAGTCACCGTCTCTTTTAGAATGTATACCCATAAATTCATAATGAACCGTCTTTTAGTTGAGGGGAGAGTATCATGTATATATATATATATATATATATATATATATATATATATTTATTGAAAATATAGATTGGAGCATATATTTTTAAGAAAAGTTACCAAAACTGATCAGTGAAAAAGCTCGATGAATATTAAAATTTTACAACAGAGCATATAAAAGAAGAAAATGGCATGTGAAATTCCAATGATCAAGTCTTTATTTATTTTTTCCGAATTACAAAATAGCTCAATGTAACTAGACAATTAACCAGGAATACACATATAAACCTTAGGATCTTTCCTATATGCAGTTCATTAGAAGACAAACAACTCACTTCCGGAAGGAAATCCTCAAGCAAAATAAAACACATTAAACCTTTACGTGCACTTTCCAGATAAATTAATTTATTAAAAGCTCTGTGTTATAATTACAAAATGCCCGGTTGTCTATGAATGGAAGTATTGTTTTTTTTTTAAGAACTGATTTCTGTAGGATATACATGGAAGATGTTTTTTTGATTTTTTCTGTTTGTTGATTTTCGTTCGGAAGTGATATGTTTGTATTCCGATGAACTACATGAACGAAAGATCCTGGCAAGTATATGTTTATTACCAGTTGCTTATTTGTGCGCGAAACCATTGTCAAGTTACATTAAATTATTATGAAATTCGGTAATAAAAATTAAAAATCCCTCTTACTTTGTCTCTCTCTGTCTCTGCTAGTCGGTGTTCTCAATTTCTGAAAAGTGCTTGCCTCCCAGTTAATTAGTAATGCGTGTATTCTGTGAATGCATTCACAGGAGGCATACACTCTTAATAAACTGGGAAGACAGACTAACAGAGCGGGGAATATTATATATAGGTATAAGGAGTTATCTGCATCATATCACTATACAAGCATATATAAATGTATAAATAATAGCAATGGATATAAGAAGAAAACTAAATTAATACATGTAGAAAGGTAAACACTGATCTACCAATGAAAAAGAGAATTAAATGAAGATTAACCTAATACATGTGTGACCATGTAGCTTCTTCCTGTTTCTGAAGAAAAATAGTTTTTAAGCAAAGCACTTTTTAGAAAAGTTTGTAAACATTATGTCTTGGAGATTTCTTTTTACATTTTTATTTCAAATGTTGCTCTTGGTAAGGGAAGGAAGTCGATCAGATGAACCATATAGATTGAACCCCAATTTATTCGGCTAAATTATCAGCCCACCCATGCCTTGCGTGCATTTGTTTCGTTAAGTCTCCTCAATCCTATCCCGTTACATGTTTTTTTTACCTTATTTGGCATGTCTCTTTACGTGTGTTTTTTTTTAATAAAAAGGGTTTTGTTTCATTAAATTATATTTTATTTTATATTTTAAATTTTACTATCTTTATTATGTTAGTAATTATAGTATTTATGATGATATTTATTATAATTATTATTATTATTATTATTATTATTATTATTATTATTATTATTATTATTATTATTATTATTAGTAAATTATTATTTATTATTATTTTAGCTGTTTTACTTGATTTAATAATAAACATTTTTAAATATCAATTCATTTACTTTTATATCATATTACATTCTATTAGTTTTTAATTATTTTTATTTTTTAATATAGTTGATTCTTTTCGATTTAATATAGTTGATATTTATATTCTTTAATTCAAAACTCAACTACGTTTTTTTATAATCCGGTGATAAAGAGTTGCCCCGCTTACATAATATATTTTTAATGGTAAAAATAGCTAACTAGTTACTGTTTATTAAAAACAGGATAGTTTTTTTTGTGATTTGTCATTGGCTATTTTTTTCCATATGAATTCCTATTTTTTATTGTTCCCCATTTTCTCCCCGTTCGGCAGTGGGATATTTAATTTTAATGTTTTTTAAGTTTTTTTAAATTAAAAAAATAATAATTTTAATTATTGCATGGAAGATTTTGAGTTTCTGAATTGAATTTTTTTCTTCGACGTCGGAGGTAAGGAAAAGCGATCGCATGTCAGCATGACTTAATCATAACCTCGATTTTAATTAACAGATCAAAGAAAAACACGTTGTTCACTAGACAATGACGCAAATGTCTGAAGAATTTGCAGATAAAAATGTTAAATCGGTCAAAGTTATAAAAATTTAATTAACGTAGAGGATCGAAATATCTTCAAAAGGTTATTAAAAACGTACCAGACACCATTTTTCTTGAGAGACATACAGAAACAGAGGCTGAAGACAGTCCGGTAAATGGGTCTATTAAGATCTCATTTGCTTTGCTTTGAAATCAACGGTAACGATGCTGTCCTTACTTTCTGTAATACATTTTCTAAAAATAGTACACTCTTATTTTTAAATTGTCTTAATAATCGTGCACTTTGCTGGAGTTCTCTCTCATTAACCTTACATGCAGTTGTATATGTATATACACACACGTATATATATATATATATATATATATATATATATATATATATATTTATATAATATATATATATATATATATATATATATATATATATATAAAGAGAGAGAGAGAATGATGGTTTGCTTGAAGCATTGCTTGGAATAGTAGTTATCATGTGAAGTGCCGGATATGTTGTAAGCTGAAAGTAACAAAAATAATAACTCGAAGTGGGGCACTTACTATTTATTTTACTTTCAAATTCTACATAACAGCAAGTGTCGTATCGGCTGTTTGTATGTTGTTCGAATGATGATTAAAAAATCATTTATTTAATATTTCTGGAAAATCACCGAAGACGGCTCCATACATACACATTTATATAGGAAACCCGCCTGCAAATACCTCTTTACACATTATAAGTCTGCCCTGCTCACAAAAGCCAAAATATGGCATACCTACAATGAGATCACCCGCATACAAAACAAATGCTCTTCTACTGCTGATAAAATAACACAAACTAACAACTTCCATCCAACCTTTCGAACTAATGTCTACCCCACATCCACCATAGTCCACCTAAATAAGTCTAAAACACGCAGACACCGCACCTCTTTTAACACCTATTTCTTAAGGCTATACACAAAGAAAACGTTGACATCCAACTAACCCACGCTGGCACCTCCTTACGCAAGCATCTATCTAGGAAACATACTAACCACACACCCGAACCTGTTCTCTAGCCTATTGCCCTATCCCCAACACTTATCTATGCAACCGTACCAACTGTGTATCCACATTACAGTGCACCAAATGCAACAAAGTATAATAGGAAACAAAAAAAAGACCGCTACACCTACGCATCAAAGAGCATATGAACGCTCGTATATCATCTTTCCAAAAGCACACAACCCTATGTCACGCTACTTAAGGCGACATCTGCGTCTCTATCATTGCCTCTATTAGAAACATTGGGGACCCAAGAATCACAGAATCGATCCTCATCTCCTGAGGCGCCGTTACCGGGGAATGCCGACGAGGTTTACCAGGCTATTTTTGCTAGTCCAGAGTGCTCTTTCTTTAGGGCCGCTGGCTTGATTCTCCCCAATTTTCCGACCTTGTGTCACATGTTGCTGCTGTGTGAGGGAATCAAATAGCGTCATTTCCCATTCTGTTGGCGGTATAAATATCAGTCGATTATCCATTCTCGACAACCAGTCCGGCAGAAACTTGGCCATTTCGTTGGCCTTTTATCTGTCGAGCTGACGTATTTGTACTGGGTAATCCTATAAGATTTATCCTGCCATATAATGTGTTTTCCTTAAAATATCCTCTTATTTTCAACATACCAATATTAATCTATATAATTCATTTTAAATATTTATTTATGTTACTTAAAGCCCATCTCTTTAAAATGTATATCTTTAATTTTTAATCCCCTTCAGCTTTTCGTAATAGTAGTGATACATTTTCAGATAATTTGTGTTGCTTAATACCAATCTTCACTTATATTTCATTTTAATATCACATATGTTATTTTAAATTCGACCTTTCACATATTTTTAAGATGTCATTAATGCCAAAGTCGTAATTATTTATATACTACATTTGAATACATTTCAATTTAAGTAAAATATTGTCTTGAAATATTTTTTAATATGATAGTATTTAATAAATCCTTAAATTATACATTCGTAGATACGCATTTTTTAATGTATTTTTTTAAATTACTTATTTATCGATGAATATACATAGTTTTACTAGCAAAGCAACTGTTATTAAAATATTAATTGCTTTTTATAATGTATCTATAGTCTTATACTTAAAACTTTTATTTTAAATTAATATTAATTATTTCACTTTTACCGCAATTTCAATTCGATAATTTATTTTAGTATAATTACTCTTTTGTGATTCTTTTAGTTAGAAGTTATTTTGTGTTACTTTTATCCAAATACATTGTCTAATATCTTCTGATATATTTTTCCTAATTTTTATGTTATACATTAATTAATATGAGATTAGAGTGGTTAACATACAATTTTTACTCTTATTTATCATTTCATTGTTTATAATTGTATAACATTATATTCAAACTTATATTTCCCTCCCTCTCTCTATAGCCGTCTCTGAATCGTTCTTCTTTTCTCTTCCCTGGTCGCTCCATTCCACCGCTACTTTCTCCCTTTGCCTTTTGCGAAAGCTGTCACTTCCCCACTTCTGTTTTCCAGGGCACAATTATGAAATATTTCCATAAAAAAGGTACTACTTCTGTCTGCGCCTTCTATATAAGTACTCATCTTCGCCTCGGTGCGCATACTGTATGTGTACCTATTGCCGCCCGGTGCACATACTATATACGTAGCTATCGCCGCCCCAGTGCGCATACTATATATGTAGCTACCGCCACCCCATTGCCCATACTATATATGTACCTATCGCCACCCCGGTGCACATACTATATACATACCTATCGCCGACCCGGTGCGCATACCATATACGTATGTATTGCAGCCTCAGTACGCATCCCAGATACGTACCTATCGCCGCCCCGGTGCAGATACTATATAAGTATCTATCGCCGCCCCGGTGCGAATACTAAATACGTACCTATCGTAGCCCCGGTGCACATGCTAAATACGTACCTAACGCTGCCCCGGTGGGCATGCTAAATACGTACCTAACGCCGCCCCGGTGCGCATGCTATATACATACCTATCACCGCTCGGTGCGTGTGCTATATACGTACCTATCGTCGCCCCGGATCGCATACTAAATACGTATCTATCGCCGCCAGGTGCACATGATTTATATGTACCTATCACCGCTCCGGTGCGCATACTATATATGTACCTATCTGCACCCCGGTGCGCATACTATATACGTACCTATCGCTACTCTGGTGCGCATGCTATACACATACCTATCGCTGCCCCGGTTCGCATACTATATACGTTACTATCGGCGTTGCACGGGGTCACTCTTCTCGAGTCGCCCTCTTTCACCAAATTGAACACTACACACGTTGCCCTAGGCCAAAGCTCTCTCGTCTGCGTTGCCCGTCAAGTTCACCTCCTTCTACAGTTGCCAGCAGAAAAAGATGTCACGTACCTGCTTGCCAATTCACCCTGGCTACACTATCTCCGGCCTGCCCTAAACTCTGCACCACCTCTCCATTCCCTGGAACATAAAATGTAACATTTCTATTTAAAGTACCATATTTGTCTTCATTATTACTGCTAATAAGGGTGTTTATTTCTTCATGTCTGTGTATGTCAAGTAAAATAACCTAGGTCGATCAGGACCTTCTGACAGGAGTCTTCATTGTTAATGATAATAATGGTGTTTATTTACTTCTTTCATGTTTGTGTATCTTAGATGAAATAACCTAGGCCGATCAGCGATTAAATATTTTATGAGTATAATAAATGTTAATGCTATCAATGGGGAAAAAATTTTTTTCTTTAAATTAACTGATCGAGACGTTATTTTATATGAATATAAATGTTAGTGCTAACAATGCGGACCCTTCCCATACCATTCTACTCAGACTCCGAAATATACCATTAGCGTTGAACTCCAGGCCCTGACTTCTTTCCTGAACATCAGGCTCTGAATCCTTCCCAGAACCTCCGGCTCTGACTCCTACCCGAATTATTAGGACCTGACTACTTCCTGAAGAGTCGGCTCCGACTCCTTCTTAAACCTTAGACTTACTCTTTCACGTACTGCACATCCAGCTTTGACAGTTTTTTTCCCAAAAATCTTACTCCTTCCCCAACATCGTTTTGTTTATTCGGACAATGCTGCAGCTAAACACACCTGCTCTCTCTAGGATATTGCACCTAAGGTTCTGCTTCCTAGTTTAACCTCAAGACATGACTCCTACCTGAACTGTCTGCTCTGACTCCTTCTCAGAACCCCATGATGACTCCTTCCCAAACCGAACCTCCAGCTATGACTGTTTCCCAAACGTTTGACTATAACTGCTCGCCGAAAATCAGTATTGTTATCCTGTGCAATGGTGTGTATAAACACACCTGCTCTATCAAGGATATTAAACACTATTTGATTAAACACCCGCTCTATGTATGATAATGAGCACTTTTAAAATTAAGGAGGTCTAGAGAGCACTATCACAATCAAGCGCCTAGAACTTGTTAAATTTCAATGTAAAAAAATGCTGCCAGATTTGCTAGTCTCTTTTACTGGATAACATTAAAAGCAGTGTTAAATTATTGATAAAAGTAAAGAGAAAATGCCAATTTTACCTTACTCGTAAAGAAATTACTTTTTTATGTTAACCTTCGACTAACCTTGCTCAGCAACACATGTCTTAGCTGGGTTATTTAACATATATATATATTAATTTCATATGTAATTTTATATGTAATTGTATATGTAATTTTTTCATATTTTTACAACTAAATAATTCAAAGTTTAGTATTTGTTCTGATGGATGCTACAACCGTTAGACTGGTACCTACTTTATTTACCAATTAAGTGTTTGGTGAACGTTTGTAAAAAAACTAAAAAGACTGAAACTTTAAGTCTTGCCCTTCGGGGCTTGATTCTGCCGGTCTGTAGGTTTGTCCAGTTCTAGGAGATCCATCCTCCCAGGTTTTATCTTCTCACCCTTTGAGAAGGGGGTAGTTTATTGCTAATCACCTGAGGCGTCACTACCGGGGAATGCCGACGTGGCTGCCCAGCCAATTTTTAAGGGTCTCTGACTATAGGGTACTGACTTATCAAATCCCACTTTCCGACCTTGTGTCACATTTTACCTGTGGGAGGTAGATAAATAAGGCGCTTCTTGGCCCTTTTGGCCCAGATCAAAGTGTAGTATCTGTTCTTCTCTGCATTTTGCCTTGAGATCAAGTATATTATCTTGTCCTATCCGATAGGTGTCGATCTTACACTCTTTAAAAAAAAATCAGACTATCATTTCTTTTTTTTACCTTAATTATATGTAAGAAGTATCTCATTATTTGAGAAACTTTTCCTAGACCTAATCTAATTCTCTTGTATCAATGCTACCGTTTACTCGAAATTTCCCCCTCAGGTCCCTGAACTCTCCCTTTAAATTGGGCCTAGGCCGCACCCACTTAAATATGGTATGAGGCGCTCAAACCGTCTGATGCCGACGCTCTCCCTTAAATTTGAACTGAGGCGATCACATCGGCCAATGTCGACACCCTCCACTCAAGTTTGGCCTGAGGCGCTCACACCAGTGAATGCCGTAACCCGCAACCTTTAATTTGTGCTGAGACGCACACACCGGCGAATGCCGACACTTTCCCTAATGTTTGGCCTGAGGCGCTCACACCGGCTAACGCCGACTCTTTCCTCTTAAATTTGATCTGAGGCGCTCACACCGGCGAATGCTGTAACCCTCCCCCTTAAATTTTCCCTGAGGCGCTCACACTGCGAATGCCAACACTCTTCCCTCAAATTTGACTCGAAGCGATCACACCGGCGAATGCCGACATACTACCTTCAAGTTTGACCTGAGGCACTCACACCGGCGAATGCCGAAACTTTCCTTTCAGGTTTGGCATGAGGCGCCCCCACGCGTTAATGCCGACTCTGACCTCTCAACAGATACTACACTACCTCCGCACCTCTCAAAAAAGGAGGATGTAATACCTGAGAGGAGGGTATGATGACAACAGCCAAACAGCCTCGTTACGTTCGTCTATTTTTGCTAGGCTGCCGCGTCAGAAATTAACGCTAACCCGTAAACCCATGGAGCCCCAGATTTTCTTTGTTTCGGACCAAGAATGTTTTTAGTTAAGAAAAAAAAGAAAAAAAAAATTCCGACTCCCCCCGCCCAATTTTTTTTACCCTTCACATAAATAGAAATATTTTTAGTTAAAAAAAGAGAAAAGAAAAATAAATTGTTGCCCCCGTCCAATTTTTTTATTGTATCCTCCCCCATACATAAAAATATTTTAAATTTAAAAAGAAAAAAGAAAATTTTTTTACCCTCCCCAAATTTGTGTTACCCTCCCCCATAGATAGAAATATTTTTTGTTTAAATAAAAAAAAATAATTTGTTTTTGACCCCCCCGCCAAATTATTGTTTTATCCTCCCCCATACATAGAAATATTTTAAATTAAAAAAAAAAAAATTGTGAGCCCCACTCAATTTTTTTTATTTCTCTTCCCCCATACATAGAAATATTTTTAGTTATAGAGGGAGAAAAATATTCCGAGGCACCTCGGTCATATCAAAGAACTTATGTTTAAATATGCTATTGAAAGCGCCTACGTCATATTAAATAACCAGTTTTGTTATTCTTCCAAAATGGTTACCTATTTAGTAATAGCCGGGATATTTCTTGCTTAAATTCAATTTACAAAACACATTGTCTTAACAACGTAATGAAAATAAAGAATAATATGTGAAAAACTCCTCTCACAAGACATCACCTCCAGAATAGTTGAGTCAGCAATTTATTTTTCCAAAATGGTCACCTATTGAGTTATGGCCGGGATATGCCTTGCTTAACTTCAATTTACAACAACCCACTTTGTCTTAACATCGTAATGAAAATAAAGAATAATATGTGAAAAACTCTTCTCACAATGACGTCACTTCCGGAAGGATGAGTCAGCAATTTATTTATCCAAAATGGTCACCGATTTAGTAATGGCCGGGATATGCCTTGCTTAACTTCAATTTACAACAAAACACCTTGTCTTAACAACGTAATGAAAATAAAGAATAATAATGTGAAAAACTCTCTCACAATGACGTCCCCACTGGAAGGATGGGTCAGCAATTTATTTTTTTTAATGGTCACCCATTTAGTAATGGCTGGGATATGCCTTGCTTAACTTCACTTTACAACAAAACACCTTGTCTTAACAACGTAAAGAAAATTACGTCATTTGCTAAAACCTTTTTCTTTTTTATAACCTTTTATTTTACTAATAATGTATGTTATTTTATTCGTTTTAATTTCATTTTCTCTGTTTTCTCATATAAACGATACTTTCCACGTTATATCTATATGATATTAGGTTAAACTACAGAGACTAACTATATATTGATCCGTTTCCTATATTTATTTCATCATTCTATCGTTTAAATGACTTTTAATTCGCATTATCTTTTCAATTTATTTTTTTCAATACATCTATTTTTTAATATTTATTTTCATCCATAATATTTCTACTTAAGTACAGTAAGATAATATAATTCAAAATTAAAAAAAAAATATTTACATTTCTATGAATTTTATTTGATATTTAAATTCTTTTTTATTTTCTTTATTTTTTTTGTGAAAATATATTAAACTTTATATTTTATTTTTTTTAATTATAGATAAATATAATTATATTATAATTTCTTAAAATCTTTTTCAGAATTATATATTTATTGTTACTAATGCTTTTAAATTGTTATGATATTATTTCTAACGGTAAATATTCAAATTATAATTTTTACCGTAACTTTCCGCTTCTATATTTGTTTTACTTAGTTTACCTTTTTTTCCACTTTTCTCTCTCTATTTTCATTGTTTCATATTTATCTATCTTCGAATATTTTACTGATATTATCTTTTACTTTATCCTACACTCTATTTTTATTTCAATATTTATCTGATATGGTTCTTCATTTTCTTTTCCATTCTTTTTTTCTTTTCTTCTTTATATATATTTTCCCAGTTTTACTCTTTCTCTCTATTTTATTTATTTCTATTTATTTTTTACATATCGTGTTTAAACTGTATATAGATTTTAAATTATTTCATTTAAAAAAACTTAGTTCACTCCAAACAAGGCAAGTTTCCACTGCAGACGTAAGGGGCTACTGAGGATTAGGATGAATTATTGGGGTTCATCCTAAATTAGGAGCTGTGCAGTAAAATGCTTGTTACCATTAGTTTAAAATGTCTGTATATCGATACAGTCGGAGAAACATGGAGCAGGACGAGAGTTCCAAAGGCCGGCAGCTCAAGGAATACAACTATTGGAGTAGACGCCTATTCAGCACCTGGGAACCTCCACAGTGAATGAATGAGCTTTAGCTGATTGTTGGGTTGATCGAGTGTATTTACATCGATGGGACACATTCGATTGAAGTACTTGTAAGACAATCACAAGTATTCAACATTGCGGCGCTCAGACAAGGGCTTGAGTTTGATGAATAGTGAGGCACCTATTATATCAGCGACTTTTTTAAAACCTAGTCTAAGAGGAAGATATTAATGGATAGTGCTCCAGTCCAGATGTGGCAAAAATAATATATGCGCGGGCGGACGGTGGATTTGTAGAGATATAGAATACTGTCAGGGGTGAGAAGTTTTCTAGCTCACTAGAAGCATCCCACTTTCTTTGCAGCAGCATTGAGAATGTTTTCTATCTATTTGTTCCAATGTATGTTACTTCTGAATGTTATGCCGAAAAGTTTAAACGTTAGCCTCTCAACTAGGGTGTTATCTGCCATGAGAATCGGTGGTACAAGAGGTTTATTATAGTTATTAAAGGAAAGGAGCCTTGTCTTAGCAGCATTTAATGTTACCATCCGTTTATGACCCTATTCCACTACAGAATAGAGTTCACTTTCTAAAGAGCCAGCCATTTTCTTTCCTCTGATAAAATAGGCTTATTTAAATCTATCCATGGATTAAGAAAAACATTTTTTTTCATATCGTTCGTGTGAATACTTGATTAATTAATAAATATTGTAATTCATCCAATTTTTATTTTAACTTGTTTATATATATATATATGTATATATATATAAAAGGAAGTAATATAGAGGTTTGTGACATTTTCTTTGGGGATAATGAAATTGAAAAGTGTAAAAACGTGAAAAAAAAAATACATGTATATACTAAGCCGGCTTTTGTCCACACTCATCAGAGTAAATAGTGGAAATTATTACAATCATAACGACTAAAAACTTAAAATAGTAAAATGAACACCAGTGACAAGTTGAGGGGGAAAAATTGGGTATATATTTATATATAAATAAGTAAAGATGAGAATAAAGGTTGTATAAAATACAATACCTATTAAATCATCAGTTCCTAAAAGAAATAGGATGTCAAATACAATAAATGTTTTTATTTCTTCCTAAAGCCATGGCTTTTCTAAAGAATTACATATTATCGTCAGAAGAGTACAAACATATAAATTGGTAAAGGAAAATTACGAAAAGTCATGTTTGGAAAAAGATATAAAAATAATATAAAATAAAAAAATGTCTAATGCAAAAAGAAAAGGCTGGAAATATAAAAAAAGAGTTTAGCGTTTAAGGTGTATTATCATCTGTATTCTCATTTTTTACTTATTTATACAACTGCTATATCTTGTATACGCAGCATCATTTTTTTCATGATACTCTCGAGGTATACATGATATCTTTATTTTTCTTGTTATATATATATATATATATATATATATATATATATATATATATATATATATATATATATATATATATATGTGTGTGTGTGTGTGTGTGTTTAGACATCAAGTTTTCATTAAAACAATCCACAAGGAATATTTCTGCTTAATAAGTCTTTTTTAATTTTTAAAATTTTTCGGATTGTCTATCGAGTATTGTTGTCAAATTGTCGTAGGATTCGTAGGTTGTATGTTCTATTCCTCGCGAGTACTTTAGATTGATTCATTTAATCGTCTTCAGGCGACGTCTTTGTCTGGTGTTGTCATATCTGCTGAGTTCACCAAACGGTGCAGCTATGTATGGCTTTGAAATCCATGTATTAGTGAGGAGACGCCGTATTCGGGATGGGACCACGTACAAAGTGCGTGAGTAAATTAAATGATAAAACTTTAAAAACTATAAAGTATTTGTTTTGTCAGCTAAAGATTTGTTAATTAGATTAATATGGCGACACTTGGAAGAACATAACTTACTCCATTTACAATTAAGACTCCTGATGATTTTTGTGCTGTTCAGTAGAACAGCACAAAAATCATCGCGACTTCAATGTGAAAAGACTGAACATTCTTGAAGCACTGTATATAACAGCTAGACACTCTACAATAAACAACATCAATTACGAGTTTAACAACAATATTTTAAAGTGCCTAGTTAGTAATGGACTTCAACAAACAAATACTACACTACCCCCTCCAAAATAAACAAGGTTATATCTAGTTTGATTCTGAATAAACGTACAAGGTAATTCCTGAGATTATGGTATCATGGCAACAGAAAATATACTACCCGCTGTTACTAGAAATCCTCTAGGGTGTCCACTTTCAATTTCTTGTCCTCGGCCTCTCCCGAAGTGACTTTTCCTTAGAAGGATATCACCAATTCTCCAAACTCTAAATTCCATCTCCTGTTTACCCTTTCTCCTACTTAGATACTACTACCATGTAGAGATTGCCTTGCATGGTTTCTGTTCTAAACAAACCGGAAAGCAGTGGACGGTCTATTATCTACAAAGGCTAAGGAGGGTCTTACTAACACATCTGTTTGTGTTTTGTTTTTTCCCTACTATCCGTTAGATTCTAATGGAATATTTATATATATATATTACAGAACAATTTATATTCCTACACGTCAAAATATAAAAAAATAAATAAATAAAAAAATAAAAAATAAAAAGTTATAACACAATATAAACTTTTTTTTCACATTATTTTTATATATATATATATATATATATATATATATATGCACAATAAAAGTTCCAATCAATTTATGGATATCTTAAGTAGGACGGCTCCTAGTGTAAATGTGGTATTGTGGTGACCGGGATTCATTCTAGTTAAGAGTAGAGTATACATTTTTATCCCTATAGACTAAGGATGACCAACGGCACGTATTTCTCTACACTTTTGATAGCCTTGCGTCTAATTTGATTTAAGTGTAATTTGCTTATAGTTTCTACAAATGAATGATTCCAAGTCTCAGTTCTCCACTTCCCGGCAACATCAGATGTTTTAGTATTGACGAAAGTATTGCCAATATATAAACATAAGACAATGTAATTCACAAAATTATATTAAAAATATTAATTCTTTACAAACATTTCAAAAATAAATATGCAGATAAGAATACCTAAAGAAGGTAATTATCTATATCTATACTTACGTATATATATATATATATATATATATATATATATATATATATATATATATATATATATATGTATATATATATATGTATATATATATATATATATATATGTGTGTGTGTGTGTGTGTGTTTATATACATGCCCTATATCTCTACCATGTGTCTATATATCTACGTTTGTATCTATAAATATATCTTGCTATGCGTGTGTCTAGTTCAATTCGTTAAACGCATATCGAATTTCAAATATTGTCCTGATTTTTATTATTTTTTGTGTTTCTTTACTTTTCTCTAGAAATGGCAAAGCAACAAATTGCCGCACGTTAAGTTAAACGTCGAAAAGACTCGCAACAGAAAAGAGAGGAAAAATAAAGTAAGAAAAAAGACAGAGCGGGCGACGTACGCTTACCGCGAGATAACCACCGTTTCCGCTTTACTCTTGAATAAGAAAGAAATACCCTTCAATAGAAATCGATTTTAGATACGCAAATAACATATTTCAAGTTTGCTTGTAAAGTTTGCTGGCATTTTTTTTCGTGAAGGAAGAACGGCTTTTCGTTTTTCATGTATTAATACTTTCGATGTCAAATTCCTGGTTTTGGAACGTCGCAAATTTAATGAGATTCCCTTCTTTTTCTAGTTCGTCTTCTCTTTTTTCTGCCAACAGAGCTGATTGTTTCACGTTTTATCAGATGACAAAGACATGATTCAGATTGCGTTTTTGATATAGGGAAGATGATGCAGACTTAAGGAAGAAGAAGAAGAAGAAGAAGAAGAAGAAGAAGAAATAGAGGAAGGGAAAAACAGTAGTATAAGAAGAAACAGAAGAAGAAGAAGAAGACGCAGAAGAAGAAGAAGAAGAAGAAGAAGAAACACAAGAAGAAGAAACAGAAAAAAGTAGTAACAGAAGAAGAAGAAAGAGAAGAAAAACGAAAAGAGGAAGAAGCAGAAGAAGAAGAAGAAGAAGAAGAAGAAAAAGAGGAAACAGAAAAAAAAGAAGAAACAGAAGAAAAAGAAAAAGAAGCAGATGAAGAAGAAAAAGAAAATGAAGAAGAAGAAAAAGAAGAAACAGAAGAAAAAGAAAAAGAGGAAGAAGCAGAAGAAGAAAATGAAGCATGAGAAGAAGGAGAAGAAGTAAAAGCAGAAGAAAAAGTAAAAAAAGAAGAAGAAGAAGAAGAAAAAGAAGAAACAGAAAAAGAAGAAGAAGAAAAAGTAGGAGGAGGAAAGGAAAAGTACGTAATAACATGGGAAAACAATGAATGAAAAAGAAAAATGTGTGAAAAGAAAATCATAGAAAATAAAAAGAATAAAATTTGAATAATCAATGACATGGATAAAATCGTAACGAAAGAAAAGAATGAGTATAAAAGAACAAAAAACATGACAATAAAAATAGGTAAATAAGAAAATAAGAAACACAAAATAGGAATATAGGAATATCTGATCAGAAGAAAAATAATGTGAAGAAAGAAGGGTGAAATGTAGAATAAAACAAAAAAGGAAAATGACAAAGAAAAAAAAACGAAAATAAATGATAAGTCTTTATAATGTGACGAAACATGATTCAGATTGCGTTTTCACGTTTAATAAAATGATGCAGTCTCAAAGGAAAAAGAAGAAGACGAAAATGAGAAAACAAGAAAATAAAAATAAAAATGTGTGAGAAGTAGAAATACAAAATATGAAGATCAAATGGAAATAAGGAAAAGAAGAAATAACGCATAATAAAAGTGCGGAATAGAAAGAAAGAAAGAAAATAGAAAAAGAGAAGTACGATAAAAAAAAAAAAAACTAATGATACAGGAAAAAAATAAAGAAGAAAATGCCTGATATTTTGTCTTTTAATATGAGGGAGATGATGAAAACTTGATGAAAAAGAATAAATAGAAGAATAAGGAATAGCAGAAGAGAAAGAAAAAGGACAATAAATAAACGAGTAAAATGAAAAGAAGACCCCCCCAAAAAAGACAAAACGACAAAAGAGTAAGCTAAATGAAAATGAAAAATGTATGAAAATCAGAAAAGCCAAATATGAAGATGAAGCAGTAGAAAATAAGATAAAGAAAGCTGATGATGAATAACTAAGACATTGATATAAAACGAAACTAAAAAAAATTAAAAAGAAGCAGTAGGAGAAATAAGAAGGAAAATATGAAAAAGACTGCATGAACAGAATCGAGGAAATTATATTTAATCAGAAGAATACTTAACAAGGGAAGGACAAACGAGATGATGTAAAATAGGGAAAAAGTAGGAATTCATGGGAAACTAAGGAATGACAAAGGGATAAGTTGAAACAAAGAAGAAGAAGGATCTAATTATTTCAGGTGTTCTTATATGACCAATACATGATTTATTTTTTATTGCTGGATGATCCAGACTCAAAGAAGATGAGGGAAAAAACGAGATCGTGAAGGAAAACAGAAATAAAGAATAACATGTGTTAGAAGGAAATGAAAATATGCAGATGAAATATAAGTAATACAAAGGAAAAATGATGAATAGTGAAAAAAGGAAATAATAAAAAGTAAATAGGATGATAAGAAGAAGGAAATGAAAAGAAGATAAGAAAGAAGAAGAAACAACTAATAATAACACAAAATAGTATCGGTAGAAAAAACAATAAAAAACATATAGAACAAGAGCAATACAGAAAAACGAAACGAGAAGAAAACAAAATATGAACAAAAACTATAGAAAGAACAACAATAAAAAATGTATAAAACACAAAAGAAAACATAAAACCAGCTCAAAACCGAGAATGAGAATATCAAGGAAATTAAAAAGAATAAACTAGCATGACATACAAGAAGGATTAAATAATGAATATAAAACGTAATAAAAAAACGTATATAAAACCAAAGAATTAAAACTTAAGAAGAAATAATGAGAACAACTTTAGAAGAAATAATAAGAAAAATCGTAAGTAACTAACAACAAAATAAATTGTGAAAACATCGAAAAAAAATATGAGGAAAAAACGAAGAAGAAAGATAAGACGTTAAAAACAATTAAGAAGAAACTGTTAGAAATAATAAGAATTAAAAAGAAAAAAACAATCTTCTCAGGACAAATAAAGAGTTGCATTGAAGAATAAATATAAAAAGACAAAGTATACAAAGGAATTAATAAGAAAATATAATAAGAATATAAAAACAAGAAAGTGAATCCATAAGAATCGCTAAATGAGTAGATAAACGAAGGAAAACGCGAAATAGCAAGATAAACACAAATGAAGAAGAAGAAAGTGAATGCGAAATATCAACAGGAAAATGATATGAAGAACAAGACATATAAAAGAAGAGGGAACACGGAAAATAGAAATGGCAACGGGAAATTTTCTTAAAATAAATACTAAAGAAAGAAAACTCGAAATCGAAATAACAACGACACTATGAAATGAAGAAGAAAGGAAGAAAGAAAACAATGAATGAAAACACGAAATAGCAACACGCAAATGAAATCAGGATGAATAGAAACACGAAGAAATAAAGAAAACGCGAAACAGCAACACGCAAAAAAAATGAACAAACAGAAGCTGAAAATGAAAAAGAAGAAAAAAAAAGAAACAAGAAGAAAGAAACGCGAAATAGCTACGGTAATTAGAAATAAAGTAGAAGAAGAAAGACCGAAAATTCGAAATCGGGAAAAATAAATGAATAAAAAGAGAAGAGGCAGAAAAAGCTAAATTGACTAATATCAACAATAATAATTATAATAATAAGCATAAAACGACGACGAAGAAAAAGAAACAGAAGAAGAACGAAAGAAGGAAGGAAGGAACGAACGAACGAAGAAACGAACGAACCAACGACTGAACGAATGAATCAGTTAATTTAATCGCAATGATAATATTACTTATTCGACTGTGATGGAGGGAGAAAGAAATCAGAGAGACGCCGGTGTTCAATTATTTTGAAGAACCTCCCAAGAAAAATGCCTTTATCTTTGATCAATAAGTTCATCTAAACATGGAAATACTTCTTTATGTCGGACTTAACGAATATGAGCGGCCAATGAAAAGGAATTCAATAAAAGACCGACTTTACTTGGACATTTTCCGTTTGGATCCATCATTATTTACGTGGCTTTCTGATTCATTAAATATTGGAGACAACTTTATCATTATATCTCTATACTAGCAAGGGCATTCAGCGTTGCCCGGGAATGAATGAACTCGTGTATGTATTCCTGTTCCCAGCTCTAACCCCATAAAATCAGTTCTATTCCTTTTTCCTAATGTTTATATTTTTAATATTTAATGTTATTGATTCCAGTAAATAAAGTAGAAATAACGTATTCCTTTGTTGTTGATGATTCTGCTGCTGCTGCTGTTGTTGTTGTTGAACGTATCGGACTTCTGCACATAGTACGCAAATATCGTCCATCGCATTTGCTGGTCTGCATGAAGTAGTCCTCATTGGTCGTACCGATTCATTATACCTGAAAAATTGCAGAATTTCACCCTCCACTACCAGACTAGCAAGGCTCAGTGGTTTGACTCAGAACATTCAACAAATGTCGAACTGAACCTCTTATTTAATGTACAGCGATAGCTTGTTGTCGCTCCATCAGTCATCACTGGGTCAAAGAGTAAACTCAGATTAATTTGAAAGGAACACGTCATAAACGTACTTATAGAAGAGATTGAGACTAACAACATTAGAAGAAAAGGTGAGGCCATCCAAATAAAAGATATGCTTCTGAAACGTATCACGAATCCTCAAACGGTACTGATTTGGCTAAGATCAAAGAGTAGTATCTGTTCCGATGGATAGTGAACCCCATACTGGTATTGTCTTGTCCTGTCTTTTGAGGCTTGACTTACGCCTGTTAATGGGTCTGTCCTGTGCAGTTCTTGGAGGTCCACCCTCCCAGGCGTTGCCTCCCTTCTTTGGGGAGGAGTAAGTTTATTGCTTATTGTCTGAGGCGCCCCTACCGGGGAATGCCGACGGGGCTGCCCAGGCAATTTTTAAATGGCCAGAGTGCTCACCTCTCGGGCGCTGGCTTTTCAAACCCCACTTTCCCGACCCGACCTGGGGTCGCATCTTACTTGTGGGAGTAGGATAAACACTGGCCTTGTGCCTAACTCCTGGAGAGGAGTAAATCAATACTCAATATGTGGTCTGATAGTAGATTTGCATGGATGGAGGATCTCCTTAGCTGTCAGAAAGTGTGTGAAGCGATAGATATATGACAAACGTTTATTCTATTAACGGTGTTATATACATAGAATTTTATTAGATTAGTAGAAATAGAATTGGTAGTAGTAATAATTGTTTCACTATTATAACTACTGTTATCGGCATTATTACTATTTATACTGTTCTTTGTTCTATGCTTATCTTACTCATTATTGTTATTTGTTTAATATCGTTTGCATATTTCCATACAAGAATAACTGATTTTAGTATGTTGCCTATTAATAAAATAGTAACACGAAAGAACAACCAACTGCAATATTAAGATCTATCGAGATAGAAAAATGTGTAAGATCATAAAGAGTGTCAAACATGAATCGTGGACAAGTCCACTGTGGGTGGGACACTGAGAAAGAAAGAAAACGACTTAATAACTGTTTAAAAAAAAATGGTTCCGCAGTGCAAGTGAGACTTGAAAAGAAGCGGTTTCAAACACGCGAAGAGCCGGAGAGCTTGTGCATGGGAGTATCGGAGTACCGGAAAAATGGGAGTTTACCGATGTTTATGGCACCGATGAAGCTTTATTGGCTATGGTCCCTAAGCCCGTCTTGCTGTTAGATTTTCGTGAAAGCTGACTAAAAATGCGAGTGATAAACAAGTTGGTACTGTGAAGGAATCACCTGACTTGAATTTCATCAAACAGCCAATTGGACGTGATTGTGGAACGAGTGCTTCAGTTCCCGCTTGGATAGACGATGCAGAGAAATTTGCTTTCCAATATATATATAACGAGTTTTTAGCGGAAACCCAGTCTGTGACCTTAGCCAGACATAGACTTTCATGAGACAAAAGTATGTCAACAGATTTTGTTTATATGTGTGTGCGTAGCCGGCGTGAACCATCCGGTGATGGGAAATAAAAAAAAAACAAAGTTTTTTCCATATACGTTCTGTTCTTTGTCATTCTTGTTGGATCTTACCCCGAAAGAACGGGTAATGCAACAAATGCATACACATACACAAATAATAATACACAAGACAGATAGAAAGCAGATAGAAAATCAAATAAATAAACAGAACTTTACAACATGAGTTTAACCGACAAAAGATTATCAGATGAACTGAAATTACTCGAAAATACTTTCAGTTTACCTGACAGCTCTTTCTGTGCTGAAAAACAGTCATGCTGAAGTATTTTAATTCATATATATATATATATATATATATATATATATATATATATATATATATATATATATATATATATATATATATAAATATATATATATATATATATATATATATATTTAGAGATATATAGATATATACACACACATATATATATATATATATATATATATATATATATATATATATATATATATATATATATATATATGATAATTTTATTTACACAGACATGTACAAAATCTGCGACACTAACATGTCGATGTTATCGATCAACAGTTACTATAAACTGAGGTCTTATCAGGCAGAGTTAGAATCCGATCTTAACCTCAGATCATATTTGGAGAGAACCTTATACATATATATATATATATATATATACATATATGTATATATACATATATATATATATATATACATATATATATATATAAATATATATAAATACAGTCTTCCAAATACATAGTGTTTTGTTGTATCACTACTTTTCAGTGCGGCTAGACTAGCACCCGTTTGGTTGATAGACGGCGACTCTAAACACTTGACTACGGGGCGAGTGCTGCTGGGAACTAATATCCAAATACTCTGATGTAAACATTTGCAAATAGTAGATTTGTTTTAGTTATAAGGAGCTGTGCATTACGGATCATTTACCACAGTATTACACCCGAGACATGGGTCCATATAGTCACAACTATATATATATATATATATATATATATATATATATATATATATATATATATATATATATGTGTGTGTTTGTGTGTGTGTGTGTGTATTCAGGCAGCATGTTTTCATTTAGACAAACGTTGTTGTATAGCACTGAATGTTTTCGTTTTATTAGTATTGTTTATATTCTCGGTCTTTCAGATAATTCTTTGCGTATTTCTGTCGAATTGTCGAATGTAGGCTACGTAGGTATTTTCCTGTTCCAGTTTTGCGTGTACTTTCTGACTGACTCACTCAATCGTCTTTAGGCGTAGGTTTGGAATTGCTTATGTATGTCTGCTGAGTTCGAAGTGTGCGGCAATTCATAACTTTGTAAAAGTACTTATGAATGATGAGATTTCGTATTTAGAACGTTATCACGTATTACTAATACGGTATTAGGCACGTGGCTAATTAAATTCTACAATATTTAAAATTTTTAAAAACTTACGCTATTTAAATAGGTTAAAAGTAGAATTTATTTTGTCGGCAAAGGATATTTTGGAGTGGATTACTGAACTCGGTACTTTCAAATATTTTGACTCGGTTCGTAATGGATATTGTTTATTGTGGCGCGTGTGGTTTTATATAAAATCCTTCTACGATTTGCAGTCTTTTTACGTTTGAGTCGTACCATACATTTTTTGTATTTTGAATCAAATTTGTCTAAATTGCGAATAGGGGCAGTTGTGTTGCTTCTAAATGCTGGCAGATGTAACTGGAGACTCTAATCTCATCATTTCAAGCAGCACAACTAAAATTATAATGTGCTCAGTCATCAACATTATCGTCATTACTTATTCTAAAGGGAATACAGTTGTGAAAGTATGAAATAAAAACATTTATTTTGCTTTACCATGGCTTTTTGGCTAGGATCAAAGTGTAGTATCTGTTCCGATGAATACTACTCCCTATAGACCGGTGTTGTCTTGACGTTCGGGGCTTGATTTACGCCGGTCTATGGGTCTGTCCTGTGTAGTTCTAGGAGGTCCACCCTCCCAGGCTTTGCCTCCCCTCTTTGGGGAGGAGAAAGTTTATCGCTTACTGCCTGAGGCGCCCTATCCGGGGAATGCCGACGGGGCTGCCCAGGCAATTTTTAAACCCCACTTTCCCGACCCGACCTTGAGTCACATCTTACTTGTGGGAGTAAGATAACAACTGGCCTTGTGCCTAACTCCTGGCGAGGAGTAAATCAATACTCAATTGTTACATATTTGCGTGAAAAATATTATTTGATAACAGTTTTACCGCACGGATTTGGGGTTATTAGTAGGTTTAAGGTGTGTTTTTTAAGAAACAAATAATAAAATCAAGCGGTGTTTATTAAAAATGGTGCTCGCACCAGTCGGTTATACAACCCTGAACATCAGCCCGACAGCGGCTTTATTGCTCTCATCTTGAGGTATGGTTGTGTTCAATACTAGTAGGTCTACTCTCTCCATTCCGTCAAGTTAATAACTAATCGTCTGAGGCGCTTCTACCGGTAAATTCCAACGGACTGCGCAGAGTTTACTTCACCTATTGCGCATCTTTTATTAAAACCCCATATGTCAGATAAATATTCTTCAAATGAATTAAACGTGACATTGTTAAATGTTATAAGTAAAAATGGTACTGTTTAAATCCACGCGACGACACTACCTGATTTGGGAAAATTCAATTTTAAATGGATGAAATATGAAATTGTTTACTTTAGCGACACCAGAAAAATGATTACACGCTGTGAAAAATGGTAAAGTATGTACGAACACGAAATAGCTTAGCGTATTATTAGGTACATACCTTACTGATTAGGAAACGTAATTCATGTAACAGCCGGTCCTTACGAATATACATTAGGTAACATTTTATATTGCAAAAATACCACATATAAGTTGTTGATAGCTTTCTGTGCAGTTGCTTTTGACTTTAAATTGAGCTAACTACTACAAATATATAATATATGTAGAATATATTTGTTATGTAATTTTAGAGATGAAGATTGATGACTAATGTTATTTTTATTATTTGGATGATTGTTCTCATATTAAATGTTATCCTCACATCGTTTAGAGCGATGTGACATCCGACCTTCTTCAGGTGCGTCTTGTCGAAGTCGGGAACATTTATGCCGAACTCTGAAATCTTTACGAAATTTAGAACGGTATCCGTTGCGCAACGAATATAAGTGCGAAGTGATAATACATTCTAAGTTACAGTATTCTGGATGTTGAAGGTTCAATCCTCAGTACCGGCAATACGAAGAATATAATTTAAAATTACTTCAAATAGATGGGAAAAGCCTCGGCTAATACCACAACAATCGTAAAGGATGCCAAGAGGATGGAAACACTTACGAGAAAAAGCCTTAACCAGACCTCCACTGAAGAGTGCAGAGAATACTGGGATCTTGAGAAGGCTTTATTTCAGTTAGGTCTATGAATTTTACAATGAAATTAAAATTAAATAAATATAGGTAGTGGTGTTTACCCAATGGGTCATATAAAATATATATATATATATATATATATATATATATATATATAAAATATATATATATATATATAAAATATATATATATATATATAAAATATATATATATATATATATATATATATATGATATATATATATATATATATCTAAAATATATATATATATATAATATATATATATATATATAATATATATATATATATAATATATATATATATATATATAATATATATATATATATATATAATATATATATATATATATATATATATATATATATATATATATATATATATATATATATATATATAAGTCTCTCCTTGAGTGGATATGTGATCAATGTTAGTCGTTTATCTTTTGGATTTTTGTCTAATTCATCGCCATGTACTTTTTGTTTTGAAAACATTTTGGGTTTCTAAGGAGTCAATATAGGAATAATCCGGTATAGATATACCGACATGGATATTCTTCTGTGAACGAAAAGGTCCGTAAATGCACTGAAGTTAATTTTGAAAAGATGATCAGTAAGGTGGATAAAACCAAAGTTACTGAAATGTAGCACAATATTGTTTAAATATATATATATATTTATAAAATACAGAAATTCAATGTAACATCAGTACCGTCGGTTTACAAAGCGGGAGGTTGATCCCGATTATCGTCAGCTGATAAACATATTCAGGAATGGTGGGACTTATTCGGTCACGTCTGAGATCACATAGGACGTGATTTGTGTGAAATGAGGGGGGTTACATATGTGTGCGTGAGGGGTTAAATTTAGATTCTAATATTTAAATTTTTAATGTATATAAAATGGTTATTAATTAAAATAAAGCAGAAGAAAAGGGTTATTTTTTTGTAATATATATAAAAAATGTAAGAATTTCTGTAGGGTAGAGGTCGGGGTTTGGGGGCCAGGAAGTATAGGGGAAAGATGAAGTAGAGATGCAGGGTGAGACACCGAGGGGAGGGGGAAGAGAAGGGAGGATCTAGGTGCGGTGTAGTAAACATTGATAGCCGTTGGTTTTTAGGTTTTGCACCGCCGGCTAACTTTTTGACTCCATATCGTAGCATAAAGTGTAAGAGTAGCGAAGAAGAGAATAATACTACTATTAATAATAATTGTCATACCACGAAAATTATGGACAGAGGGTCGAGGAGGGAAAGCGCAAACCAGACCTCCACTGGAAGAGCGCGGACAGCTCTGGGACCTTGGGGAGGCTTGTTGCCACTCGGGCCCCAGAGGGGACCAATGGCCCTTCTCAGCGGGAAATCGGTGGTAGGTGGCTGTTGCGATACCGCAAGGTCATCAGCGGTGATGAACGAAAAGAGGTGGAGCACACTGGAGTCTGAGGAGACTTGTTGTCACTCAGACTCCAGGGAATACCACAGGTTGTTGGCAGTGGGCGATCACTGACGATGACCAGTGTGATAACTCCTTGTGAGTAAATAATAATGGTGGCCCGGCGAATTTAAAAGATAGAAATAAAAAAATAAATAAAAATAATAATAAAAATAAAAATAAAAAACCCGCGTTGCAGGAAAAAATACTATAGACATAAGCGTGTTATTAAAATAGCACTGGCTATTTAGTACAACGGTGTCCGGGTGTAAAGCGGGTCCTAAAATATCATACTGAGTGAAGTGTGGAGAGGTATAAGGGAATGGATTTGGGGAGCTTGAAAATTTTAAAGATTAGAGGACTTAAATTGGAGGTTATGGAAAGTAGAGGATATGGAAATACTATAGAAAAATTATAGAACGATAAATAAGCCTCGGATTTAACTGACCGATTCACTAGAGGATATGGAAATACTGTTGATAGTGAATCGGTCAGTTAAATCCGAGGCTTATTTATCGTTCTATAATTTTTCTATAGTATTTCCATATCCTCTACTTTCCATAACCTCCAATTTAAGTCCTCTAACCTTTAATATTTTCAAGCTCCCCAAATTCATTCCCTTATACCTCTCCACACTTCACTCAGTATGACATTTTAGGACCCGCTTTACACCCGGAAACCTTTGCACTAAATAGCCCGTGCTATTTTAATAAAACGCTTATGCCTACAGTATTTTTTCCTGCCACGCGGGTTTTTTATTTTTATTCTTATTATTATTTTTATTTATTTTTTATTTTTATTTTTATCTTTTAAATTCGCCGGGCCACCATTATTATTATGACAAAAACCAACGGCTATCAATGTTTACTACACCGCACCTAGATTCTCCCTTCTCTTCCCCCTCCCCTCGGTGTCTCACCCTGCATCTCTACTTCGTCTTTCCCCTATACTTCCTGGCCCCCAAACCCATGACCTCGACCCTACAGAAATTCTTACATTTTTTATATATATTACAAAAAAAAACCCTTTTCTTCTGCTTTATTTTAATTAATAACCATTTTATATACATTAAAAATTTAAATATTAGAATCTAAATTAAACCCCTTACGCACACATATGTAACCCCTTCCCCATTTCACACAAATCACGTCCTACGTGATCTCAGACGTGACCGAATAAGTCCCACCATTCCTGAATATGTTTATCAGCTGACGATAATCGGGATCAACCTCCCGCATTGAAACCGACGGTACTGATGTTACATTGAATTTCTGTATTTTATAAATAAATATTTACGCACTTAATCCTTCGAAATCTCGGATGTCTTAATTAATCGAGCACTCTGCTGGATTTTTCCTGCCCTACCACACAGTACTTATATATATATATATATATATATATATATATATATATATATATATATATATATATATATATATATATATATATATTTGTGTGTGTGTGTGTGTATCTTTCATTTCAAAGAACCCTATACATTAGTTTAATAATATAAATAGGTGTTATCTTTCCAGTATTCCTGTGTACACCGAATGGCTGGGTGGTGTCTCGCAGTCATGAAGTGTTCTTTGAAATAACAATAGTCGCCCTTACAAACATAATTGAGCATCTTTGTCATTTTCACGATACTAAAACCACAATATTACAATATATATATATATATATATATATATATATATACGAATATCGATGTGTGTGTGTCGTGTTTCCAAGGTTTTTCCATTCCCAGTAACTCCAACGAACATCCTTTGTTAAATAAACACGTTTCGCATCCCACCCGTCTCATCCTTCATCTTCTTCATCACTCGTTGTTAGCCTATAACCAGGAAGGAACAACCGAATGGCCGGCCGAGGCAGACAGTTTGTCGATCGATCCAACGAAGGATATCGAAATTGTTGATACAAATATCGATAGGGTGCGTGCACAACGAGACACGTAATGCCGTTCATGATGACAGTCTTATTTAAGAGAGCTTGTATTTTTCCAGACTTATAGCTCGTCTGAATCAGGAATCAGACCCGGAGTCGCGTTGGGGACAATGCAAGCAAGACGTAGACAATGGTTAAGCCGCCCACTGTTTGCTCCGACAAAGCCTACTGTTTACCCGCAACATCAATTTTACTGACCGTCTTCGATAAGAAAGAGCCTTCGCTATCCTTTTAAAACAAAATAACAATCTTTTTCAATGTTCATTTTTTAACGTCATCAAATAAAGACAAAAGTAGCAATGTTCTAGAATGAAATAATATTTGACAGACTTACTGGCTTCTTTTACTATATGGACAGGTAATTTCATGTTTGCACGGACGTTACCCCTAGTCACACTTTTTTAAATGTTGGATCGTCCGATCGCCAAGAATTTACAGTGATCCGAACGAATTGAGCTTGGATTTGAGGCGATAAAAGTAACAAGCGATTTTCCCTAGTGCACAATATCCTGCAGGACAGAAAATAGAGAATCAGCGAGATCTTGGTCACCAGTGCTCTTAAAAGTGCTGCAATAGACAGCTGTGTCGATGGCGAAGATGTCAACAAATGATATGCGAATATCATTTGACAAATCATTAATGACGACCCGGAAGAGAGTTTACCCCAGAATAGATCCTTGAATTGCATGTGCTTCCGACTTCTTCCCATCAACACATTTTAACTTAATATCCGAATATTCCATAGCTCGCAAATTTGTTAATCAAACCGTTGTATCCAGCTCTACCGTAGTCATTTGATCTTTCAAACGCTATTATTCTGGACCCCCCCCCCCTCCGCCAAAAGATTTGCTTATCCTACGCGATATTACAGTTAGTATATACACAATTAACCTTGCAGCGCGAAATACGTATTGCTAGTCGACAATTTCTTTGTGTATTGCAGATTCAAACAGCTTACGGTACTTGTTCACATATTGACCCTAATTTCCGTGACTGCCCGGCAGCAGCAAGCCGACAGCTAACGGAAGCGTCCGAGACCTGCCGAAATCGAAAACGAGGCTGGCAGACGATATTGATTTGAAGGAGAGACGCTTGGAACTTGTAGAAAATGAATTTCGAAGTGCATTAACTTTTGCCAGCAGAAAGCTCTGCTGGCAAAAGTTATGCGATGTATGCGATGCGGCGGCGGCCGACTTTGCCGGCTGGTACCGCGAAAGACTGTGACGGGGAAATATGCCTGGAGATGCCCCACCCAGGAATGCCGGGCTTGGATTTCGTTGCGATCGGGGACATTTTTTTTCGCGGTCAAAACTCGCAATTTCAACAATTTTGAAGATGATACACCTGTGGTCCCAGGATATGGCGACCGGGAAAACCTTATTAAAGGAATGCGGATTACTGTCTAGAGCCACGCAAGTGGACTGGAAAAATTTCCTGCTCCATCCTCCTCTTCTGCCTGTATTTCGCTAAGCCCCCCTCCAAAAACGAAAAACAAGCCCTTACCCCTACAGGAAAAGAATGTAATGAAGGAAACAAATGCCTAATGCAAAAAAAAAAGAAAAAAACCCTCCAAAAAAGCTAAAATAATGAAAACAAAACAATGCGTAATTGCAACAAAAAAAAAAATGGTTTACAAAAGTTACAAAAAAAAACTAGTTTCTATTATTTTCGCGTTTTAAAGTTTAAAAAAAAGTTTATTTCAGTTAAAAAAATGGTTTAAAAAGTTAGCGTTTCTTACAAAAATGGTTAAAAATAATAATAATAAAAAAGCTTATTTATTTCAGCTATGGGTTTGTTCATTTATTTCATTTTTTGTATAAAAATATATGCATTTCTTTTTTCGTATATTCATCGTCTTACATTGTTGTCGTCTGCCGACTTGGCAGGTCTCGGACGCTTCCGTTAGCTGTCGGCTTGCTGCTGCCAGGCAGTCACGGAAATTAGGGTCAATATCTGAACAAGTACCTTTCATGACGCTTATAAGACTGATCGACCTATGCTGGGACGAAGAGTATTGATCACCAATATTTTTCAATACTGAGCAGACCAATGCGGGTTTCCAAATGGAAGGAAAGTAATTTTCATTTAAAAAACGTTTAAATGATTTTGTTAGAATATGAACAAGTCTCAGCAGGAGGTTTTTAAACACAAAGATTGGAATGGTGTCTGGGCCAACGGCCTTGCTTGCATCGAGGTTCAAGAAAAGTTTGATAACGTCCCGTGTCGATAGAGAATTTACAGTCATAGGATATAATTTTCTGTCGCAAAGGTGGAAGTTTTTTTGCAAAGTTCTTTGCGAAAAGTTTGGCGGCTCAATTAGGACACCAGAAAAATGCAAAGACGACAGGAACGCATTTGAGTCTACGCCGGTTTCTTCCTGTTGACCTTAGCACACAAAAGAGAAAATGTATATATTTATTAGAATTATAATAATTTAAAAATAAATTGGATCATCAAAGAGAATAAAGTCATTTGAAAACGAGAATGTACGATGCTGAAAGGGTACATCATCCGAAAAATAGAAGCTTCTGTTTCGAGAAATAAGGGAAATGATTTGTTTGTTTATTAAAAAACTCACCGTTTTAGATTTTATTTGATTATGCATTCCGCCCTCGTGGGGAGTTAAGTTAATAAAATATATCGTTTCCTATTCAAAAAATCAACATTGTGACGTAAAAACATTTATTTACAGTGTATGAAGGTCTACCGGAAGAAACTGGTGTAGACCCGAATGTGTTCTTCTCGTCTTTGCATTTTCATGGTTCTTTAAAACCTAATTAATCCAGTTTAGCTTGATAAAATGCCTATGAGGAATTGAAATAAAGTATTGATGATATAAGTGTTATATTTTCAATTACCGACACGTGTATATACCTTGATACAGCAGTGTCATCGTCGAACCAAGACTCTTGCTTGTCTGTCGATACTAAACTACTAGGACGTCGATGTTTATTCATTATAAAGTTTATTTAAATAAAGAATTACAGTTACAAATGAATTTAAAAGCATGACTTACCTTTGTAAACGCGAGAAAGAGAAACACAGACAGACAGATGGATGGATCCTCCCGCTATACACAGTAGCATTGTGCGCGCTCCTATTATTAGATACATCGCCCTAGATAGTCTTTCCTGCTGAAAAAATTGCCAGAAAACTTCCGCCCGTAAGTCACGTGGTTTCGGGACTTCCGTCTGGGGTCGCTTCCGACCCTTAAAAGTGTCAGTCAAACTTTTCCATTGAAACTTGGGCCTCGTTATCTAACACAAGTTCCGTTACTTTTCAAACATACGTACGAGTATATTTTCTGGTTTTCATTAATTTTTGAATAACATTTTATGTTGTATTTAACAACAATGTATCGTTTTTCGTATTATACCCAATTAGATGTTGGCATACCAACAGATATGTTAGTTTAACAATTCGGAAATATTTACTACAAGTTTCGGAATCTTTGAGATTAAGATTGATAATATGGATTATCTGGATTATTCAGACTACTTGAACATGAACCTACCTCTGAGCAGAAGTGTTAATTAATTATGACGCAAAAGTAAAAATAAGTTCAAATTTACAATCTTCTGGAGGTTGAAAATTCAGGCTTCACTAAACCTGATACTCACCAAAAATAAAATAAAAATTACTTACTTAAACTTTCGCCCTATCCAATATACCCCATGAATTAATAAAATGGTTCAATTCGAAATTCTGTATTGATTCTCGAGTTCGCTATGAAAATTTCCGAATTTGACAAGATGTACTTGAGAAGGTTGGAGGGTACATAGGTCTAAACGTTTCGAGCCATGTAACTTTTGACCTTCTACAAGTGCATATTTTTGAACCTGGAAATTTATACGGAATTTCGAAATTAAATGATTATTTTATCTACAGAAATACATAACGTAATTGTTCAGTTTGCTATGACCGGTTAGATTTAACTATACACCATGTTATTAGTTATGCTCGGCTTGTGAGGGCAGTTGTTAAAATCAGATTATTGATCAAAGCTTGTATCCGTTTCACTATGTGTATGTTCTAAGTTTGATATTAAGTTTATCGAGTTCGAAAAAGATTTTACTCCTTCATATGTATGTATTAATTTAAAATCAAGAATTTAGAGGTAAATGTTGACACACACACAACTTTTTCGTTTCCTATTAAAGGTAAACTAATGTAATGACACTTCTCGAGTAAAAAAATTATTCGAAGAATTAGCAATCAATACTATAAATGCTTATTGCATATAATATTCAACAAAATATGCGTAAAACTGCAACCTGTTCCATATCTGCAACGAACCTGTTGTCAAGTGTGAGTAGGTGTTACTATTATATTGCATCAGCACACCCGCTAAACAGATAATCAGTATATTCGATGATATTTTTTAAAAAATATACACAAATAAAGCATTTAATGGTTAAGCTTGACAGACCGAGGCAAATGCTATTTCAAATTTGAGCGTGACTTATAAACGAAAACGCAATTCCAAGCTGATGCGTTACAGACTAAATAGATGGCTGTGTAAAACTTGGGCGTGACAGACCGACGTAAATGCTATTTCAAACTTTAGCGTGAGAAACATATGCAGCTGTAATGTGAAACTTAAGCATGAAAGACCGAGGAAAATATGTGTTTAAATATAAACCATTTTTTTAACTTAAGCATGAGCGATAACCGATTAAAAGCAATTATTATGGGCGTAGCTTGCCGCGTCTAAAAGGCGAATACATTTTCAATTTGCACGTTTAGCAATGAAAATGTTATTATAAAGATTACTTTAACTTTATATAAATGAAGTAATTTCAGCCCGGTTTTAAAAGTTGATCTAAAATAACATTTAAGCTGACAAATCTTATTGTTATTCTTATTAGCTAATTTACATTTATTATTGTTTACCATGTTATCAGGAACAAAATAACATACTTCGCTAAACTTTATTTAAAAACATACGATTTTGCAGTTTACTAATGTGGTTCCATTCAAAACATATTAAAAGGGAACTGTCCGATAAATCTTGAACTTTATTTCTGTCAAATTTTCAGCTTCCTATTTAAGAAAACGAACATTGAAAATTGTTATTTTCAGTTAATAATTCTAACCTTGCTTTATTAGTCTCACAACTTATCTCCGCTTTTAATTTTTCTACTTTCTATACTAATTTATACGTGACATCTTTTTATGTTTTTAATTTTTCTAAACTTTGAATTTGGAGATTTAAAACGAATATTTCCGCTAACGTATTTGGTAGTTATTTAAAAGATGACGCTTACCTTTTGTATAAAGTTTAGAAACAAAGAAAGCAAAGTCAATGGTTGATGTTTTTTTATTAGGTAATCAGAAATGAGTTTTATTTCAACTAGCCATAGTTTATTTTCTAATTATCCCATTAGAATAAAAAACAGTATACACACTGGTATGTGTTAAGCAAATAGCAAGTCAGACAGTCACGCTAAATAAAAAAAGTAAACAGTACTATTAATTTATTTATGTTATCAGAAATTATAGTAATAATTTGTATATGAAAGATTCAATTTCTAACGTAATTCTATTATTTTATATGAATGCAAATGAAGACATTAGCGTAGCATAATCTTCTCGCGTCATTTTTGACGGATGATGTGTACACTAGTCTCAGTAAATATTACACTCTTTTGCTGTTCTATTTTCGGCTTTACCTTTTAGAAAAAGTAACACTGAACATTATTGCTATTGCATAATAACGCTTACTTTGATATATTGGTTTTACAACCTATCTTTGATTTCCTTTGTTATTTATCGACGAAACACAATGTATTTTATACTATCTTAGATAACACGCTACAGCAATTATTACATTGATGGAATCAGCCATTACGAATTACGAGTAAACGTTCGTACTATCCCCAACAGGGTTAATGTTTACGCAGACGAAGAGATATGAACGTGTTACATAAATTACTAATGATTGAGACATAAATAGATCAATGGAAATGAATATAATGAGATAGATAAATACAATTAGATTAGCATAAGTAGATACACATATATTGAGATGATACACACTTATTATTATACTATATGTGGTTTCAACTTTTGTTTTCTTAATGTCTATTCTTATATCATTTAATTGCACAAAATATATGCTAAAGCATACCTTGATTCTGTGATTGCGTTATGCTTGTAAAACTTATATTTTACTTATTTTTAATTAGCGGTAATTTAAAATTAACTGAAAAAATCGCCCATCTCTAACTTAAGTATTCATACATTTATCTCGCCCCTTCTCAAACTACGTTGATTCAACCACTCTTTAAAATTACTTAAGTATATTTTAATACTACGACTAAGCTCTACTTACATAGCATGCACTGTTAAAAAGAAATACTGAAAAAGCATATATATTTGAAATATAATATTTGTGTATATAATGACAAAATAATAATACATACAATATATATATATATATAAATATATAATCATATATATATACATATATAAATATATATATACACATATCTACATATATATGTATATATATATATATATATATATTTATATATATATATATATATATATTAGTACTTCATGTATCCACATAAAATATTATAAGGAGATATAATTTTTTATGTATCAGTTTTCAGTATTTACTTCAACAGTGCTCGATACGTAAGTAGAGCTAGGTAGTAAGCAATGAAAATATATGTGACATTTAGCCTGACGATTCCCCCCGGGGATGAAACACGGGAGCCTCTGTGTAGCTTGATTGCCATATATATTTTCATTGCTTACTATATATATATATATATATATACATATATATATATATATGTTTCGTAATTCACATTATTGATCGTGGGATGTTTAGTTTTTATGTAGAGGGCTTCACGAGTGTTTAATCTTTTGATGTTCGTATCGAGGGGTATTATTTTAGTATTGTTGACTAGTATGTATCTATATTAAGAAGGTAGCACTCATATTTTGTAGTGGTTGGCAGATGGAGATAGTGTCGGAGAGATGTAAGGTGAGTCTTCGGAAAAATGTTGTGGTGGGGAAACCGATGTAAGAATTAGTTTTATTATTATTGTCGGAGATACATTCTCTCATCAAGCATTGAAATTGATATATAGCATTGGCTCTTCGTCATGTATTTTTATTCTGAGTAATGTAATTTTTAAGTACATGGTTAAATGTTTTCATTTTTTTTATAATAAATGATGAATCTTATTTTATTAGCACAGTTGATCAGGGATATGTAACGATGTATCATGTGTTAAAGAGTTTTTCATCCAATTTAAAGTTCAGATGCATTTGGTTACAGTGGAATAGATTCATGTATTGGGAATTATTTAGCTGAGTATTATTAGTATTGTCTGAGTTTCTAATCATTAATTGCATTTGTTCGTCTACAATATAATTGAGAATATTGAGTATTAATTGGGGATCGCTTAATGTTGTTTTAATTCATTAAGGAATATTTTTGGAAGAGATTAGCTTTGTACGAGTAAATAGATTTTTGTTCATTGCAATTTTATATTGATATGGGCATTCGCTTCTATAACTTAAAATGCATGAAGTAATAGAGTTAGTTTTTTATAGGGAGAGTGGATTAATGTATCATTGTTATAGTCAATTAGAACATCTAAAAACGGAATTTTCTTATTAACAAGCTCATGAGTGAAGGTATGTTCAGAGTTATCTTGAAAAATATCTCGTACTTTTTTATCTCATAATTATTGTCAACATAGCGGGAATAAATGGTAGGTTTAGTAATTATATTAAATACTTTATTTTCGAGGTTGCCCATGAAAATTACTGAAGGTCGGTCCGAAGACCGATCCCATAGAAACACCGTCAATTTGGGTATATATGTTTCCATTATAATCGTAGAAATGGACTTCGGTTGTGCAAATTAATTATAATTTTTAGTATTTTATGATCACTTTTTAATGAGGGGAAGGTTTGGTTATTGTATATGTTATTAAAGTTTACATCAATTTTTGGTGTACTGGGACATTTGTGAATTAGCTTTCAACGTCAACTGAAGCGGTACTTTTATTATCTGTGTTGTTTGTCTTTGAGTATATGTATTAGTTCATGGGTGGATTTTACACGGTATTTACTAGGTAAATAAAGAGTTATTGGTTAATTAATTGTTTTGGTTAATTGATATATAGGGGGAGTGACTTGAGAAATCCTGGGGCGGAGAAAGGAGTAAGGTTTATGGATGATTACTGTAACATATAGGTAACCAGGTTTGTTTTTTTGTTTTTTTAACATAGTTCACCCCAAACAAAGCAGACCACCACTGTAGACGTAAGGAGCTACTGAGAAAAAGAAAAGGGGAGAAGGTAGGGGGTCAACCTAAATTGGAATCTGCGCAGCGAGATGTCTGTTTACATTAGTTCTACATTTCTGCATGTCAGTACTGTCGGGGAAACAGGAGTCAGGGAGGGAGTAGCAGAGGCCAGCAGGACGAGGAATAAAGCTATTTCAGTAGAAGGCTCTCCGACATCTGGGGACCTCCACAGTGAATGAATGAGATTTAGTTGATTGTCGAGTTATTCTAGCGAATTTACGTCGAGGGGCACGAGAGTAGCCAATTCATCGGAGCATAACCCATTGAAGTATTTGTAAAACAAGAACAAGGATGCTACATTGCGGCGATGGGACAGAGGCTTGAGCTTGGTTTGCAGTGAGGGACCTATTAGGTTGGCGATTCTTTTGTGGACCTTGTCAAGGAGGGAGAGACTAGTAGATGACGCACCAGCCCAGATGTGAAAACACTACTTCATGCATGGGCGGATGGTGGCTTTGTAGAGATACAGGATAATGTCAGGTGTGAGGAGTCAACTAGCACGGTAGAGGGAGCCAACCTTCTTTATGGCAGCCTTGGCAATGTCTTCAATGTATTTGTTCCAATTCATGTTACCTGTGAAGGTTAGGCCGAGGAGTTTGAATGATGAACTCTCAGCTAGGGTGATATTTGCCATGACAATCGGTGGTTGAAAAGGTTCCTTGTAGGAAAGGAGCTTTGTCTTAGCGGCATTAAAAGTTACAAACAATTTATGACCCCAATCAACTACAGCCTGGAGGTCATTTTCTAAAGATTCAGCCATTGCCTCGGATATGATCAAGTCGGTTTTGCCAACATGGCGAAGGTAAATGGTGGTGTCATCAGCAAATAAGCCAATCTCAGACTCTATGTCATCAGGGAGATCGTTTGTATAGATCAGGAACAACAAGGGTCCAAGGATAGATCCCTGCGGTACACCAGCATTTATGTCATGTTGCTTAGATGAACGGCTATCGAGGACAACCTGGATATTTCTTTTGTCTAGGAAGGATCCAATTATATTAAATAATTTCCCAGTAATACTGTATGATCGTATTTTCAGGAGAAGCCCTTCATGGCATAGCTTGTCAAAGGCCTTAGATATATCAAGTGCTACTGCCCTAGCTTCTCTTGCTGTGTCGAGTGTATGATACATGCGTTCAGAGATGACCGTTAGGATGTCTGCAGTAGATCGTGCTTGTCTAAATCCATACTGGCGGTCAGAAAGAAGTTTAGCATTAACTAAGTGCCGTACTATCGCTAGATTGATTAAGGATTCAAAGATTTTAGCAAAGATCGGCAGCAGACTGATTGGGCAATAGATCTGAGGATCGGTTCTATTCCCAGAACTCTTGTAAACTGGTACCACTGTGGCAATTTTCCAGCTATCGGGGAAGCAAGATTCAGCTACACATTTATTGTAGAGTTTGGAGAGGACAGAGGCCAGTTAAGCAGAGCATTTTTTTATTACTATTACAGGTATAAGATCAGGACCACAAGCTTTGGAGGTGTCAAGGTTTTTTATGATGTCTCCGACCTGAAGTGATGAGCAGGTTATCAAGTGTGGCTTCAGTACGCAAAGGGAATTTGGGGAGGGGGTGGTTATCTGAGTCCAAAGTGGAGTTAGAAGCAAAACGCTGGACAAGTAGTTCGGCTTTATCGGTGGCCGTGCAAACGACATCATTGTGGTTTGATAGTGGGGGAATCGTTGATTGCCCATTATTCACTACACTATTGTAGATTTTACAGAAATCACGAGTACCTAGTTTCTGTGACTGGATGCGTTTTTTTGTTAACTCATTATACCTTCTCTTCGCTTAACCTAACACGGCCTTGCAATTATTTCTTGACTCTATAAATGTATGTCTATTAGTAGCTGACTCATGGACGCCGAATTTACGGAATGCTTGTTGCCTCTCAGAAATGGCAACTGAACATTCCGAGGTGAACCATTGAGGAGAGTGAAGCTTGCTAAAGAATTTTCGCATGGGGACATAGCCTTCAATGCCTGCTTTGACTCATTCAGTTAATTCGTTTGCACACTAGTCGGCCGGGAGTCAGAAGGTTTCCCTCCATGGGGTGCACTGATGTGATCTCTGATGGACTCAAAATCAGCCTGCTAGTAGTATGTGGCTGTTTTGACCAACGCTTCATCATCTTTTGAACGACTTTTTAGGGTGATATGTATCATTAGCACAATGTGATCAGCATTCCCGAGTGGGCTATGAGCTTTCGTCACACAAGCCTCGAGAATTGAGGTCAAGAAAAAGTCTAGAAGTTAGGCTTGTTGGTCTACTCGGGTCGGAAAATCGACAGTCTGAGAGAAGGAGTGAGCTAAGGAGAAATTATACGTAGAGGTGCCAGCTTCGTCAGTAAGGCTGGTGAATCCCAACCAGTCGCTGTGGTGGGCATTAAACTGCCCAAATACATGTATCTAGGCATTCGAGTAAATTAAGAGTGTTCTATCTATGCTTACAGAGAGAGAGAGAGAGTTTAGCAGAGTACAGTCCTGGGTCGACGGGGAGCGGTATAAAAAAATATATGTAACTGACGCTGTGATGTAAAGTCAATCTAAAGCACATGTAGTGGTGGTCATCTGATTCTAACCTATATTCTCTAGTTAGGAGGAAGGTGTTCCTAACATAAACTCCTAGCCCGACCATATGTGTGTCAGAGTTTTTACGGTAGAGTGGGAGGTCGTCAGTCATTTCAAAGTGGTAAGAGTAGATTGAGGACAATGTTAGTGTAACTTAGAGCTAGAGTGTCCGGGGAGTTTGTCAGGAGAAAGGTTTCTACGTCGTTGATGTTGGTTTTAAGTCCCCGGATATTTGTGAATGCGAGCCTAAAGGGCGGAGGCGAAAGTGTTTTTTGTTGGCTGTCTGGTTTAGGTTTGCTTTTATTGTTTTGTAATTACATGTTTGTTTTGATTATAGAGTTGGTTGGCCAAGGTGGGTACTTGTTTGGTGCCAATAAGCTCACACAACCAGTTCATTAGTCACGACCTGGTCGATGCGGGTTGTGGCCTCGGGAAAGTTCACCGGAGATAATTGCAGGGTCCCTTTCCATGCGCGACATGGCACATACAACTACCCACGGTATTATGCAACTGATGATGGAGCAGCCGTTCTGCGCGCAAACCAAGAGTTTGGGCTTCTTGCTTTCAGTCGGAAACAGCAGCCCGACAAGCTGTATAACCTGTACCCTTAAGCTGTCAGAACAAGAGAGACCAGACCGGTCATGTAAGACTTAGTGATGAACATTTTTTCCTCAAGTTGCCCAAATAGAGAGAAAGGGAACGGCGTTCATTGTCCTAGTAAGGAAACAAGGCTAGGCACTGAGTGTTTAGAGGTGTCCCAGCGCTTTTACGTCTGTGACTGACTAATAAACAAAGAAGGAGTGCAAGGGCCGGCGATAGGCAGAACCTATCTACTCCTTAAGCAATTGTAGGTTTGCAAACCGGATATTTTGTTCGAGATTCCAACTCTAGGAATGTTGTCGATCAGGACTAAGGAAGCCTCCCTCCCCAACGGTTTACTGCCACGGCGTAAGTAGCTGGTAGCAAGTTTTTTTGTTAGAGAGTTCATTCTCTTAGATGGATAGCCTTACAAGGTATTACGGATCCAACACTCCTAGAGGGGTAAAAATAGCCTGCGCCCGTCGGGTATTTCCTATCCCCCACAGTTTATTAAAAAAAACCCTCATAATATAACGTATATATACATATATATGTACATATGTAGATAGAATAAGTTCATTGTATACTAAAATGTGAACAGAAAGTTAAAGATAGGTTTCCCTCTCGCAAGTAAGTATAAATAAAAAATAAGAAAAGCAAAACTTTAGGCCAGCATGAGATTTCGAAAAGATTTTTAGTGGGAACTCAATAGACAGACAACAGGACAGTATATATAAGGAAAGGGAAAACAAGTTTAAGACAACACAGGGTAAATACTAGCACGTTTGGTATATAAATCTTAGTATCTTTTCGTCTTCAGACATGGATAACAAATATCCATTGTGAGATTATTGTTTACGATATTATTGGCTGTAATAAGCTTGTTTACATGGGTCTTAAGTTGATATATGGGGTTTCTTTTAACTTTTTAAAAATTTCGAACTGTCGTGAAAAAATTGTTGTAATTTTGTACACTAGTCAGATAGTTCAATTACGACATATATGAACGTTTTATCATCTTTTAATTAATAATAAAGTTTGGGTTGAATTGGAGTTAATTTGTGGCTTTTGTAAAACTATGAGTAAAGACTGTAGTGGAATTTTGATTTGTGCACGATTTTAGAACGTAATCACTCTCTCATGTGACAGCTCAATATTATAGACGCTCTTTTTAAGTTGTAAATTACAAGCCGTTAGATAAATTTTTAAAAAACTCAATAATAAAGATATATTTTTAATAACACAAAGACCAACATTGCCTGAACATGATTTAACTAATAAAATCGAAAGTACTTACGGAAAACGAAAAGAAACGGAACTAGAAACTCACGGTAATTAAATACAGCAATTCGACCGAAACAATAAATAGACCATTCGGAAAATTGAAAACATAAAAAAAAAGTATTTTCAAGCAAAAACACCCCGTGTTATGTAATATTTTTTTTCTAAATGAAAATATGCTGCCTAAATACACACAATACGCACAGACACACACACACGTATATATATATATATATATATATATATATATATATATATATATATATATATATACATATATATATATATATAAATATATATATATATATATATGATAATCTTAATTGCAGCCACTGCGGTTCAATTGACGTTCCGTATAACATAATATTTTGAGTAAACGGCCACTTCCTCAGACAAACGGCAATTACAGTTGTAATATGAAACATTATAATTATAAAAGGGGCAAACTAGAAATCTCATTCTACCTGTATATGTCTTAATTATATTAAGTTTGTGTTCATTTGCATTGTATTGCTTTCTTTAAATTATTTTTATATACACACTAAAATGCTTCAAGCAAACTACATGAACCTTCAACATGTGGATGTCTTTATAATCGCAATAATCAAACGCCATTGCCGGCCGTATATAGGTGTGAAGATAAGACCGCTGACATTTGGTATACAGTAGAAGGAGAATGTTTTTTTATCGTTTAAAGTGGCGGGTGTTTCTGTAGATGGAGTTTGTTGTGGAAGACCTATATAAATTGTTTTATAATATTTATGTGGGATACATATATATTCTTTTTTTAATCTTTTGTTTCTATTCTCCATGTATAAATGACTAATCGTTTTAACACTATATAAATATAGAGATAGATGAATAGATGGCTATATATATATATATATATGTATATCGGAGAAAATGTAACAGAACAAGGTGTGTACATAAGTCGATTAACTCGTATAATCGTCGGGCAGACTTCTCATATAGATTTATAAACTAGAATTCCCTTAAGTGAATAGCAATGTAAGGTTGGTAGAGATTTCTTGGTAACAAAATCATTTTCATCTGGGCATGTATAATATTACTTGATCTCTCTTGACCTCCGCGCTGTTTGGACAGAAAAGCGTAATAGTAAACTGAATATAATAAGATGCTAACAGAGGAGCATTTTACTTCTTCAACCAATGACGACACTATATATATGGCGATATATATACATATATATATATATATATATATATATATATATATATATATATATATATATATATATATATATATATATATATATATATATATATATGTATATATATGTATATATATATATATACATATTTGTAGGAAAGACAATAACAAAAATGAATCAAACACAGGAAGAAACCATAAAACACGAGACATTTACTGGTTTCGTTCAGATAAACAAACGTCTCCAGAAAAGTTAATATTTTAAATTTATTGAATAAAGGCAAATCATAATGTATATAAATATTCACTTTATCTGAAGACGTTCATTGATCTGAACGAAACCAGAAAATCTCTGTTTTTTTTATTTATTCCTGTGTTTAATGTGTTTTTCTTTTTGTCTTTTTCACACATTCTGTCTCACATGCATTTTATTTTGTCCTTATATATATATATATATATATATATGTATATATATATATATATATATATATATATATATATACATATATTTATATATATATATATATATATATATATATATATATATATATATATATATATATATATATATATATATATGAGAATAAAATATACGATATATAATAAAATTAAATACCGAGGAGACAGAATGTGATAAAAAGACAAAAGTCATCGTCATACAGAATGTTTCGCTGTATTACAGCCTATCAGTGCGGATAGACCAGTTAGTGCCTCAAGCGGGGATTAAAACTCAACCGCCGAGCTGACAGTCAGCACCTTTTCCCCTGCGCTATTATACGACACTGACTGAATCATTTTAATTCAGGGGAAGTTCTCAGAAATTGAGGGGCCCCTTCTTGGGCCAAAGACTTGATCTCTATATGAGATGCATAGACATTCGATTGTTCCATTCATGTTTAATGTTATATATATATAAGTTTTAATCATAGCTATTACTACCCACAATTTCTTAGGTGCTCGTTCTTAATTATTGCATAATTGAGAATGAAAAAGAAATGTAAAACTTGCATTCGTAAAAGTTACTTAGTTAAATTCAAATGATTGTTTTGGGAGATGTAAACAGAAAGAAATTAAACAAGTTCACTTATTCTAAAGAAGGTTAGCCTTTGGCATGGATACATAATTGTTGCTATGGCAGGAAGGGATACTTTTTTAACTCTCGCTTTATAGTAAGGGAGATACAGTTGTATCTGCTGACACCTCATTTTTCGTCATATATGAAACCACACAATAATTTCGCACACATTTACACAATTTATACGACGGGAAGTTTGGAAAGTTTTTTTTAATGTAGGTTAATATACGAATTAGGACGTTATCGGCTCAGCCAACTACGTAGTGGAAACTGAACAATACGAATTATATAATTCTAAAATTATTGTTACAATTAATAATAATAATAATAATAATAATAATAATAATAATAATAATAGTAGTAGTAGTAGTAATAATCATAACACTTATAGTAGTACTAATAGTAATATGATAAACATGAACTGCATTCGTAATATAATAAAATAAAATAAAATAAAATTCAAGCATTTTAATTAAATAACCTGGATAACTATACACATATAAATATATAATGAACTAACTTAATTCAAGTTTCTTAGAAAGTGGCTTTGAGCTATATATACGAATTTTTATTTCCAACTTGCAAATAAAATGAACTCAATATGTTATTATTCAATAATTGTATATTCGTTTATGGGTTTAACATTCATTTGCTAATTTTATTTGTAGGTGATTATTTAAAAGCATTTACATTAGCAGTCGTCTTTTATCAATTGAATTGAAGTCACTTTTATGCTTCCTATAATACGGTATAAACATTACAAACAGAAATTTGGCTTATCAGAAGCAAATTTTGATTGATCAGCTTAATTGTTATTATAATCTACCGTTGAATATCTGACAAGATTATCTTATTTGTTAGATCACGTTATTGAATGTATCCCGCGTATGATAATATACGAACGTTTATATGAATCGGTTCAGTATTTATTAAGAACATAAATGCCCACCTTTTCTCCCCCTTTCTTCACTATCCTCATCTTATTGGTTCTTCTTTAGGTCCAAATATTTGCACAAATAATGTGGCTTCGATCAAAGTGTCCGCCTGTTGTGTTTGACAAGATTCGTCCATCTCATTGCTATAGTAATTTAGCTAGGTTTCCCAGCATGAGTCATCGCGGCAAGAATTGAAATTGCAATATTTGGCCCACATCCATCCTCGCCTATGGATAGAAAAAGGATAGAGTGACACGTTTAATTTTGTTCGGATTCAAAAGGAAATTTCTAAACATTTGATGGAGGAAACTCATTTGTCTCGGACACACACAAAATAAGAAAATGTTATTCAAAAAATATTTTACCATTGTTTAAGTTTCCATGATTTTTAAGATGATGTTTTTTTTAACATAAACAAAATTTTATTTCGGAAAGTTTTAACGGGTATTAATAATTTGTATCATTTCGATTGTTCGTTATCATCATGGATGTTATTCTCACAACGTTCTAGAGAAGCTTTTTGTCGAACTCCGGCTCCATCGTGCAACAGAAAATGCCAAGTAATAATAAGATCCAAATGACAGTCTACTGAACGTTTAAATTGAGATTCTGTAGTACAGGCGATAGAAAGAACACATTAAAAAATAATGGGAACTTCTATCTGGGCATGGCAGACGGAACGAGAATAATCTATCTTCGTAGATTAAATAAAAAATATATGTTCGATATTTCGTAAAATTCCCTAGTTAAACATATAGATTCAAGAGTTTGACACGACACACTCCGTGAGGTTACATCGGCCAAAACGTTATTAGAATAACATCCGACGAGAACAGCAATCCTAATAACTGTAATAATACAAATACCTATAACTCTACCTATCTACCACACTTTACTCCATATGTGGGTGTATGTACTTTTCATTAGAGATTATTAAATTGTGTTATGGATGTTTATATTATTATTAGAGGTGCCCGTTAGCCAATTTATTGTTTTTAGGTCATTACAACATTTCATTATCTGTGACATATCTCTTCAGACATTCTTCTTGCATAAGTAATATAAAAAGTATATTTACTTCTATATTATCCTAATTTACTCGCTAGGTGCCCGCAAACAAATCATTATCAGCGATTACTCACTGGCAATCACAAGTGGTGTCTCTTGACGTCTGAATGACAACAATTCTCTCCGGATTTTGAGTATTCTGCACATTTGAAAACCGTTTATTCCAACAATCGCTTACCATTGATTTCTCCCTGGTGACAATCGCTGAATTCCTTTGGAAATATAATGGTCAGGTTCCAGTTCTCTCTGCACCCTTTAACAAGGTGTCTAGTTGGAACTCTCTCACCTCGATCTTTCCATCTTCCTTGACCTTTCACGACCATTTTGTGTGGAACCAGCCATGGCTTGTGTCACCACATGTGTGTGTATGTTTGGTAGTAGTCGGACTAATTATAATACTTATTATAATTAGTCGTAGTCGTAGTAGTAGTATAATTGTACAGAAACAGTGTTTGTGATGTATACAGAATAACGTATGCAAATAAAATCAAACAGCCACTCTTTCACTTAATTATCACCGAGAGATTTATCAATGTTAGAGATCGTTGAATCAAAATTAAGTTCGAGAGGGCGAGAAAAATATATAAATAGATATGAAACCAACCCTACGTTTATGTTAATTATGAATTACGGCGGATTTACACATCTATCAATAATACATTGCGCTGATAAAAAATTACCCATACGATATTTATAAAGTACTAAGCTTTAAATAGCACGTGTAAAAATGTGAGGTCACTCAGTTGATTAGTTTAAAAAATACTGTTAGTAAAGTGTAGCTACATTTGCAAATTGTCCAAACAACGGAAAAATCTAAATTTCGTGTTTTGATGAAGCATTGTGTTCTACATCGCGACCAGCGATAATAGAATGTTAATAAAAAATAAATTCACTCATAATTCTGTAAACGAATTTTGCAATTGTCTTACGAAAATCCTGGCACATTATGATAACATTATATGATTGATTTACATATTGTTTTGAATAGTTTGTATAGTCATGAACGTTTTATTTCTCATTTGACAAGAGATAATAGGGTTTATTAAATTTATAACACAAATGGAACGTTCAAAATACCTAAATGAGGGAGACAAAGAAATTATAAAAAGGAAAAGTGCTAAAGAGACCTTCTGTGTAATTGCTCGAAAAATAAGTCGTCATGTGGCTACTGTAAATAGACGACTTAAGGGCGCTTTCTCCAGAAAGGTAACGATGAGTTCTGGAATATCTAATTCTAAAACAATGGCTTCTGTTAAAGTTTCACTTACATAGACTCCTCTTACACCAAGGCACAAATATTTCAGAATGAAATAGGCCAGGAAATATATGAAGGTTGATATAAGTAAGGTTATTTTCACTAACGAGACTCGGGCAGCTTTTGATGGGCCTACAGGCTGGGTAAAATGATAGGTGTATTCAGGAAATTAGAGGCATCATCATCGTTTTAGACGAGAACAAAAAGGTAGAGGGTCATGATATAGGCGTGCATCATTGGAAATAAACTTGTTGGTCATATAAGAGTTTTCTAAGAAGTAATATTCACGTCTGCTGCCTATTGCAATCCCTTGAAAGAATCTATGAAAACTTGTCTAGATGACAAAAATCTTGCTTTACTAAATAACTTTTTTTATGAACGACAATGCTCTTTCTCAGTCTGCATATGTCACTCAAGTATTTTTCGCATATGTGTCCATCAAAAGTACAACATTGATCTACCCTTCATGCTTTATAGAAAAGCTTTGGTCTATCATCAAACGAGATCAAACGAGATGTACGTCAATTTCCGTCTACAACGAACTAACGGGAAGCTGTCAATACTGCAGGAATGGCAGTATCACCAACTACTATAAAAGGATTGATAGATTTAGTTAAATACAAGACTGTTTTTAGTTATAAAGTGGCATAGTGTAAATAAATAAAAAAAGTTGTCATCATATGTATTGAACTATATGTTGTTATATATTTTATTCTATCAATCAAATGTACAATATAACCGTCATTCATCTTTATTTTATATTCACATATAAACGTAAATTTGAGTTGTTTTAATTAAAAAAAACTATTACCATTGGTCGGTGAACATTCACTGATTTCGACAAATATTTTATTTTGCAAATACGAACTATGCTTATTTTTTAGCAATACTTTTCTAACAGGGTATATTATTACGTATGAAAAGAAATCTGCAATTGAGTCATAGAAAGTTTTGAAATATCTATATTGTTAAAAAGCTATTATAGCTAGTCGCAGTGTAACGGGAAAAATGTTCAAGCCAAATAATGGCTTGATATGTGTTATTCAGACGTTAATATGTTGTATACTGACTTTAAAGTTGCCGTACAAACACACATGATGTAGAACGCTAAGTTCCCCGAAATTCAACAGTTGTTTTAGAAAACATAAAACATGTCGACGCACTCATTTTGGCAGATCGTAAGTTGAAGTTGCATGAGATAGCAGAGAAATTCAAGATATCACAAGTTAGTATATTCACCATTTTAAATGAACATTTATTAATGAGAAAGCTGTCGCTTTCGCTCACAGTCGATCAAAGCAACAGAGAGTCGACGATTCAGAACGTTGCTTACAACTGTTTTGACGCATGAAGGAGTGTTTGCGCAAGTATGAGACAATGGATGAGAAATTTATCCACCTCGTGACTTCGGAATCAAATCGGAAGTCAGCTGAGTTGACAGCAGATAAAAGTCGTCCAAAGCGATCAAAGGCGAAAAATCAGAAGGAAAAGTTGTTTTCCCTCGATATTTGTGGATGCACAATGTATTCTCTTCATCAATGACCTTGTGAAATATATACTCATAAATAGTGAATATTATATAGCTATAATGGTGCATTGGATGGGACAAATTTCCAAAAGACTGACAATAATGAAAAAGAAAAAAAGTGCACTTTTCCCTGGACAATGAATCTTATCGCAAAAGTTCGCAAAATTACAGGAATTTCATTTTAAACTTTTTCCGCACCTACCTTAATCTCCAGATGATGTATCAGTGACTAAGTATGTTCCAGGGAAAAGGATTTGACTCGAACGAATAAGTTATATCGGAAACTAGGGCACATTTTGAGGCCAATAATATATTATTCTACAGACAATGTATCGAATTGTAAAAGAGGCGACGGAATCTATGTATCACCAGAAATTCCGATGCATGATGTCGAATTGTGCCTTAAAGTTATTGTTTTATTCGTCCGACCCTGGCTTTATGAAGTAATGTGTTGGATAAATTTAAAAATATATATTCACATATAATTCGTTAGCGAAGAGAAATCAGTGATTCTGCCTCATCCGAACATTCTACTTGAAGTATAATTGAAGAAGTTTGCAAAAACAGTTTATTTTGGTTTACCGACTCACGTGTTACGTAGTTTTGTTAAAACAATTTAATCAAGAGAGGCGCGAGAGCGCTCTATCCCTTAATAGACTTTACGAATGGCCTATGCTGGAAATCTAATTTATTTGATCAATCATAACTCAAAAAACAGTAAACCAAATTAGTTAAAACTTTGCACAGCATTTTTATTTGATAGGTTCTATAAGTGTGTAGAATTTCAGCATCATTAGTCAAGGCAACCCAGAGATCCAGAAACTTCAATCATGAAATCATGTTATCTGTGTGTACGTACGTACGTACGCACGTACGTATGTGCCACCCTGTATTTCATGAACTATTTGATGGATTCAGCTGATTTTGAGCAGATATGGAGGTTCTAGGGTCTAGTTGATGGCATTTTAATTTCAGTTTACCATATACCTTAGTTTTCCAGAAAATTTCCCCCAAAAAACTAAAGAATTACTAGTCTACATACAGTTTATTCTGTATCTCATCAACTTTTTGATGGATTCAGCTGATTTTGGCAGATATAGTTGATGGCTTTCTAATTACAGTTTACCAATATACCGTAGTTTCTCAGAAATTTTCAACAAACCTTAAAAAATGACTACTCCACATACACTTTCTTCTATATCTTATCAGCTATTTGATTAATTCAGCTGTGTTGTGGCACATATAGAGGTTGTATTTTGTTTTCCTTTGTACACTGAATATTTTATTGTTTACTATTGTGAATAACTTTATCATATTTCTCCCTGCTTCAAAAATATTTGATTGATTTATTTATTTCATTCAAATTAAATATGTTTGCATTGTGTCCTTGCCAATTTTCAAACACACTGACTGTAAAAGGATTGAATCACCATTTATTGTTTGCAATGAATACATGGTAAAGTTTGAAAAATTTGTTCTAGTTTGAATTGTATCATGAGTAAATATACAATCATCATAATTTAAAAAAAATGTACCTGTGAATATTGGAAGAAACATTGATTAGTGAAACTACCACCTATATCAGTTATGAGAAGGCATTGTATTGAGGCATAGCCTTTACAAAATAGTGACATTCCACGAAAAATGCCAGTATACTGAAATCATATGCCCTTAATAGAGTTGAGATGAACATTCATATACACTAAATGTACAAAGGCAAGGAAATTCCCAAATTTTTACACTTTTATTGTCATTAAGGGTATGCGAGCACAACAGGGATATGTATTTTACTGGTAGGAATTTTTCTTCAGCACACTTCATCCACTCATGCATAGATATTTATACTGTAGTGATGTGATAATGAAACGGTTTGGTTGATATGTAGTCATACCCTTAATGACAATAAAAGTGTAAACATTTGGAAATTTCCTTGCTTTTGTACATTTAGTGTATATGAATTTTCATCTTAACCCTATTAAGGGCATATGATTTCAGTATACTTACATTTTCATGGAATATTTAATAAATCTTATAATCCCGTACGAAATATACTGACACTTTTGCAAATACCATTTTGGATCATTCAGAACTTCATAAATGTTTGTAATATTCACAAGTACATTTAAAGTAATGAATCCGAAAAAAGCGATACAACATTTTCTTGCTATCTATTATTTTGACTATTCGGAATATTGTTCTAATCTTGGAGTTTATTCTCACAACTTTTCGGACTAATTTCCAAACAATATTTGTCTTAAAAATGCTATGTCGACAACGGAAACGCTTGTCCTGTTCCGCATTACATATTCTTGTACAAGTATATGTATATGCAAAGATCGAATCTTGTCATGAATTATCTAGCGAAAAGAATGATGTAACTTAAAGTTAGACATGTAGTATGAGAGTATGACATTGTATGTGCAGGAATCGCCATGAGATCTAATCCCTTAACTATCCTGTTTTACCCTTTATAGATATTGTAAGGAAATCACAACTAATATTGTCAAAATGATTGATGATGGCGGTTAAATAATTGTAACTACGTACGAATAAAATCCCAATAAAATAGATCTTAATGTTTTATATTTGTGATAATGTAATTGAATACAGAGGTCTAACGTTGAGAATATTACATAGTACTCATGGGTAAAAGCAAATTATAACTTATTTATTCATTTTGTAGGTGACTTCTGGATATATGTAATTTCAAAACAGGTTATGGGTAACATATTTTACACAAGAGTCCAGTTTACTCACAATATATAAAATCCTAAATATATAAAAAAAGTCAACTATAACAAGACTGCTTAAACGTCATATTCAGAAACACGGAACGACTTATAATACAGAAATAAAGCATCACCTTGTAGACTGTTGTCAATTATGGTTCGACTGAGCTCCAAATTCTGGTTCCTCTTTGTAAGACATGCACCGCAAGAACTCACCATCCTACCGCAACTGCGTTCTATTTGGATTCCTAGTACCAAACAGAATTTTCCGGAATAGAGCTTCTTTCCAAAAACTTTCTATCAGTTGAATACATTTGCACGGTACTGCTTACCTGCAAACTACATAATAGTCGAATCTAAATGTTAATAAATACTCACAGAAACGTATTCATGTGTAATCAAACTTTGTTAATTTCATTCATCATTTGAACTACTTTCATAATATTATTCTTCATTCAACTAAAAGCCCACCCATTTAATTAACTCTTACCTTTCAGTGGTCTTAATATGTAATGACTCATTGCAAAAGCTTTGTAAAAGCTGTATCATTGATACATCACGATTATGCTGATATAGAAGTTTTAGAGTGAAAGCTCAGTATGATTATTGATAGCATTGTCCATATAAATAATAAAGAAAATGATTAAACATTGAAATAGTACACTTTCAGAAACAGAAAGTTTTGGGCGATTCTGAATTTTAAATAGAAATTCCAACTGTGGAAAAGTTGTTATCAATATTCAATCGAACACCTTATTTGATCGCTCACTACAATGCATCTATGAATACTTACCAAGTAATTATTGGCCTAAGATGGCGGAATGTCTAAAAATGTTATTATTTATGTAATAATATTTACAGATTGCTTTTTTATGTTACAAAGCATGGGTTGCAGACACTTTCTAGTAGTTTTAGACGAGATCCTTAAAATAATTTCGAGTTACTGGAATTTATACCAAATTGTTTACAGAATTGAAGAGCGGATGGAGTGAAAACAATCGAAATGTATACACACAAATGACAACATTATTAAATTGTGACTTTCTAATCATTTATGTTAATAGTTCTTTTAATAATTATTTTTTAATTATGATGTTAATAATAACATGTGTATATAATTATGTGATTTGCTACAAGCGAATAGCGATAGAGTGTTGTGTATCTACTTGCATACATCCGTTCATCTGCTCTCTTTGTCTTGCTGTATTTTCTTGTGTAGTCTCTTATTTCTTTCCGACGTTCCGTCCGTCTATTTATCTATGTCGATTACGTCACACAGAATCCAAGTGCATTCATCTCGTCGTTTTTAATCAAGTACATTTTCTGGTCGGAATTTACAGGTGCGTAGACGTTAGTTGAAATTATTCCTTAAGTTAAAAGTACTTCCATTAAATAATAATGCCATATGTTTTGAAATGCATAGTTATGTATGGACATAATACATATTTAAAAGTGAAAATATTTAGCATGGTTTGTCTGTGTTATTTAATGTATAATTACAATATCCTACGTATTCATTAGATTTGATTAAATTAACTATAGTGAGGGGGTCTACACTTTTTCTAACCGTATTAATGCATAAATAACTTAAATATATTCTATGTAAACTTATCACACCTTGTATATTGTATATATTTGTATATGTATATATATATATATATATATATATATATATGTGTGTGTGTGTGTGTGTGTGTGTGCATATGTGTTGCATATCCGTGAGAGATGTAGAATATGTGTGTGTATGTGTATATAGGTGTTTATATATGTATATATATGTATATATGTGTTTATATACATATATGTATGTGTATGTATATGTGATGTGTGTATGTGTATGTGTTGTATATATATACATTCTGCCCGCATTTTATCATAAAAAACGGGATTTGTATAATTGTCTATTCCTAAGTTCTCTTACCCTGTCTTAAACTATTACATAAGCCAATTACCCTCTCTCACTGATTGATAAGAACTCTACTAGTCCACCTGTCAATGTAGTTCTATCACCCTCTAATTTTTACTTAGATATACCCCCGATGGGGGAGCATATTTGTGCGCATATATATACATTTGTAGACTTTATCCGGTATCGGGGTCTGTGTGCGTGAGTTCGGGTATGTATGTGTATTTGTATGTAAGTGTATATATAAATATGTATGAGCATGTTAATGTATGTATATGTATGTGTGTATATATATATATATGTATATATATATAGGCATATATGTATGTGTATATGTATATGTGTGTATGTGTGCATGTATGTATGCATGTATGTGTGTATGTGTGCATGTATGTATGTATGTTCGTACGTATGTGTATATAGATGTACATATGTTGTGTATGTGTGTATCTATGTATATGTGCAAGTGTTTATATATGTGTACCTGCCATGTGTCAGAGAGTATCCCACGTGACAGCCCCATATGTGTGTATCTACAAGCATGCGTGTGGGAATTGTATATCGATGTTTACTTATCGGTCGCTCCATGAACATTTAGCTGTCTTGTGCATCTGATACTTGAATTAACTCTTATTGCGACCATGGTCTGACTTTGTTGGCCCGCAGAGGATACTTTTGGTAAACCTGCATGAACTATTAAGAACTTACAGACCCCAAATACAATCTATCTTTGTAAATTAAAATTTACTTAACTAATCTTATTTTTGAAAGGATTAGAAAATAAATTTCCTGAAGAAAAGATCTTTTGGAAATAATTATTTCCCTAAGATGTTTTTTGATAACTTTTTCAAGATAACTTTAAAACAATAACTCTAGCCTTTGACCTCTAACACGCCAAGACAAGCATTACTTTTCTTCAAATTCTCTCCATATTCTTCTAATCTACCCAACTCCCTATATAAACTTATTCACCTCGGCGAAATATAAACAACTCCTTTCCCCCAACCATGAATTCCGTACAGCTTCACGCTGACTGCCTAAGCTCCCATCACTCATACTCTAACCCTTATTCTGCTAGCTACTTAAAAAGAAAAGGTAAAAAGATATATTTACACAGTAATATATACGCGTATATTTTATATACGTATGTGTATGTATATATATATATATATATATATATATATATATATGTGTTTGTGTGTGGATATATATATATATATATATATATATATATATATGTGTGTATATATATGGCTATGTATATATACTAGTCCACCAATATTTGATTCCCTACGCACCTGCCGCATCAGCTAATAATCCTATCCATCCCAGCAGCCAAATAGTTTTTTTCGCTACCGCTTACATGCAACACATCTACTCCACTACGACTTGAAAAATATCGGATCTAAATGTATGTATATAACCTATTGATACACTGATCAACCAGGGAGCTAGAGGTTTTCGTAATGCACCCTTTGATATATACCGACTTTAACTTGCAAACTTCATTCTAAACCCTATGAAACGAGAAATTCCAATACCATACTACTGCACAGACAAGATTAACTGGACTTTACCAATTTTCCTCTAAATATAAGCTTCTTATCAAAAACATTAACCCTAACCATAACCCTAACCCTAACTCTAAACAATTTGAGTATTATTCTTTTTCAAACACTCATTTCCAATATAACAGCTGTTTTATTTTTGACGTGTTCTTGGACGTCGCCCACCCTGACTCTACGCTCTAATCTCAACATAAGACTATTTGACTTTTGGTCCTTTTTTGTTTCATTTCATGTAACACTTTCAAAGTTAAATGTTGCTGATAATATTTACAATTACATTATCGGGTTTTCTCTATCCTCTGATGAAAAGAGTGTATTTTGAAATTCCATGGATTAAGATTATGAAGCTCCTTGCTCTGAATGTTTGGTGTTCTTAAAATATCTAGAATTGATTGCTCTATTCAATATATTGAGCTTTATATTATCACGATAAATTATTATTAAACGAGAATTTGATTATCATTAATTTAATTCAACATTTAAATATATATCTATATATATCTATATATATATATATATATATATATATATGAAGTAAATACTTTTTCCCCGTGTTTTTTACGATAATAGACTCTACATCAAAACATAATATACTACCCATATTCGATAACTACCAACAGCAATTTCTGGTGTATGTTTCACGAACGAATAATTATATTTATATTTCTTACAAAAATATTAATTACAATTATTCTGAGATTTCTGTTTCGCAATAAAGTGTTACAACTATTTTTCAAATTTATACATTTAGTACAAGCACGCAGCTCATCGACACCGGGACATTTGTTTATAGAGGCGATAGACATTTACTGCACCGCGGCATTCCATTATACTAGGATTTCTAGTCTGAAATTATGGCCGCATGATACTTATAGGTTTTCGGTAACCGCATTCTATTTAAACAAACAAATTAGGCACCCACCATGATCACAGAAAAACACATTTTTGGACGTTTCACTGTTCATTTTATATTTTAATTACTTATTTCCGCCGATATATTAATTTATAAACATCTTTTCATAAGACAAACAGCTCAACTATACTTAGTAATGCTGTTACGCCGTGTAGTAATTCGTTCTCTCGCATCAAAATAAACAGTGTGGTTTCTACGAATTCCTTCGAAAATATTCTGTACTGCATCACAACCACGATGATTTCCATAAATATCAACATTAAATATAATAACTAAACATACATGTTTACTTGCATCATTATTCATGGAATAACATTAGATTTTTTTAAATATAGAAAGCCTGTGTGTTGTTTTCATTTACATTATTACTCACGCTATCCACACGAAATATCCTCATCTTAGATATAAATGATATATTACTGGTGGCAAATCCCGCTATCAAAACAAAGTAAACATTGCCTTGCTCCAGAAGGATGTTTTCTTACGCGAGTCTTCGAGATTATACTGTTCTGGGATAAGTTTTATAAACTTAAATGTATATTTATATTTTGGTTTGTTTCCACAATTTATTTAATATATACTGTTTTCAGAAATGCTGCATTACTTCAATATTTCAGTACTGCAGGTAACTTTCACACATCTATTTTGAAGGAATATCATCGACAATACAGCAAACCGTTTTTATTATTTACCTTAGAATTAACGTTGACGGCTTCTCCACAAACAATATAACATATTAACTTTGGGGACTTTTTCGGCTGTAAAGTACAAGCGGTTTGATAATTACCTCAGTTTAAAAAGAAGTTCTAAATCCAGAACATAGCAGAGAACAGATTATATGCAGTATCGCAACAGAGCGCAAACACAACACAGTTCACTTCTGAAAAAACGAAAACAAAAAAATGCAATGTCATTAACTTACGAGACTTTGGCCGACAAAAAAAGCGACACGTATATTATACCATAACGAAGATGCTTCAATTGACATTTCCTCCTTCTCCCCACCCCCTCTTTCTCTCAGATATCAGTTCTTTCCTTTTCTCCTCTTTTATAAATGAACTTGCAATACCTACCCGGCCTCCAGGTAGCAATTAATTGGAAGGGGGGGGGGGGCGTAAAGTTTTTAAAATATGGTCTTACTCAAAGAATTCCAACAAAATTTGGAACATTTGTAGATAAACATCCTCCGCTAAATGATTCTACATTTTTTACGAAATAAAGTAAACAAAAAAAGCAATTATTAAAAAAAAAATGAATGAGGATCAGCTTCGTATATATATTTAACATAAAATGACCCTCCATTTACGTGCCATTCTAACTTATTACGTCAAATTACGTTGAATTGCCCCGTAATGGCGGACCATTTTATGTTAAATTCATAGGCGAAACTGACCCCGCTACTAACTTAAATTCTGAAATAAATTATTTTTTATGTTTTTTTCCATTCCGTGAGGGTTATGCAGATTATGCCCTTAGTAGAATTTCATTCTGGAGGAGAGTGGGTAGCTAAGGGTGTTAACTTAGAATGATAATCTCACTTTGAATATTTTTATTCATGCCTTAAAAATAACATATTTAATTCGATAATTGTAAAAGAAGTTATTTATTCATTTTTCACGTGAAAAGTAAACATCCTCCGCTAAATGATTCTACATTTTTTACGAAATGAAGTAAACAAAACAAGCAATTATTAAAAAAAATGAATGAGGATCAGCTTCGTATATATATTTAACATAAAATGACCCTCCATTTACGTGCCATTCTAACTTATTACGTCAGTTAGCTAATTTGTTTTTACTACTAATGTCGACTTACAAGGTCGTAAAACAACAACTGATTGCCCAAAAAGTACCCTCCACTCTAAAAAATTAAGACACAAATCTACAAATGTTATCTCCCATAGCAAAAATAAAATAAAATGGTTACTGCTCTAAAACGCTTGAATTGCCCCGTAATGGCGGACCATTTTATGTTAAATTTATAGGCGAAACTTACCCCGCTACTAACTTAAATTCTAACTTGTTTTGCCCACGTACTAAATCGCCTACTTCTTTTTCCACCTAAAATAAAACGCATCGGCGTTATCTATAATGGCAGTTAAATAGAATTTGTTTTTCTGCCCTGAAACGCTAGTATGGTTAGAAAATGAGGAAGGGTGGTCATTATACATTGTATATGAAACTGATTCCTCACTTGAAATTCTGAAATGATTGTTTTTTTTAAATATTTATTTTCTATTCTATCCGCGAATTCTATTCAGGTTGATCATGCGTAATCGCCTAAAAAACGTAGTATTTTTTATGGGAGTTGGGGTTATTAAACGTTGGGGTTAATAAAAAAAATGAATCAGTACCTCAAAAAACTTGGAGCATTTTATTATTACAGGAAGCATTACCATGTATTATCTTTATTTGACAGACTTTTGAGAACCCATTTGCTACCCTGAGTACATCTCTTCACGCATGAATTTTTGGGGAATTCATCTAAAGTCAAAGCAATAAAACGCCAAATATTGGCTCATTTGCCATCGGTTTACCTTAAAGATAAGTTGTCTGAGATAAAAAGAAGAGACTCATTTCAGTTCAATCCCTCAAATACTCCAAATTCTATATGTTGTTACATATAAACAACCTCAAAATATATCCGCAAAAAACGAACTAAATAAATGAATAAATATTTTAGATTTTGAGGTGAAAATCACTTTCCTATATGAATTCAACATAAAATGAGCATCCACTTCTTGTCCAGTTGTCGGTAAATCGAGACGTATAGCCGAATGGTTTCTTACTTTTGGGACGGAAAAATTGGGGTGAAGGCCTCTGTTTTTAAAACTTATCAATATTACTTTTTTATTTTATATTTAAAATGTGGGGAGATTTACTTTTTAAACACTTTCGATTTTGTAAATGAATTTTTTGGAGGAGGATATTCCGAAATTAGCTACTACTAGACAAAACACACCTGTATTCGCCTAAGTAAAAGTGACGATAACAAATGTTAACTAGCTTCACCACACAATCTACTCAATACCAACCAAAATGTTTTGTTTATTTTACCTTTACCCAACCCTAACCTAACCTGAACACGAATCTTGCTAGTGTGTGTATAAAAGAAGACATATATTCGCTGCTGCTGCTGCTGCTGCTGCTGATGATGATGATGATGATGATGATAGCAATAATCATAGCAATAAGAATAGCAATAAGAAGAAGAAGAACACATGGAACCAAAATAACTAGAAACTGCAAATAAGTTCATAAACTATCTCCCTCCGTCCTCTAAAAATACAATGTGATGACACAATCCTCGGCTGATACCACACACACAGTCGCAAAAGTCAAGGAGGTTGAAAAGACCAGTTAGGGAGAGCACTAACCAGACCTTTGCTGGAAAGGCGCGTACAGTACTGGAAATGTGTGAAGGCTTATTGTCACCCAAATCCCAGAGAAGACTTATTATCGCTGCCAGCAAGAAATCAATGTTAAATGACTGTTGCTATAATGCAAAATGATTTGCAATGGTTATCGAAAGATGTGACAGTATTGGAAATCGATGAGATTTTTTCGTTACTCAGCTCAAGGGAACACCACTGGTTATAATCAGTGAGCTATCAGTGATGATGCCGTGTGTGAGAACTCCTAGTGAGTAAGTAACTACTGCTTCCACTACTATTACTACTCATACTACTACTAATACTACTACTAATAATAATAATAAGGTCCTACTTCTATCAGAAGAAAAAGATAATCAGTGTGAGACTGACTTCTCAAAGAATTGGTAAACATCTCGTGGGTCTTGTACTATAGATTTAATTCAATTACTAAATTTAAGTTGTTTATCTTTTTCATGTGAAACCTAGTATGCATTTTGGGAGCATCAATCCTAACATTGTCTAGGTGTGTAGTGTTACAACTTATTACTATTTTTAACTCTAACCAGTGCTGCCATTTTCTTAGTGGTTTTCTGATCTATAATTATTTGACAGGATCAAAGATCTCATTTTGACATTTATTTTTACATCATTCTTTTTTACTTTAATCAAAAAATGTGAATAAGCCCTGAGGGTATTATCAAGATGATTCGGTTTTCATTTCACTTCAACAAGTAAGAGTCGACATTTTTCTTCCTAGATTCTGTTTTGTTGATAGTTTATGCCTCTTGTTGATTGAAAGCAAATGGGACCGGGAATGGATGTGAAAATGAGTCGTATCGCTCTCTCCCCCCCTCTCTCTCTCTCTCTCTATCTCTCTTTTTCTCTTCACGTACACGATAGTGTAAAGATTAACCTCCCTTGTTCGTTGTCAACCCAGGCGCTCTTCCCTTAAATGAAAGTAATTATCGTTCTAAACGCTTAAGCTAGCGAAATTCGCAAAGTGTAATTTGTGAGAAGGCAATTTCTCCTAAGGATACGACGATAATTAGGTGTAAAAGATGTCCTTGAATGACAACCTCCTATGATCGAGTCATTTGCGAGACAGTGTGGTACCAACACGATACGGTTAATTCTATTACAAGGATAACAAAAATAAGATAAAAACGGCGCCCGAGAAATGGCTTCTTAGGTTATTCCGTTTGGTAACAACGCGATAGGACAAGCGACTATGTCACGCTGACATTATGTACTCCTTTTTTCAACGTCTAGGCTGATTAATTATTAATCTCCATTGAAATAAAACAAAACAAAATATAAAACTGAGCCAAGGAATTTTCAAATATTTGGGGGAAGAGACTGATAAGATATTACGTTCGTCCCTAATGAATCAATTGCAAAAGCATTAAGATTTTTTTTTATTTGAATTGCCTTCTCATTCTCTTTTTCTGCTAGACTCTATTTTATTCGCAAATATGCATGTAAGATTTTCTCCTTCGAAATGCGCCTGAAGACAGTTTAATTTCCTGTCAACACATCGAATTTTCCTCTACAATTTCCAAAAAAGAAGGACAACTCAAGCGCTCAAAGATAACATCATACTAGCAGATCTAGCCGGCCTCTTAAGGGTGAAAAAAGTCTTATATTTAAATTTGTTAGTATTCAGACACAAGTAAAAAATGTCGTGTGCTTCTTGTACTCTCAGAGATATCCGTCTTATACTTATTGGTATGTGTAATTCGTAAATATTCCTGTCCTGTTCTAAACTTATAAATAAATGTAATGCTAACAACTGTCAAGATGGGTTCACTCTGACACAATTGAAAACAAGAAATATTTATATATACAAATAGATATTTCTCTAAACGATATTAGTCACTATATACTTACCCCTCCCTTGATGGCAGAGTTAGGCACAATATCGTTTTTATGTGGGGAAAATACAGCTCCCTCAAAATGTATTCAACAACAAACATTGTCTAAAAATATTTCTCCTTCACTGACTGAGGACAGGAAAGATGAAGTGTAATATCAGTACGGACACTAGAATGTGCTTCTTATTTAAAGGCTGACACACAATTTAACAGTATACTGTTAACCATCACCCTTGTAGATAATTCGTGTTTCTATATTTAGTATTATATTAAATGTGAGATAATCAACGGAATTGCCATTATAGTGTTTGCTATATACTATAATGGCAAAAGATACATATATATTTAGTACTGGGATTGAAGTATATTAAAAAATGTAATTGCTCTAATTAACCGTAATATATATATATATATATATATATATATATATATATATATATATATGAGGATAAAATGCACGATATATCATAAAATGAAATGCCGTGAAAGACAAGAGTTGTAAAAAAGACAAACGAAAAAAAAATTTAAATACAGGAAAAAATCATCAGGAAACGAGAGATATTACCGGTTGAAAAGTGACATATTTTTTGAAGACGTTCGTTGATCCGAACGAAACCTGTAAACTCTCTTGTTTCGTCATGATTTTTTCCTGTATTTAAATTTGTTTTTCTGTTTAGCTTGTTCACACACACACACACACACACACATATGAAATACTAATATATATATATATATATATATATATATATATATATATATATATATATATATATATATATATATATATATATGCCAAAATATCACTAATCTCTCTCTCATCTCTCTATGTATTTCTCTTGGACCCTCTCATTCTATTTCAAGGTTTTTAATAGTTTTTGTGAGCATTTAAAGATTCTTTTTTTACGTTACCATCTGTATTTTACACACCACGAACACGTATGTAAATTAAATGGACATATAATAAATCTATTTACTTCTATATAAGAATAATAACGAAGAATAGTAATTCTATATAACAATGATAATAATATCATTAAGTGTATAGGAACAAAGAGACTTATTATTTTTACTTATGCACGAAAAAATTTTTTTTTTAAATATGTCACAGTTTATGAATTTTCTATGAAAATTAAAGTAGAATCCATAATGGTTATGGTGGGGCACCAATTCTTCAACCATATACCTTGCTTGCTTGTTTTCTTGCCCTGTTACAACAGGCAACGTCATCATTTCTGTGAGACAAATAATGACGTCATCATTTTGGGGAGATAATTTTGACTTGTCCTCGTGCACACTGAATGACGTCATCAAAATGATCACAAGACAACAGTATTACGTTATTCAGTAAAACAAAGGTAAGAGATAACCGGGCCCATCGGATGACGTCGCAAACTGATGAAGTTATCCATTAAGTAAAAGAGAAGGCTCGGGGAAGTGTTCCGAACATGGTTCGTCTAGTAGACGAATGTTTAAACCTCGGGTGTTATTTTTACTATTGTTTTAACATTTTTTTATTGCGGATATTTTTGCAAGCTGTGTATATGTAATCGCCCTCATCCATCAAAACAGAATCTTAAGTTTCTTTATGGGGTAGCAGTGTTGCCATTTTAAAGCTTCTACACAATACGAACTGAACTAAATTGACTTTGCAAACTAAAACTAAAATGTAGTTCAGGGTAAGTTTAGGGTTAAATTACTAGAAAATGCACGTTTTTTATTAAGTAACGAACTGTGTTAACCCTAAATTAACGTATCTTCTTTACCAAACCCTAACTTAAGTTTAAAGTTAAGTATGCACAGTCGATTAAGTTCGGTTCGTATTGTGTAGAAGCATCGGAACTTGAGTCGAAACTGCTTACGCCACGACTCAAACTTTCTGGAAATCTAATCCATGAAAAGCACTAAAAATACCCCTCTCATCCACTCACAGTAATTAATCGAGCAACGCCGGGACACGAGCATTTCTTGTTTAATATTTATTACTTTAATTAATGTAATATTTAACGTTTTATATCTGCGTTATTTAACATGATGTTCGCTCGAAATTATATTCCAGGTTGTTTATACAAATATACCCACACTAAATCTTCATTATAGTAATAATTCTCAGTGTTTAATGATGCTTAAATGGATTCATCTTGCATAGTGTAGAAATGTGTTTTAATTTGATGTAAAAAAAAGTGTAATAAACTAATCAGCGATATTGCTAGTCTTTCATTACTATATAGTTATTTCCACGACTGAGCTCCAATATACTGTCGCGCCTTGTAAGGCATTGCCATTGAGAACTCGTTCAAATACCACAACTGGAAATAACTTTCCTTTCTTTTTTCGTGTGTCTAAAATAAGACGAAATTTCCATGAACATAGTTTCTTTCAAAGAACTTCCCATTTGCATTATGGTCGTCTTCAAGTCTAATATACCCAAATACTTGTCATACACCGTTCTTATAAGTAATCAACTTTGTTTATTCTATTCATCCTTTTCAAACCTTTTATAATATCCTTCAACTGACACTCCACTCATTCCATTCACCCTAATGCCTGAATCAGGTGACGCGTCAGTAAAACAAAACGTGTATCAATTTTAGTGAGTGAAATTACATCCGATTTTAATTAAAGGTTCTGTAGTTTCTGGTGCGGTAAATTTCAATACGCTTCTTTCGACTACGGTGCCCGTTTGTCTGTAGCGTTTACGATCAGGACCACAAATCTAATGAGCCACTACACTATAACAATTTAAAATGTATATCATATGTTTATCATTATACTTTTAAGTCAGATATATTTTCTTTGCATATTACTATTGTCACGAAGATTTAAGATGATTAAAATACAATGTGTATTATTTGGATTATTTGGATGCTACTCTCAATGGTTCGAAAGATGTAACTTCCACCCTTCAGGTACGTCTTGTAAAACCATGAATCTTCATGTGAAACTCAAGAAAGTGTAGGGAATTAGAACTGAATTCTTTATTTGATTCACAGGGGTAGATTATTCTCGTTACGTCAGCCATGGCCGAGTAAAATCTTAAGTCATGTGTAATGATATTCTTAGTATCGCCCGCACTGAGGATTGAACCTTCAACATCCAAAAGACTGTGACTCAGAATTGATTCTTACTTAGCACTTTATATGTTCCGAAACATCAAAATAGATGTGGAATTTAATTATTGACCTCCGCCTTAAAGAGAACTGTCTAGATAATATTTGAGATTGAACTGGCGAAAGTATGTGCTCTAAATGTGCTATCATTCAAATAATATCTCAGTGACGTTTCTTTTTCTCTTCATAATAGAATATGCGCTGCATTCCTTTTTAAATATGAATATTTTATTATTTAAACAAATGGACGTAGCGGCTTTCAGCCGATAATGGTAGGATTCATAACTAATGCTGAGAAATGGCATAGTGGTGTTTAATCTCTTTCATAATCAAACATTTATTTGCTTAATATGTGCATTAACGAGATATTTATCATGCTGTTGATTTATTTTTGTGGTTGTATTTTTAAGCTAGTCGTATTTTTGAATAGGACTCACGAAGATCGTGTCTTAGGGTTGTCTGGTCTACATGAAGTTTTTTTGCGTTGGTCTTAGCAAGACTGCAGGATGTTACCGCCGACACCGAAAGCAAGAAGGCCCATCAATAGCATACGAAGTTGAGGAAGGTTGGGCTCAGAACACACAAACGAACGACAGAGAAGCAAGGCTGTTACTCTTATTCCATTGGTTTCATGTTCCGCGCCAGACAAGCCTTTCCTTGCCATATGCAGAGGCAAAGCCCACTAGAAGACGACATATTATGATGCCAACTTATTCTTTATTTTCATCGACACCTTGTAAGTCAAGCTGCAGCCTTAATATCGTGTTGTACAAAACCTGTCCGCTATGCGTGGTTCTGCTAAGAACTGCTGTTCCAGGCAACATGACGGTGATACTAGTACTGTGCCACGGCCTCTAATATGGTAAAGAATGGTGGGATTTTGGTATATAGTTGACGCTGATTATAGAGAGAAAAGAAATAGCAATATTATCAAATGATCAGAGAACAATATCACTAGGCTAGATTTACGCCGATCACAGATTTAACATAGTGTTGCATAGGCTTTTAATTTCTCGTACCTTTTCTTCGTCGTCGCGGAGGGGTGGCGTCTCGATGTCGTCTAGTGGTTGATTTCCTCCTTTTGTACTGCCGTGAACATCGCCGTCCGCTGTGTCTGCAACAAAAACCTTCATAACACGATTCAGGAGGCAAACAATATTTCACATTTTGATTAGTTTTATTCAGGCGTCAGCTTTCTGTCGCTCTTTGAGATGTTTCACTAACGTTGAGACAGATCAAGTTATTACTTTATCGTAGTTAATTCCTAGCTTAAGTCCTTAGCCATTCGAGGAGGGGGGAATAAGGAATCTCATGCTTGTATCTTCTTAGGGAAATAAATTCTCTTTTTCATTTCAGACAACATAGAGAAATACGTCTGTTCAGTTTGCTTCCAAAAACCAGACTGGCAAAACTCAGTTTCAAACACAAAAGCCCGTGACGTCAGAGAACACCTATGCGCAGGTGCACCTTGACCCTTGACCTGAGGTCTCGTCAACGTGGTGGCCCTGTCAACGCTTGTGAGCTCCGACTGTGAGAACAGCCCTATTTTGGTCTCGGTGGGACGGGTTCACCCGCACTAAATCGCGCAAGCAAAACCAAACGATCCCCCCACACACACGTGAACTTAATCATGCGTCCGGCCTCGCAGGGTTATTATCCAACAATATTTTATAGTTTTAGGTCAGATATCCTTTCCTTTCATAGTTTTTATTGTTAGGAAAATGTAACACAATTAAAGTACAATGTGTATTATTTGGATTATTCGGACTAAAAATATCAACAAATACTTGTCATACACCGTTCTTATAACTCATCAAATGTCTTATTGTGTAATCTTTCGATCTGTTGAAATTAGAAGTCTTTCAGCTCCTAGGACAGCTTAAAATTAAAGACCGAAAAAGAGTCGCAAGTAGCACAAACCTCATAGAGATTACCGAAACATGTGCAATGTGACTCTGGGCAAAAATAAATATGACATGGTGCAATAATACTGATCAATAGGTGTTCACTGTATAGTTATATTTGCGAGAGGAAACAATCAATGTTTCGATACGAACACGTTTTCACACACCGAAAGACCGAGACGCTCAGCCATTAACGTGTTATTTGTTTCGTTTTTATTGAAAAGTTTATTAAGTTGATGATGTGAATGCCGTTCAGATTATGTGAACTCATATCAGTGAGGGCGATACGGGGGGAAAAGACGTCGAGAGGACACCCCCAAAACGGTGTGTATTATCTCCTGATGACCCCACATTATCAAAAGGCGGAAAGGAAATATACAACTAGTTAAAATATCCGATGAAACTTAATTACATGAAAAACTACAATATAAGTTATTTATCCAAAACAAAAAAATATCCCCTTGTCAACTCTCTTCATAATTGGTTTATGCTACTGTACGGTAGCAAGTTTCATTGAATCCAAACTTAAGTATGCATATTCAATAACGTGTTCTAAGTTACAGTGTATGATTGAGGGAAAATATGTTAAGCCCATTTCAGATCTGTATGAGAAATGTATATTTGATTACTTTGTTTTACCACGTGCCGTAAAATATCTGAGCTCAGAATCAGTTGCTGTCGGAATTTGGTGTAAACTAATCGTTATATGAGGTATTGATGAATACAGTCTAAGACCAGTGATGCTCTATTCGCAAACAGTCTGGTCATTCATTCATTCATTTTGTATGGATTAGATGATTGTATTGTTGGCATTGGTTTCCCCGATATATTACTAGTGAGAATATTTTCTAGAAATGCATCGGGTACTAACGGGAGAGAACCACGTAAAGGTTGCCAACATTCCAAGTGAAAGTGTTTCTGTGGAAGGAACTGGATTCGATCTTGACACAGCCAGGTTGTCAGTCCGTGTCGTAAACTACTTGGCCACCATCACCTCCCAACAGTCTGGGGAAGTTTAATGAAATAAATCTTTCATTACAATAGCCATTTGTTCTTAACTCGCCTCGAAAAATTGAAACTTAACACACGTTCCCTGGATCTACTAAAACAGGGTAATAAACAAAAGCACTTATTTAATTCTGAAAATATACAAAATTATAAAAAGTTCACTATACTTGTTTTTATTTTGAGCTGATGTGTTCTGTGAGTACATGTCTCACCTTCTCCAAAACACAAATGATGAAAACACATGTGCATAAAGAATGACAGTTATGTGTTGGTACTGGCTGAAACGATTGGCACAGGCTGTCCTCAGTTTCATCGAGACTATTGAGTCATATACTCTCCTAGCTACCTTATCCATTTTAAAACTATATGAATGTTACACACATATGTTGCAAGTTTTATGTGTTGTTTAGAAAGATAAAGTGATGGCTCTTGTAAATATATATATATATATATATATATATATATATATATATATATATATATATATATATATAATTAACTTGTTACAAATATCCAGAGGGTATGAATCCGAAGGAAGTTGAAACCGGGTTTATGAGAGTGCTCAATGAAAATTCAGAGCAAAATATATTTTTTTGATGTTATTCCATTAGTTGCGACAAAACAAGTTTTGTTTCATTGGTGCAAATAGCGACCAACACATCGGGCTGGCGATGGAATTCAAATGGCATAAGTTTTAACTTCACTTTAACGGGAGATTGAAAATTGAAAATACATTGGAGGGGGAGGGGGACAGAGTTGGGGCTTTGTCTATAACGGTGACATGGGACATGAGAGGGGAGGGGGGAGGACCCCAACAAGTCGGGTTTCAAATTATTACGTGGGAGGTTTTTCACGTGTTTGTGCTGTGATGATCTCAATTTCGGCCGGGGTGGGAGGAAGGGAGATGGGGCGACGGCCAGAGTGAGTTAAATTTAAAATGAGAATAAAATTATGATTATAACCGTCATTCCTATTTTATTTTAATTCTAATAAGTAATTATCATGTGGATAAAAATGTTTGATAATTTTAATTTAGGGTATTAATTGCTACTTCTGCATTTTATTTATTTTATTTTAATGTTTTGTTTATTATTTGTAGTGAATTTTGTTGTGATTATACATTTTTTTTTGTGATTATATTATACCGAGATCAATACTAGTGGAATCATTTTATAAGAAGTTTTCTGGTGTTACTAGTTTTAGCATTAACAAAACCGATTATGATAACAATGATTACGCCTGCCAATCATACCTACGATAGTCGCAGTGATAATAGCCTTAATAAAACCCTTAATAAAAATAAAATTAAAATAAAAATAAAAATAAAAAATAAATAATAAATAATAAATAATAAATAAAAAATAAAAATAAAGATAAATATAAATAAAATTAGAATAAAAATAGAAATAACAAGTTTGTAAGAATATTAATGATAATAACAATAATAATAATAATAATAATAATAATAATAATAATAGTATTAAAAAATAATAATAATAATAATAATAATAATAATAATAATAATAATAATAATAATAATAATAGTAATAATGATAAATATCACCATCATTACCATCTTGCTACTTGTGAAGTCATTGGGCGAAATAAGTCGACAAGTGATGGTAGGCTTTTTTGTTCTACTACCAATGACAAGGACTAAGTACCAGTTAATAATTAAGTGTTCAAGGTAGTGATCGAAGGGTTAAGTAATTGAGATTATATTAGTCTAAGTGTTAATAGCTGTCCCAGTTATGGGTTTATGTTAGAATTGGTAGTATGGCTGATAGGCTATTGAGGCTGTGCGTTATAGGTAGTACGTAGAGATTTGATGTTATTGGTAGTTTAGAGGGGTGGTTATATATTTATAGATACATCATGACTTGTTGGGGTGGGATTGGGTGGTAAATTTGGGTGGGTGGGTAGGGGGTTATAGTGTGTTTTGGGGTAGATTATAGTGGGGGTTTAATGTTATCATTCATTTTTGTAAAAAAAAACAACAAAAAAACAAAAAAAAAGAAAACTTTTAATTTTATTTTTAAGTTATGTGGGGTTGGTGTGGGGTTAAGGTGGGGTATGTGGGTTGCTAAGGAGGTAGAGTCTACTATGTTTACAGTTGATAGATGTCTCTTGTTTTCTATTTAGGAGTTTGTTTTTGTCCTTAAAGCGGATAATTTCTAGTTTTTCATTTAAGCATAATCTACATGGAGAGTTTATCGATTTGCAGGTGCTGGATTTTTTCAAGATTTTCCACTTTAAGTCCAGTTTGGCCAGGATAGTCTGGGTTGTTGAAAGAGAGTTTATGGTTGTAGAATCTTTCCTTGAAGTTGGGTCCTGCCAGACCAATATAATAGTTAGTCTGGGATGGGTTTTCAGTTGAGGAGATAGATGCCTCATAGACCACTTCGGTTGATAGGCACTTTTGATTTAGGGGGCAGTTTGATTTGTTATTACAGTTGCATGTTCTTTTAGAATTTGAGGTTACTGGGGTGTTTAGTATTTCCATGTTGTGCTTTTTATGTTTTTTCTAAGTTGTCACCACAACAATAGCTGAGTTTTAGTGTATTCTTATTAAAAATTTTATGGAGTATGTTGTTATTGGGGAAATGAGTGTTTATTAAGTTCATGAATTTATCCCCTAATTTGGTTTTAGTTGAGTTGTTAAATGAAGGTGTATACCAGATAATTTTCCTATTTCTATTTTTGTTCCTATTAGGGTTATTTTGTGTAGTTGGAATATACTCTATTTTAGTATTTTTGTATCCACTCTCCTTTAGTGCTTTATTATAAAATTCTTATGTTTATTGAAGATATCTATATTGGAGGAGTTGTTGCTAATCCTTCTACTAATTGATTCCGGGATGTGTTTACTTACAGATCTAGGGTGGTTAGATAGTGGGTTGACATAAAGGGGGTAGGAATTATCTTTAGCATACGGCTCATAAGTATCTCTATTGAGGTTTAAGGTAATATCGAGGAAATTGACCTGTTTAACATTTGATGTTATTTCAGCCTTTAGGCCTATTCGTTTCATTTCTTTGGATATTATTTTTTTGGTTTGTTCACATTTTTGTCCGTTTGTGTTTTTAACGTACATAAGGCCATCATCTCTGTAGATGCCGATTGAATCGACTTCGAGATCTTTTGTTAGGTTGTATAGTAAGTACAGGCCAACCAAGTCTGTTACCTCGGCAGAGTCAAGAGAGCGCATAGATACATCGAATGAAGAGAAATGGTCTTTCTTTGTCCATTGTTCTTTGTTTTATTTTTTATTTTTTATTTTTATCTTTATTTTATTTTTATTAAGGCTTTTATTAAGGCTATTATCACTGCGACTATCGTATGTATGATTGGCAGGCGTTATTATTGTTATCATAATCGGTTTTGTTAATGCTAAAACTAGTAACACCAGAAAACTTCTCTTATAAAATGATTCCACTAGTATTGATCTCGGTATAATATAATCACATTAAAAAAAATATATAATCACAACAAAATTCACTACAAATAATAAACAAAACATTAAAATAAAATAAATAAAATGCAGAAGTTGCAATTAATACCCTAAATTAAAATTATCAAACATTTTTATCCGCATGATAATTACTTATTAGAATTAAAATAAAATAAGAATGACGGTTATAATCATAATTTTATTCTCATTTTAAATTTAACTCACTCTGGCCGTCGCCCCATCTCCCTTATTCCCACCCGGCCGAAATTGAGATCATCACAGCACAAACACGTGAAAAACCTCCCACGTAATAATTTGAAACACGACTTGTTGGGGTCCTCCCCCCTCCCCTCTCATGTCCCATGTCACCGTTATAGACAAAGCCCCAACTCTGTCCCCCTCTCCCTCCAATGTATTTTCAATTTTCAATCTCCCGTTAAAGCGAAGTTAAAACTTATGCCATTTGAATTCCATCGCCAGCCCGATGAGTTGGTCGCTATTTGCACCAATGTAACAAAACTTGTTTTGTCGCAACTAATGGAATAAAATCAATATATATATATATATATATATATATATATATATATATATATATATATATATATGTGTGTGTGTGTGTGTATATATATATATATATATATATATATATATCTACCGTATTGAATGATTATCTCTACACTGACTGTAAAGAATCAATCGAATACGTATGTATATAAACAATTATTGATAATGATTTTTCGCCTCCAATCGAGGATGGGCACTGTAGTAGGAGGTATTAATACAGCGTCAAACGCATAGCTTTAATGCATGTTTCTTCATAAATTGAACACTCTTGTCGTCGGCTGCCTACAATATATTTAAAACTCTCACCGTTTATGTATTGTTCATGATGCTCATGAGGGGTAAGACGTTGGAATTTGAGTCATAAACATGACTTGATCCGGGGTTTCAGATTTTTGACCGGCTTGAATAATTATCTCTACACTGGCGATTCCATACATATATATATATATATATATATATATATATATATATATATATATATATATATATATATATATATATATATATATTGGAAATTAGTGAGTGTTTCTGTTAATAAGCATTGTTTATATGTATCACTTTGAATTATTAAAGCAATAAACGATAAAAATCATACAATGAAATTAAAATTAACATATTTTGAATATATAATTTTCGATGATATACGTCTTAAATACATTTTTTACAAAAGAGGATGAATGAATGTGTTTTAGCTCCGATGATCATCGAAGGATTTAAGTTAACATTTAAAACAATAAGTGCATTGTATGGCTTTATAACAACACATATTACCTTTAATGATTACACTTTCTCTCGCTCTCTTTCTCTCTCCCTCTCTCTCTCTCTATATATATATATATATGTATATATATTATGTAATATTATTTGTTAATTAATTTTCTAATCACAGAGACTCTCCTTTATTCTTCAAGTTTTATTTCAAATTATTAAGACTAACAAAAAAGTTGAAAAGAAAAATAAGTTTATATTATAGTATAAACAAATCCCTACACTGCTATTCGAATTATTTACGAGCTACATTCAAGTATTATTTAGTAACCAGAATAGTGTAATGTCTATTAAAATAGGAATAGTACCGACACAACAATATACAGTTTCTACTATTTATTTCTACAGTGGGATACTTTTAAGATATGCTGTTTTATATTCGTTTACATATTTTTATTATCATATACATAAGAATATATATATATATATATATATATATATATATATATATATATATATATATATATATATATATATATATATATATATTTATTCTGGTACAGAAAAATTAGTACAACATTCGTACCGTCGGTTTCAAGCACGGAAGGTCTTGCCTATCCGGCTCTCTTCAGCTTCTGTTGAAACCGACGGTACGAATGTTGTACTAATTTTTCTGTACCAGAATAAATAAATATTATGCTCTTAATTTTTAACTTTAATTCTTAATTAATCGAGCACCCTGCTGGGATTTTTCCTACCATTTTACAAAGAAGTTATATATATATATATATATATATATATATATATATATATTTTTTTTTGATTGTATTCCATTAATTGCGACAAAACAGGTTTTGTTTCATTGGTGCGAGAAGCTACCAACTCATCGGGCGAAAGGAATTCAAATGGCATAAAATTTTAAGTTCCCTCTAACGGGAGATTGAAAATTGAAAATACATTGGAGGGGGAGGGGGATAGAGTTGGGGCTTTGTCTATAACGGCGACATGGGACATGAGAGGGGAGGGGGGGGGGGGGGGGAACTCCAACAAGTCGTGTTTCAAATTATTACGTGGGAGGTTTTGCACGTGTCAGTGTTGTGTCAATCTCAATCTCGGCCGGGGTGGGAGGAGGGGGATGGGGCGACGGCCGGAGAGAGTTAAATTTAAAATGAGAATTATGGTTACAACCGTCATTCTCATTTTATTTTAATTCTAATAAGTAATTATCATGTGGATAAAAATGTTTGATAATTTTAATTTAGGGTATTAATTGCTACTTTTGCATTTTATTTATTTTATTTTAATGTTTTGTTTACTATTTGTAGTGAATTTTGTTGTGTATATATTTTTTTATTTATTCCCTCTACTTTTTTTATATTTTTTTTTTTTTTTTTTTTTTTTTTTTTTAAATTGTGATTATATTATACCGAGATCAATACTAGTGGAATCATTTTATAAGAGAGGTTTTCTGGTGTTACCAGTCTTATCAATAACAAAACCGATTATGCCAATGGTAACGCCTGCCAATCATGCCTACGGTAGTCGCAGTGATAACCGCCTTATGTAAAAGCCTTAATAAAAATGAAATAAAAAAATAAATAAAGATAAATATAAATAAAATTAGAATAAAAATAGAAATAGAAATAACAAGTTTGTAAGAATATTAATGATAATAACAATAATAATAATAATAATAATAATAATAATAATAATAATAATAATAATAATAATAATAATAATAATAAAAATAATAATAATAATAAAAATAATAATAATAATAATAATAATAATAGTAATACTGATAAATACCGCCATCAATTACCATCTTGTTACTTGTGAAGTCATTGGGCGAAATAAGTCGACAAGTGATGGTAGGCTTTTTTAATTCCACTACCAATGACAAGGACTAAGTACCAGTTAATAATTAAGTGTTCAAGGTAGTGATCGAGGGGTTAAGTAATTGAGATTAGTCTAAGTGATATCAGTGTTGATAGCTGTCCTAGTTATGGGTTTATGTTAGAATTGGTAGTATGGCTGAGAGGTTATTGAGGCTGTGCATTATAGGTAGAGATTTGATATTATTGGTAGTTCGGAGGGGTGGTTATATATTTATAGATTCATCATGACTTGTTGGGGTGGGATTGGGTTGTAAATTTGGGTGGGTGAGTAGGGGGTTATAGTGTGTTTTGGGGTAGTGTATAGTGGGGGTTTAATGTTATCATTCATTTTTGTAAAAAACAAAAACAAAAAACTGTTAATTTTATGTTGAAGTTAAGTAGGGTTGGTGTGGAGTTAAGGTGGGGTATGTGGGTTGCTAAGGAGGTAGAGTCTACTATGTTTACAGTTGATAGATGTCTCTTGTTTTCTATTTAAGAGTTTGTTTTTGTCCTTAAAGCGGATAATTTCCAGTTTTTCATTTAAGCATAATCTACATGGAGAGTTTATTGATTTGCAGGTGCTGGATTTTTTCAAGATTTTCCACTTTATTATGGGAGTTTCTTTTTTGGTTTTTATTTTGTGGTAGTGTAGTGAAAGTCCGGTTTGGCCAGGATGGTCTGGGTTGTTGAAGGAGAGTTTATGGTTGTAGAATCTTTCCTTGAAGTTGTTGCCTGCCAGACCAATATAATAGTTAGTCTGGGATGGGTTTACAGTTGAGGAGATAGATGCCTCATAGACCACTTGGGTTGATAGGCACATTTGATTTAGGGGGCAGTTTGATTTGTTATTACAGTTGCATGTTCTTTTAGAATTTGAGGTTACTGGGGTGTTTAGTATTTTCATGTTGTGCTTTTTTATGATTTTTTCTAAGTTGTCACCACAACAATAGCTGAGTTTTAGTGTATTCTTATTGAAAATTTTATGGAGTATGCTGTTATTGGGGAAATGAGTGTTTATTAAGTTCAGGAATTTATTCCCTATTTTGGTTTTAGTTGAGTTGTTAAATGGAGGTGTATACCAGATAATTTTCCTATTTCTATTTTTGTTCCTATTAGGGTTATTTTGTGTAGTTGGAATATACTCTATTTTGGTATTTTTGTATCCACTCTCCTTTAGTGCTTTATTATAAAAGTTCTTATGTTTATTGAAGATATCTATATTGGAGGAGTTGTTGCTAATCCTTCTACTAATTGATTCTGGGATGTGTTTACTTACAGATCTAGGGTGGTTAGATAGTGGGTTGACATAAAGGGGGTAGGAATTATCTTTAGCATACGGCTCATAAGTATCTCTATTGAGGTTGAAGGTAATATCGAGGAAATTGACCTGTTTAACATTTGATGTTATTTCAGCCTTTAGGCCTATTCGTTTCATTTCTTTGGATATTATTTTTTTGGTTTACACCTCCATTTAACAACTCAACTAAAACCAAAATAGGGAATAAATTCCTGAACTTAATAAACACTCATTTCCCCAATAACAGCATACTCCATAAAATTTTCAATAAGAATACACTAAAACTCAGCTATTGTTGTGGTGACAACTTAGAAAAAATCATAAAAAAGCACAACATGAAAATACTAAACACCCCAGTAACCTCAAATTCTAAAAGAACATGCAACTGTAATAACAAATCAAACTGCCCCCTAAATCAAATGTGCCTATCAACCCAAGTGGTCTATGAGGCATCTATCTCCTCAACTGAAAACCCATCCCAGACTAACTATTATATTGGTCTGGCAGGCAACAACTTCAAGGAAAGATTCTACAACCATAAACTCTCCTTCAACAACCCAGACCATCCTGGCCAAACCGGACTTTCACTACACTACCACAAAATAAAAACCAAAAAAAAAACTCCCATAATAAAGTGGAAAATCTTGAAAAAATCCAGCACCTGCAAATCAATAAACTCTCCATGTAGATTATGCTTAAATGAAAAACTGGAAATTATCCGCTTTAAGGACAAAAACAAACTCTTAAATAGAAAACAAGAGACATCTATCAACTGTAAACATAGTAGACTCTACCTCCTTAGCAACCCACATACCCCACCTTAACTCCACACCAACCCTACTTAACTTCAACATAAAATTAACAGTTTTTTGTTTTTGTTTTTTACAAAAATGAATGATAACATTAAACCCCCACTATACACTACCCCAAAACACACTATAACCCCCTACTCACCCACCCAAATTTACAACCCAATCCCACCCCAACAAGTCATGATGAATCTATAAATATATAACCACCCCTCCGAACTACCAATAATATCAAATCTCTACCTATAATGCACAGCCTCAATAACCTCTCAGCCATACTACCAATTCTAACATAAACCCATAACTAGGACAGCTATCAACACTGATATCACTTAGACTAATCTCAATTACTTAACCCCTCGATCACTACCTTGAACACTTAATTATTAACTGGTACTTAGTCCTTGTCATTGGTAGTGGAATTAAAAAAGCCTACCATCACTTGTCGACTTATTTCGCCCAATGACTTCACAAGTAACAAGATGGTAATTGATGGCGGTATTTATCAGTATTACTATTATTATTATTATTATTATTATTTTTTTTATTATTATTATTATTTTTATTATTATTATTATTATTATTATTATTATTATTGTTATTATCATTAATATTCTTACAAACTTGTTATTTCTATTTCTATTTTTATTCTAATTTTATTTATATTTATCTTTATTTATTTTTTTATTTCATTTTTATTAAGGCTTTTACATAAGGCGGTTATCACTGCGACTACCGCAGGCATGATTGGCAGGCGTTACCATTGGCATAATCGGTTTTGTTATTGATAAGACTGGTAACACCAGAAAACCTTTCTTATAAAATGATTCCACTAGTATTGATCTCGGTATAATATAATCACAATTTAAAAAAAAAAAAAAAAAAAAAAAAAAAAATATAAAAAAGTAGAGGAAATAAATAAAAAAATATAATCACAACAAAATTCACTACAAATAGTAAACAAAACATTAAAATAAAATAAATAAAATGCAAAAGTAGCAATTAATACCCTAAATTAAAATTATCAAACATTTTTATCCACATGATAATTACTTATTAGAATTAAAATAAAATGAGAATGACGGTTGTAACCATAATTCTCATTTTAAATTTAACTCTCTCCGGCCGTCGCCCCATCCCCCTCCTCCCACCCCGGCCGAGATTGAGATTGACACAACACTGACACGTGCAAAACCTCCCACGTAATAATTTGAAACACGACTTGTTGGAGTTCCCCCCCCTCCCCTCTCATGTCCCATGTCGCCGTTATAGACAAAGCCCCAACTCTATCCCCCTCCCCCTCCAATGTATTTTCAATTTTCAATCTCCCGTTAGAGGGAACTTAAAATTTTATGCCATTTGAATTCCTTTCGCCCGATGAGTTGGTAGCTTCTCGCACCAATGAAACAAAACCTGTTTTGTCGCAATTAATGGAATAAAATAAAATAAAAAATACATATATTTTGCTCTGAATTTTCATTGAGCACTCTCATAAACCCGGTTTCAACTTCCTTCGGATTCATACCCTCTGGATATTTGTAACAAGTTAATTATATATATATATATATATATATATATATATATATATATATATATATATATATATATATATATATATATATATACCCAACTGTATATGTATATAGTAAGAGAGAGATAGAGGGGGAGGGAGACACGCGTAGTGAATAAGAAAAAAAAGAGTGAAAGAGAGAAAGAGAGTAAAATTAATAGAGAGGAGACAAGAAGAGAAGCCGTAATAGTAATAAGAACAGCCACCATTTTATAAAATGTGTCAGTATTTAAGATTACACACTTTCAGAAAATATACCACTGCACTCAGAGTGCGCAATATCAACTACATACTGTATTTAATATATATATATACATATATATATATATATATATCCTTTAGATAAGAGATTATTAATCTCAGATGTTGTATATAAATGGAACGTCTTTCATAGAATTAGAAACCATATTGGGATGACAGCGTGTAGTTTCAAGGACAGATTGAGAAATCATGCGAACTCATTAAAGGAACCTCGTACTAAATCGGTCAAGACACCTACAACATTAGCTAAATATGTTAGGGAACTCTGTAATAAAATCATTTAGTTAAGCCTAAAATGGTTTATATTAAGTAAAGCAAAGAAGTAAAAACATAAAATAATGTAAGAGATGCAACCCATGCACTCTGTAATCTTTCCATATAGTAATGTCTAAAGACAATTTATTGAATAAGAAACAGGGAGTAGCTCACAATTGTTTTTATGAAACCGAATACATTTTCTCTCGTCACAAACCTTTATAGATACCTGACGTATACATTCCCCATCAACGCTAATTAAATAACTATTAACAGTATAAGGAACGTCTATGGTGAGGTAGGTAAAATAACATAGAAGCTTAGGAGTATATTAGGAACACAAATATCGGCGATTATAAGCTACTTAATATGGATGTGATCATATACAGCATAATTCAGGACAACAGGATAGGTGTAACTAATCGTATGTATAAGCAATGGACAGCAATAGTAGATTATAAGTAAGATTGGAGGGGGATAACCGATGTGTATCTGTATTAGGAATTAAATAGGCTACAGTTTACAATTCAGATAAATAAAGGATGATTCATTGGAACCTAAGAACAGCTCGCGTCTAATATGCACGCTACTTAAATGTTTAATGTAGATAGGGAGGTATGAATTGAATACATTTTAATATAGATATATACATGCATTGAATGTATTAAGATTTTTACGACAGGATTAGATGGGAAAAACTTTTTTACTGATAACTCAGGGTATCTTTTAATCCCAACTGTAAACATCAATGGAATAACATAAGTTTGTCAATTTTAAGCAGATAATAATATATAACCCCGTTCCACAAATATATTTCTGAGGTTCACGATCCTAACAGTAGGGAGGGGATTACTTTTCATCAGTTTTTACTTTTTTTAGCCTTAAACATATAGCGTGATAAATCACTAACCAATTTAATAGTATCGATGAATACATAATAATATAGTGTTATAGTGTGGTTGACGTCCGGTAGTGTAGATAGGGATAGGGGTCGGATATCTAATTTGAACTATTTTCCAGCTTATGAATCACCTAGATGTTCTCACGAAAATAGCCCAAATCATTGCCTCTAATAGTGATACATACAACCATTATTGATCTAGCAGTAGTGGTCATGTGTATTTGTTTTACTTAGATCATCTACCATGAAATTGAAAATAAGACTACGGCATAAAGAAAAAATAATGTGAAGCGTTAAAATAAATACGGAAAACAAAACAAATCTACACTTAATATTGATTATAGAATAACTTATAAGGGAAGCTAAGATAATCAGAATTACTTGTAGGGTCAAAATATCATGGTGTATGTAGTATTTAGAACTAATTGAAAAATATTAATCCAATGTCTAAACGTTACCTATCAATGAATAATTTTATTCGACAGGAAAAGATCTAATATAGATTTTAAAAAAAAACAGAGACCACCACTTTATCAAGGCCGAGGCCACCCGTGGACAAGCGTTAATGTGATTTCTATTCATCCCCCGTCCATGAGATTAGACACAAGTGTCAGTGGAATGACTTGGATTTGAACCTGGCACACCCAGGCTCTCAGTCCGCGTCGATACCAACTAAGCCACTATGCTATCCCCTAAATTATATAGATTGGTTTCGTTATACATATCATATATATCATGACAACTTTTGTTGACATTCGTGAGTTTGGAATCTTGTTATTTTAAAAGTATTCCCATTGTAAAGAGCGCAGCATTTTAAAGGCATTTTCACATAGAGATTTAAAAATATATTTTTAATAATAACTCATATGGTATTATAATCAATGTAAATGTAACAGAACAAGGGAATAAAAAACATTAAAATGGAATACATCATTTGTATTGACTCTGTATATAGTTTCGTATTCAAATGAAGAACATATATTTATATATAGCCACAAGATTAATGAAGAAAATCATGCGATGAGAATTATCTTTGAATTAATTTTAGTAGTATATTAATAAACAATATGCATCACTTGCTAAAATAGAAGTCTTAAACTCAATTAAAATCGCTGGAAGTGTTGCGTGATTCATATTGCTAACTCCGAATTGTTTCTAGAAGATGGCAGACCTCTAAGGGTCGCACGTGAGTCACAAGGTTTTCTTTCTGAACGTTTGCTTATCACGTCACGCTAATGTTTTTGTTTTTTTTTCAGATTAAGTACTTTTTATGTACAGATCCAAAATTGACATACTAATGTTGTTTGGTTTACGTTAAGCAAAACGATTAATAACATAATTTGCGCTGAAATATATCTGTTCTGAAAATGTTTTGTAAAATACATTAAACAATCTTTGTGTTTGGACTATATATGCACTTTGCTCACTTATATATATATATATATATATATATATATATATATATATATATATATATATATAATACGTTGATTTTTGTATTCATACGTGGATACATTATTTCCGAATTCATATCAAATTGCGGGATTGTCTGACTTTTTGTTTTCTTTCTAATGTACATCTCTCTTATGCCTTTTTTATTTCAATAAGATAGGACTGAACAAGTGCGAGTTGAAAAAAAACAGGAGTCATTACTGATGACAGAGAAAAGTACTCACTGTAACTTTGCTTCATTGTTTTCTTTCTTTTAAGGAATGTGATTCCTTCAATTATTAGCAGGTAGGATTAGGCGGCAATACGCCGGATTAAAAAAACAGGTTAAAATATAAAAAACGTTTGCGGTTCAAATGAAATAGAAACGGAGAACTAGTTTCTCACTTCAACACATGATAATAAAGACAGAAACCGGACAAACCTGGGACGTTTATATCAAAAGATACGGAAAGAAAAAACACATACATCGGTATACAAAGTAAAAAAGTAATAAAACAAAAACAGAAAAAAAACGTCATATTATTGTGACAGATTTGCGTCGGCTCTCGTCGGTCAGAATTCTGTGGGACGGGACGGATATACATTTACAAATAAATACACATTTCTATTTATTATTAACTCCCTCTCTCTCTCTCTCTCTCTCTCTCTATATATATATATATATATATATATATATATATATATATGTATATTTGTTCGTGTGTAAATGTGTGTGTATATGAATATCTTATACTTTGCTTATACGATGAAATAATTGCAGGTGCTTGCATTCGTGAAAGCCAAGTAAAAGCCGATAAAATATTTCTGAAGCTTTTCTATTCGGGTTGGGATGGGAGGAACTTAGACCATGAGTGTCAAGAATTGTTTGATAAATATGCGATAAAATATGTTTTATTAATTAACTTTATTTTATTTTTAGACGAACTTACGAATATTAATTCCAACTTCGCAACGATGTCATTTTTAGACCGCGCAAAAATTCCTGAAATTATTTCCCTGAAAAAAAAAAGAATGATACAAATAGGTAGAAAGAAAACGAAGGCAATACTACAGAAAGAAATGAAAAACAAACAAACAGGTTGAAAGAAAACGAAGGCAATAACACATATAGAAATGAACATTTAAATTATGATCTGGTAATTATTCATAACTGAGTTTATGTCAGTAACATTTATGATATTGTTTTTAATGTTTTCGTGGTAAAAAAAGTAAATTAGATGATAAATGTTTACGCCAAGTAGAGTGGATATATCTATATCCGGAATTATATGAAGATAAATGAGTCTATATAAGATAGTGTGAACTTGTTCTTAAAAAGCCGGATATGCGAACTTCACTTGACTCGCGCCAATGAAGGATTGGCATCCAGATATTTAACCAGCAATTTTAAACACAAGGTGGGTCGACTGTAGTTTAGTAATTCATTCAATTAAAATAATTTTTCGGCCTTGGGTAGTGCTAAACAACCTCTATCACTGACGGTACAGCATTAGATATTATATAAAAGGATAACTTTGCTTTTCAACTGATGATTTGCGTTTCTTCAGCGCTGGCTCTAACTTGGGTCTCGACTCGGAACTCCCATCGTATATCAACAGATGTGAGAAAACATTGTAACATCAAATAAAGTTAGCGATAAAAAATTCCCTTTCTGTTTTTCGAGTCTTTAAAGTATTCTGATTAGATAATGGAGCAATCATTCTACGTGGAAAGATCAACTTACTCAAAATCAAATATATCCTAAGCGTATAACCACTACTAGATCATTATTAAGATAAATGTTACAGCTAACATATTTATTTTAAATACTTTTTTATCTCCATGTGAAACCAATACATTTTCTCACATTTGTATTATTTCTCTTCATCTAAACTTCTGCTTGGTGTATCTTAAAATATTTACTAGATAGATATATTAATATGTTTCCAGTTTAGTATTTATGATTGTTCATTAATTAAAATTAGTTAAATTCTGACAACAAACATTGTCTGCACCTTTTATCTAGCTACTGTCCCGAATTTTTTGTCAGCTTGTGAGTATTGTATGAGCAGGTTAATTAACTTGTATATATATCAAACTTACTATCCATATCCCAAAACGGGACAGGTACCAACATTTTTTACCTTCTAATAACGTAACACATGCTAACGCATTATAATACTTATATAACTGTTGAGTGGGGTGAACAAGCAATCTCAAATGATGAGGTGCCGCAGTCTGTATCCTCAACAACACTTTTAATCTTCCCAGGTTTATACACCTGGTGCTCCGGTGACAACATAGTTAACTGCCCGCGTACATGCTCTAATAACATTATCAACGACTGTTCTGTCTGGCGTAGACTAAACGTTAGTGCCAATAACTGAAACTATCGTTGTACAAAACAGCCCAGTTCACTTATGTCTGCTGTTACAGCGTCGGTTATATTGGTCATTTCCTCTCTAAATACCCCTATCTGGGAGAACAACTATGTTATACTACCCCTGTTTTCCCTAATTCCGGCCTAGTCATGTTCAATATTGATACGGTTTCGCTTGCCACTTGCTACAGTACCTTTTGGTTCTTTTCTATAACCTCCAATCGTCTTTTGATTAGTTCCACATCAGTCTAAACGGATTGCATTTCTCACTATTACTAACACTAATCTCTTCTGTTTAGTCTGCAGAATCTCGACCCCTCTTAGATAAAGTCTCATATCCCTCTATTCGTTTACCATTACCTCCGTGTTCATTCACAAGAAGTACAACCGTCGGGCATAATTCTTGTTGTCCGAGTAATTATCGATTATCTGTCCTTCACTCCCTTCATGTCCTTATTACATCCCCGCTCAGTCGTTCCAGCAACAACTTGTACGGGTGTAGATCTGTTATTAACATGATATCCATTTGGATCTAGTTATAGATGCTTCACTGGCTTTCGTTACATATCTCTATCCTTAAATACTTTTCAATCTCTAGGGTAACATCCAAGATAACGGTTCGCATCACAACTACAAGCACCATACATGCATGAGGGACCTTCCTGTGCATGACGAAGCCAATAGATGCAATACAGCTAAAGCTAGACTGTCAGCAAAATACCTTACCATCTTTTACTTGGCCTTCCTACTCTTGTATTGTAGGGTGACTTGTTGACCTCAACCCTAACTTCAGGGGAACTTCTTCAACCAATTTGGTTACCTTCACTGCTCTCCGTCTTTTCTAGAGTTAGGATGGGGGTATTTACCCCTCTTCTTCCCACTCATTTAGTTCCTCAACCGACTCAGCAACAAGATTCGAGTCACCCTCTCTTTCAACTGGGGTCTCTGTTGTCTATCGCAGCTTCTCCTTGACCGGAGAGAAAAACCTAAGCCTCCTTCCCCCCATTCAGATTCACTACCATTCACTAGACTTTTCATTACGCGGCCACGCTGCATTTTATAACTTGTGCGTTTCTCTAGTCCATTACCTTAGCGGCATGGGGCACGCTGAGGTTCGGCGTCTTATACTCTAACCCCCGATCTCTCGCTACTCTGTAGCATTGACTCTCATGTCCGAACTGACCACATGTCGGGAAATTCGTCTTTAACGAGCGGGGTGAGGCTCAATAGTTTGTGTGGCATGCTCTCGGACCGATTCTGTCGTAACGGTAGGTCCAGCGAATCAACCCGTATCTGTCTAAATTGGCTCTATAGAACCCACGCCGAATATCCCATGCATCTCTCCTAAGATCAACTTCCTCCTCCAAATCGTCTACACCCCCTAACTTAGATCGGGGCTCTAGACTCCTTTTTCTTCCCGACACCCTCTCTCAATGTCTGGCTCTCATTTTACTTTCGCCCCTCCCCACACGTTCCCACAACCTTATGCTGTATCTTCCCTAGACTTTAGCTAAAAAAAGGTGAATGTGAGACCACTCACACACATATTTATATATATATATATATATATATATATATATATATATATATATATATATATATTCTTCTTTCTCACATGCGTCAATTCCGATCTACAACGGTATCTTCAATGATTGATTTGTATGCCCACTTGACACAATCATACGCTGTTTTAAATATATATATATATATATATATATATTTATATATATATATATATCAACTTTGTATAAAGAGAGTGACTACCCGCAGTATTTGGCTTTTCAGATAGCAAAATCGTAAGCACATATACTTCTAACAAACAGGCGAAAATGTACCGAAACGAAGACAACGGAGCAGTGCGTGTCATTGGGTAAAAAGATGAGATCATAGAGAATATAGAGTTAACACATAAAGAAATATGTTGAACAATATGTTTTTTCTATAAAGGAATAAGAAAATCTGAAGCCAGAGCGGCCTAAAAGGAAATGAGAGAAAATACAAGACAAAAAAAGAGAAATACAAATAAAATGGTGGAGAATAGCTTCGTACATTGAACAGCTAATCTGAATGTCATAAATGATGACGAGAAAATTTGTGCGAATATAAATTAAGACAGTAGGATTTTTTTATTCATTTAATTTCTTTTCTCACTTTTGTTCACCCCAAACAACAGTGAGACGTAAGGGGCGACTTTTATTATGGGACATATTTATAGAGGGGCATCCTAAGTTGGGAATTGTGTAGCAAGACATTTGTTTACACTACATTTAAATTTCAGCATGATGGGAAAATAGGTAGAAAGGAAGTCATTCTACAGGTAAGGAGTCCGAGGAAAGAAGCTATTTAAGAAAAAAAGGTTTTCCGGCATCTGCAGACCTCTTCAATGAAAGAATTGGGGGTTTTCTGCTAGTCGGGTTTATCGAGGGTATTTACGTTCAGGAGATACAAGTGCAGTAAGTTCATCGGAGCACATTCCGTGGACGTACTTGTAAAACAAGCACAAGGATGCCAAACTCCAGCAATGGCTAAGGGGCTGGAGTGTGGAAAGGTGTGAGGCACCTATATGGTTTGGGATGTTTTTTGCACTCTATATAAGGTGAAGAGACTAGTGCTTGGAGTACCGAGAAAGATGTTCGGAAAATTATAGAGTAGAAATGCGTACACATACGCACACACACACATACCCACACATATATATATATATATATATATACATATATTATATCTATATATATCTCTCTCTCTCTCTATATATATATATATATATTATATATATTATATATGTATATGTATTATATATATTATATATATATTATATATATTATATATATATATATTATATATATATTTTTATATATATATAATTTATATACATATTATATATTATATATATCATATATATATATTATATATATATTATATATATATTATATATATATTTTATATATACATTATATATATATTATATATATTATATATATATTATATATATATTATATATATACATATATATACATATATATATATATGTATACATGTATATATATATATATCTATATATATATATGACGTAGAATATATACTAGAGAAAGTGAGATTATGGAGTAGAACAGAGTGAATACATAGAATAGGAGATGTGAGAACATAAAGTAGAACACGAACTAAAATTATATAGAAAAAAGTAGGGAATATATATATAATAATAACTGTGCAAGTATAGCGTAGTTCGTTTTAGTCTTTGTGTGAAATCATCTAGAGATAGAGACTCGACAAAAACACTGGTCCTCATACCCACACTTGGTCGGTATCCGGCCTATAACAATCTGTCATTAATATTTTTATTAATTTTTAAAAACTTTTTTTCACTCCAAACAAACCATATTGCTGCTATTGCGGAATGGGGTACTACTATAGGAGTAAGATTTTTTTACAGTGGGCTAAGTAGCTAGATCTTTTTTCATATTTCATTTAACATGAACACAGACAAGTAAACTATTAGAGAGCAGTTAAATTAGCATTTTTGTTCTAATTAAACGAATTAAAGTTTACTGAATCGCAGAGCTAAAAATTATTTAACAAGTTAGTTTCCCTGAATAAAGTATATTTTAACTACTAATACATCGTTTATATATATTCTGTTTGTTTAGCAGCATTACTTCCAACAAAGCCTTGATTAAATTTCCATTGCCCTATCGGCAGGGCCACGGATTCGCCGACTGCAGGTCTACGCCCCTGCCCCGAAAACGGGGCAAATGTAAGCCGTGTGTGGCGACTTGTAATGTCTGAGGATGGATCCTGCTTACTGAATCATTTTTCCACTCTGGATCTAACTTCGTCTCGACAGGCGATCAGAGAGGCTCGATCCCACTCAAGGAACTGGTCATGTTATGTCCTAGTATCTCTAAGTTCATCTTCAACTGTATTATTTAATGATACTTCAAATAATCATAACCGGGTGTCTCTTTTTAATTTTGCTTTCAAATAGATACTAGACGGTGTGGCCGTGAGGCAATCATGTTGAGAGCAAATAAGATAACACGTCAAAGATTAATATTTAAAAGAGTAATGTTTTCAAATGGAAGTGTTTTCAAAGAGTAATGTATTTTGTGTGTAGTGTTTTTAAAAGTAATATTTTCTAAAAGAATGTTTTCTAATAGTAGTCCAATGTTTTACATAATTAGTGCAATGTATTCTGAGAGAAATGTATTGTGAGAGCAATGTTCAAAAGAACATCCTTTCATTTTTTGTTATTCATTTTATTTTTCAAAAACAATATAACATAAGTAGCTTACTTGAGGATTCAATTTCACAACTTTATTCGACATTAATAACTCGTAGACGGTTGATATGCCGTAAAACGAACCACACCAACTGACTCATCAAATGATGATTTGTTTTTAGGATCATTACCACACGCCCTGAACGCTCAGGATGCTACCAAACATATACATGCTGAGGCAATATCTAGTACCCTGTTATGTATAACTTATTCTCTGATGTAATCAAAGATTAGCGAATGATACGGTGGTTTAGTTTGCAATTGAACTTATACATCCGGCTTCTATAATGAAATGCTGTTTTTGTCAGCTATTTGTGACACATCATTCTTGTAGATGAATTCGTCAATGTTTAATTTTACTACGTCGCGTTCTTTAATTATTTTCATTACGTAAACTCCTACATCCGACTTCTATAATGAAATGCTGTTTTTGTCAGCTATTTGTGACACATCATTCTTGTAGATGAATTCGTCAATGTTTAATTTTACTACGTCGCGTTCTTTAATTATTTTCATTACGTAAACTTCTACATCCGACTTCTACAATGAAATGCTGTTTTTTTTCAGCTATTTGTGACACATTGTTCTTGTAGATAAAATTCGTCAATGTTTAATTTTACTACGTCGCGTTCTTTAATTATTTTCATTACGTAAACTTCTACATCCGACTTCTACAATGAAATGCTGTTTTTTTTCAGCTATTTGTGACACATTGTTCTTGTAGATAAAATTCGTCAATGTTTAATTTTACTACGTCGCGTTCTTTAATTATTTTCATTACGTAAACTCCTACATCCGACTTCTATAATGAAATGCTGTTTTTTTTCAGCTATTTGTGACACATTGTTCTTGTAGATAAAATTCGTCAATGTTTAATTTTACTACGTCGCGTTTTTTAATTATTTTCATTACGTAATCTTTTTAAGTTTTCATTTGTAAACCCATTTTATTAGAATAAATAATACTAAAAATGAAGTTGACATCTTAAAAGAAGAAAAAATAAATATCGTATTCATATAATGTAAAGCAAAGCTGGATGTCAGCGCGGCCGCTTACGGAAATGAGTTGAAATAAAATATAGAAAAAGTTAAAATGCAAAAAATACCATGGTGAATATCTGCTTTATCCATAGGTAACATCAACTGAATGTCATGAATGAAGAAAAGAAACTTCGTGATGATATGGAATATTAAAAACATGTGATCAAAACCTGGCGAATATATTTATGGGAGTAAACAATAAACAGAAATGAAGAGATCAGAGAAAATACACCGTACGAAGAAGAACTTGATGAAATTCAAAGACATGCCAAACGTATTTTAGACGAAATATAACATTTATCAGAATATTATTTCCCATGTTAACATTAACAAATATGAAATACAAGGTGGTCGCTAGAAAAGCGAGACATTTGAGGTTGTAAATTTATTGCTTAAATTGTATTTTGTTTACATTTTATTGCGTTTGACTTATTCACTTCTTCGAATTGCACGGACACATTTGGAGCATCTGTGAGTATATTATCATATGAGTCTTTGAAAAACTTTATGAAGGTTATTCTTTGTAAAAATAAATTACCGTTTGACAAACTTCCCTCTTCTCTAACGACTATACTGTAGTTTTGAAATATTTGATTTACTTGTTAATTTGACTATCGATTATACTGTGTAGCTAGTAGGATACAATGCTACTCGATAATAATGGTTTAACAGATCGTTTGTTGGACAATGATCGCCACCTCCTAAGTACCGGAAACACTCGGTGGAATAGGTAGAAGATTACTTAAGAGGAATTTATTATCTAAGAGGTCATTCAACAAGTATTTGTTTACATTATACTTCAAGAAGAGTACGCTGTAGTCGGTTGGGAAACATACTCCCGATATCTTGTTCCACAGATAGGATTTCCAGAAAATAAACTTTGTTCTGTTTGGAGTTGGGTAAAAAAGAGATAAAGAAAGGTTATTTGCTGTGCTTGTAGATAGATGAGTTCTTCTTGTGAATGTCTTACATGAGGGAATATCGTTTGGAGCTTAGTCGAGCATCTACCATGAACATAACGATAGATACAGGGAAGCTAGCAGCATATCATCTGTGTAAAAGAGTCTGTAGGAACACGAGGATATCACCTCCCACTAGATTGTGAATAAAGAGTGCTCCGAGCGGCACCTCAAGCGATATGCCAGCAGTACTCTAGCGTAGATAATGTAATAGGAAAAGAACGCTTCATTTCGTATTTTGAAATAAAAACATTTGAAAACAATAAAACGACGCTAACAAAACAACACACTCAAATTACAACGAAGAACATGGAGGAAGAGAATAAGGAAGTTACATTTCCAATACATAATTTAAAAAATAAAAATATGAGATATTTCCAACATAAGCCAATATTGTGTACAATTGCTTTAGGCAAAATGGTATTTTGTGAGACAGGATAATATCGGCATTAATTTCCTTGGAGATACCACAATATGGTCTCCATAAAAAATCTGACGAATAAGTGAATATATTTTGAATCGTTCAATTAGAGTTTATTTAACGGAAATAAACAACAATATTATTCGTACTACCGTACAATATTACCAAGTGTCTGTTTCAAGGGAATCATGTTTCCCTTGTCCACCACTACATAATAAGAGTTAGTGATCGTTACCTCTAGACATAGGGTTAATAACCATCAGGTTTGTTTTGGAGTTACAAAGGTCGGGGTTTGTATTATTTGGATGATTCAGACTGTTGTCTTCATCTTGGATGTTATTCTTTTAACATTACGTTCTCCAGGTTCGTTTTATCTAACTGGATTATCTTTATATCGAACTCAAGAATCTGTACGGAAATTCGAACGAAACACGAAGGTAAATTATATCATTACGTCACAAGTAATTCTTGAATAATTCTAAATTATATTCTTAGTACTGTCTATATATTGAACCTTCAACCTCCAGAAGACTGTCACTTAGATTTGAATTTTACTTGGCCTTTAATTCATGTCTATTTAGACAATTCTATCATGCATCGTGAGATTCTTTAAAACTATTCTTGTTTTAGATATGTAGTATTACTACTTATTACTATACATAATTGTAAATGGTTTAATAATCTATTATCTATAAGTGATGGTTTCCATAATGTATGCAATTCTATACTAGGTCTACTTTGTCATCCAGCATATTTGCGGCTTCTTTTTGACTGCTTTCTTTCCACCGTTCTTTTCTTAGTATAATTTTACTTCGTCTAACAAAAGAAGATCGTCTCCTTTATTTCTTTTATTTGGTCAGCCATACCCGAATTCATGAGGTATAAAGTCATTTTTTAGAATAACATTTAAGATTAGAACAATAGTCGGAATAATTGAAATAGTAGAAATAATCATGTTCCATCTAACAATTCCCGAAAAATTAAAAGCATGATTGTATTATTTTATTGTTATTTTACTGGAAATAATGTGTTATAATTAATTGATGCGTTAGCTAATTCGTTATAAAAGTTAGTATTAGAAACGTGTGCAAAGCATACAATTTACAGAATGCTGCTTGTGTTGCATTACCCGTTCTTTTGGGGTACCCGGTCAGATCCAACAAGAATGACAAAGAACAGAACCTATATGGAAACACTTTGGTGTTCTTTATTTCCCATCACCGGTTTAGGCCGGCTACGCACACACATATGAAAAAATCTTTTGACATACTTTCGTCTCGTGAAAGTATTCTTCTTGCTGAGGTCACATACTTGGTTTCCGCTGGAAACTCGTTCATATGTACATCCAATTGGAAAGCAATTTGCTCTGCATTGTCTATCCGAGCGTGAACTGAAGCAATTGCTCAACAAGCACTTCCAATTGTCTGTTTGATGAAATACAAGTCAGGGGATTTCCTCACAGTTCCATCTTGCTTATCAGTCGCATTTTTAGTCAACGGACACGAAAGCCTAACAGCAAAACGGGCTTGCGTATCATAGCCAATAAAGCTTCATCGGTACAATCTCCATCGGTAAACTCCATTCTTCCGGTACTTCGATACTCCGATCATCAAGCGTTCCGGCCCTTCGCGTTTCTGAAACCGCCGCGTTTCAAGTATCCCTTGCACTGCAGAATCTTCTCTATTTTAACAGTTATCAAGTCGCTTTCTTTCTTTCTTTCTTTCTCGACGCACCATCTACAATGGACTCGTGCACAATTTATTTTTTGCCACTCTTTATTATCTTACACTTGGATAACAAGGCATACCTATTTAACTTGTGCGCCATTAATGCCTCAATACTTGGGTCTATTATCAAATTATACCCATATTTACTTACCTTTTGATTATAAGAAAGTTGGGCATGCGCTTTATTTGTAATGTGCGAAAAATACAGCCTCTGAAAACGTGCCTTCTAGATTATGAGAAAAATTAAATGTTCCTTGGTATGGAAAAGTTTCAATGCTAAGGAACATATTCTACACATTGATATTATATATATTTATTGACCCCCCCCCCGAATGAATTTTTAAAATTTTACAATTTTAAACATTTAAAAAAGTGTTCCTCCAATAATATTGAAAACATATTACAAAACAAAGTTATTTTTATTTACTGCATCTTGTTAATAACCATGGATTAATGTTGAATTATTAAAATGACGGTTTAGAAAGCAAAACAACGCGATAATTTGTTTAATAAATTTAAACAAATTATTTAACTTGTTCGGCGATATAGTTCATTTCTTAGAAATTAAATGACATTCAATACCATTTTCACCGAACATAGTTTTAATAATTCAAAATTCAGCAATGCTTTTTACCAAGAAAATTACATTTTTATTAAATTACGCCTTTTCTCTTGTACAGACAGTTTATCATAGCACAGACTTTCAAGCGAAAATGACTATTAAGAAATGTTAATTAAAAAAAGGTATGGAATGTTTTTTTAATTTGCCAAAAAGGTGTTATATCGCTGAAAAATTAAAGTTTCAGTAAAATAATGAAAACATATTTAAAATTATCGTATTGTTCGACTTTCTAAAGTTCATTTAAATAGTATCTTGAATTTAGTTTTAAAATATTTATTTTTATGTATTATGCTTCGTAAATTATAGAAAAGTTGTTTACCCTGATGTAATAAATGAGAATTTCTGAAAAATCAGTCAGTCTATCTTATCGTGACGTTTGACTTCGAACATTTGAAATTGTAAAATGTATTATTATTCTAACGTATTACCATTATATTTTTGGTACCGATGGAATATAAATATTCATACGCGTCACTAACAACATTTTTATACAATAGTTGTTGATTTGCTAGCAACATTGCTTCCCACAAAGCATTCATCTAATGATGACTGGTTTCGGGCATGATTTTTCAGACGAAGTATCAGTAACACGAGTCCAAAGCGCTCAATTTGTATCACACGATGTAACAAAACTGTTGGGTTGTCGTTACTCTGTTGGATTGTTATATACACCCTGATGCTGTTAGAGCCTTATTCTGTATCCTTTTTATGTATTTCTTCTTATTTGATGTAAAGAGTCCAAGTTTAGTTAGGAATGCGTAGGTTAAGTTGTGCAATGAAACATCTGCATCTGACTTCGATAAGTAATTCAATTGTTTTCCAGCAATTTCTGACACATTCTTCTCGTAGGTAACAAATCAACAATGTTTAATTTTTACAGGTCGCGTTTTTAAAAATTATTTTCATTTCATAATCTGCTTAGTTTTCGTCTAGAGACTTTTTTTTCAAATGCTTACAAAGGAGTAGTAAAAATGTGACAGTTTATTGCAAGATTAAGTACTTTTTGATATTTTTTTATTCGTAGTGCGTCTTAAATAATCAAATTTGATTTATTGCGTACGCACAGTGTCGCTTATCTCTATATCACTATCTTCTTTTTTCTATAAAGAGTATTTCCAAAATGATATCAATTGCGAAGTGCTAAGAAGTAAGATGAACTATGAAGTCGTTAGAAAGATTTGCAGTCAGGAAATAAGATCGGATAAATATCGTTCGTATTAAAAAAATAGTATGAGAGGACCAAACACGATGAAGGAAATGAACAAATAAAATTGTGTTCATTCTATTAATTTTTCCAGGTACTCGCATAATATTCTTCACCATTCAACTAAGACAAGCACTCTTCATTAATCCGTAATCTCGGGTTGTTTTCGTCTTGAGAGGAGAGAACTCACTAGTAAAAACAAATACATTCATCCAGTTATAGAAGACCAAGGTCTCCGAGCCAAGGACACTTGTAAAATGTATTTCTCCTCTTATTTCTCCGAGTATTATTTTTATACAGTTGAAATATAAATTATCTAAACCACTAGTATAAAACCCGTTAATTTAACATTTTAACAAGTTCCGTTCTTTAATTATTTTGATTACGTAATTTGCTAAAATGTTCATCTAGAGACTGTGTCTGTAAGTTTCTGTCCATGTCTAGAACAACATAGAGTTGAAATGTTAAAAGAAGAAAAAACTGTGGTTCTAATAAAATGTAAAGCCAACCTGGATGTCAGAGCGGCCCCTAAAGGAAATAAGAGGAAATACAATGTAGAAAAGGTAAAAAAGAAAAGAATAAAATGGCGAATATCTGCTTCATACATCGCTAAGCTTATCAGAATGTCATGAATGGCGAAAAGAAAATTCGTGAGAATATCTGATAGAAAAAAGGGATCCAAACCTGGTGAATACATATATATATATATATATATATATATATATATGAATAATAATTGAACGCGAGTATCATCAAGAAAGAGACCAACGAAGGCGTAAGTAAAACTTGTGGAAATATTCTTTACTGCAACACAATGTACTTTTTGATATTCTTTATTCTTAATGCCTCTTGCATTATTTGATTACATTTCTTACACGTAAACCGTTTCGCTGACCGATCATTATTGTATTATTATTATTAGTAGTAGTAGTATTAGTATTATTCTTATTCTTATTATTATTCTTATGATGATGATGATGATGATGATGATGATGATGATGATGATGATGATGATGATGATGATGATGATGATGACGACGACGACTACTACTACTACTACTACTACTACTACTATTATTATTATTATTACTTATTTTGATATGAGGGATATGCCCGAAATAATATTGATAGAAATATCTATGTTCATTTCCACTAAAATACGAAATCTTAACTACCAGTTATTTAGGCAAGACTTAGTCATCCTATCTCAGATTAATTGTTAAATTCTAGTAAGTACTAGATATTATTAAGAATTTTGTTAAATTTTAACTCAGAAAGTACTACTGGAAAAATTAATTCGCATAAAAAAGAATAGTATAAAAGGACCGAAAACAATGAATGAAATTAGTAATTTGAATTTTTTTCATTCCATTTGTGGTTTTTAGTTCTTGCAAGATATTCTTCGTTATTCAAATGAAACACATCTATATCATCAAATTTCATCTTCTAGTAACTTTTTTACCTTGGTTAATGGTAACATATTCGTAAAAAAAACAAATGCACTCATTCAATTTTGAACGACTAATGTCTTCTAATAAATGACGATTGTAAAATGTATGTTCCACTTATTTATTCAATTGATGTCTTCATACACTTGTAATATACATTATTTCAACTATTAATATAATATTTGACCAACTTTAATTTAAAAAAAGTTACGTGCATTGATTATTTGATTACGTAATTTACTTACATGTTCGTCTAGAGAATATGTTTGAAATGCTGCCGACTGACCTAATAGTACTAAAAGTAGAGTTGGACTCTCATGAGAAAAAATAAAGAAAACAACGTTCTAATGTAATGTCAAGCAAACCTGGATGTCGGAGCCGCCCCAAAGAAAATAATACGAAATAAAAGATGGCCACAGAGAAATGAAAAACAAAGGCGAATATCCTCGTCATCCGTCGTTAAGCTGATCTGAATGTCATGAATGGCAAAAAGAAAATTGGTGAGAATCTCGAATAGAAAAATCTGATAAAAACCTGGTGAATGTATTTCTGGAGTAAAGAAGAAACATACCTGAACGTGAGTACCTTCAAGAACGAAACCCAGCCAAGGCGTAGAAAAACTTGTAGAAATTATCGCTACTGCAAGTACTTTTCGACATGCTTTATTCTTAATGCCTCTCAGATGCTTTAATTACATTGTACGCGCGCACAATGTGACGCTGACCGCTATATCATTGTTTAATTAGTCTTATTTATCTTCATATCAGAACTATGTCCGAATTAACATCAATAAAAATTATAAAGAATGTTTCAATGTACAAACAATGCCAATTTTACTAATGGATATGAACTGATTATGATATTATTATTATTCGTAGTAGTAGTAGTAGTCGTATTAGTAGTAGTAGTATATGTTTATGCACTAAAAGTTCTCACAAGACCGTCATCAGTAATGCCTCACTGATAATCACTAGTGGTGCTCCTTCGAGTCTGAGTGACAAAAAGTCTCCACAGATTTCCAGCGCGATCAACTTCTTTCGATAACTACTGCAAATGGATGTGCGTTATCACAACGGACGCTTACCATCGATTTCTCGTTGGCAACGACCATTGATCTTCTCTGGATGGCAATAAGCTACCCCAAGGTCCCAGTGCTCTCCGCACTTTTCTAATGGTTATCTGGTTAGTGCTCTCCATCTTCGGTCTTTCCATCTTCCTAGTCACTTCACGACTGTTTTGTGTTGTATCATCCGGGGCTGGTACAATCACTTTATTTTTGTTTTTTTTTTGGGGGGGGTGTAGTTTATGAAATTTCTTGCAGTTTATGTTTTTGGGGTTCTTGTAGTGTTCTTTATGTGATTTTGTTTTCTTCCTATCGCACTTTGCATGTAATTGGTTATTATTCGTAGCTTAGGTTAGAAGGTTTGCGCAGTAAAGGATTTTCCTTAAGATTAAAGCTGTTGTTATTATTGCCGTCCGTTGTATGGTCTTAGTCGTCCCTTTGATTACAATTTCTCCTAGTCTTTTGTCCAGTTTCCTCGGGACTTTGCTAGTGCTGTTACAATTATTGGTATTATATTTACTTTCTTCATACTCAATGCCCCTTTCAATTCTTTGGTGAGTTCAGTGTATTTGCTTCGTTTTTCTGTCCCCTTAGGCTTTACACGGTATTCGGCTGGGACGGTAAAATGTTCGATTTGACAGAATTTTTCTTTCTTATTGACTATTATCATATCTGGTCTCCTTGCTTGTATGAGTGTATCTGTCAGAAGATTTTGTGTTTTTCGTTTTCGAGTACTGTCTCTGGTTTATGTTTGTACCATTTTTCCGAGTGTTCGAAATGATTTGTTTGCTTAGCATCCAGTATAGTGTTCTCCACACGCAGTTATGTATATTTTTATATTCTTTATGGGCCGGTTTTGGGCAGTCACTTATTATGTGATTCACTGTTTCGTCTCTTTGTCTGTACAATCTGAGTTTTCTGTTTTCATTGGTTTTATCTATGTTAGCTTTAATGTAGTTGGTCCTAATCGCATTCTTTTCTGTAGTCGTCAGTAGGGGTTCAATTTCCTTGTTAAGCTGTCCTTTTCTCAGCCATGCCCAAATATTTTCGCGCGACTCTTCTCTTGCCATTCTTATGAAACGCCATTGTAGTTATTTTTCTACCCACTTTACTTTTCTTGTCTGTTTATTTCTGGTTTCAGTGCTTCCTGAGCTGTTCGTTGGGACGGTGTCTCTGGCTGTAGTGATCATCCTTTCTGTGTTTATCTTCATGTATTTCTCTAGTTTATTTTTCCTCTCGTACATACAGTGTTCTATACTACCCAGTCTTTTTCCACTTTCATTTCTCTTCAAGTAGAGTATTATGTATCCACTTTTGTATGTAGTGCGCTGTGCATGGCCATTAATATTCTAGTCCTCTGGTCAAGGTGGGTGAGTTCTTCTTTTGTTCAGATCATGAATAGCCCACAGGTAATCCTTTTATTAGGTTTCTGCTATATAATTTTGTTTCTCAGAGCTTTTTTGTTCTTCTCAGATATTCGTTTCTAATCTTCTCTTTAATTTATGTTGATTTGATGGATTCTGCTTCCCGAATTCCCAAATAGTTATAGCTAACCTGTCTGCTTAGCGCCTTTTTGGTTGCGTAGTTCTATGCCCTCAGTCGACTCCAGCGTTCTCTTTTCCATCTCTATCAGTGCACACTTTTCCATATTCGATTCCATTTGAATGCCCTGGCTGAAAATTCTGGTCGTATTCATCAGCTTTTCTTGTTTGTTTTTGCATTTTGCAAATAGTTACAAGTTGTCCATGTACATGAGGTGGTTTATTATTGATTCTGTGAACTTGTATCCACCATCACTTTTACTGAGTATGTAGTTAAGTGGTATCATGGCTATAATAAACAGTAGTGGTGATAGGGAGTATCCTTGGAAATACCTCTCTGATCTTTGATCTCCGCTAAGTTTTGTCCTCCAGCTGTCAGATTTAATATTCATGTCTCCATTTCCTTCTTTGATGAGTCGGGTATCTTGTATATTTTAAGGATTCAATAATCCATGCTGAAGGGATCTTTCATATTATTATTCTACTTACGTTGCAAATCAATTGATGTTGAAACAGTCATTCTGTTTTTTTCTTAAGACTTATTGTATAAGCAGCACGCCAAATCTTCACATAGTACATTGTACTCTATTATCACGAGTAGTTATGCCTTATCATTCCCAAATATATATAATCACATGTTTGTTGGTGAGTGCTACTAAAATAGCATTGTTTTTAAGTCATGGTTTACTAGTATATATCGATCGTTTTGTGTCTATATCCATGAACATCAACAGGGTAACCTTGAGAAAGATGCGGCTTCTCACTCCACACGGACGGTGAGAGCTTGGATTATCTGCTATACATCATCATCGAGTGGCTTCAGTCTCTCTGTACAATAGTTTCTCATAACAACTCGACATGAATATACTTAACCCTAGAAGTAAACCCTGACGAAATATTCAAAATAACATGATATTCGAGGCCCAAATGAGAACCTCTCAACACAGCTATACACTTGCTCATACAAGGAATGATGCACCCTCTTAAAGTAATGTTACATCAATTAATAGTAGTAAACTGAATACTTTACCAGACTAAATTAATTCTTGTTCTTAAATCCTGTAAGATCAAAAGACTGCATAAAATATATACTATAACATAGTTAACTAGTCAAATGGGGAAAGAAAAATGTGTTTACAAAATCTATAATGGTTGTTTTATTAGTTTAGAACTTAATACTTTACGTACAAATACATATAAACATATACACATATCTAACATGATGTAGATATAGGTAACCATGGTTGTTACCAATGGACACTAATAAAAACAAACCGGTGAATATCGTACTATTGTACGGATAAGCCACACACACGAGCAAGGAGCTTTCAGCGAGGACTTGATTATTTCCTTTAACAGAGAAGGACTTTCTATTCGTCGATTAAGTATTAATTCCAATCAAAGGAATAAAACACACTCGAAAGAAAGACATTCTTTTGTTTATTCCGACTTACATTATTAACGTCTTCTGATTCGAGCCTCGAAATACGTCAGGGAAACTGAGCTCGAACATAAAACAACTTCCTGATAAGGATTTCGTTGTTCAATCTGATATGGCAGCTCAAAAATAAATAAGTTAAAGGTAGATAAAACCATTATTTATTGATAACAATACAATCTGTCAGCTTCAACAAGCTTGGGAGATTATGGTCATTGTAAATATGATCGTCTTTCCGATGGTTTCAGAAATCGATAATAAATAATTCCTTAAAAATAGCACAAAGAAGGAAGATTAATTATTTGAACGAGTAAAGAGAAGTTCGAAGTATGTTTACGCGAAACACGTTTTTACATGTGAGATCCTGCTCGCTTTCATATGTCTTGTTGTATGTTATTAGTCTTTGTTAAAAATTCTTCTCTCGTTTTTTTTCTTGGCTGAGATCAAAGTAGAATATCTGTTCCGATGGATGCTACATCCTGTAGACCGGTATCGTCATGGTCTTCGGGCTTTAATCTCGCCGGTCTTAGGGATTGCATTTTGCAGTTCTAGGCCGTGCAACCTCCCACGCTTTGCCTTCTCATCCTTTGAGAACGTGGTTAATTTATTACTTATCGCCTGAGGCGCCCCTTTCGACGGGCCTGTGCATGCATTTTTTTTAGGTTAGAGTGCTCCTCCTTTGGGGCGCTGGCTTTCCGACCTTGTGTCACATCGCACCGCTGTGTGAGGTAGATCAATACATAAACGAAAAGAAAAGTAAAGACTATGACAAGGCGTCAGTGAATATAATGATGCTTTTTGCTTTCATTGCACTTCATGCATCTTTCAAAGAAGGTCAAAAGATAGGAAAAACAAGATTTTCTGACGTTGTACCCCGGTCGAATACAAAAATAGCCGTAAACTAACACGTCCACATGCCAATAAACAAGCTCCAAGTACTGAATGAAAAACCTGGTGAAATGTAATTGTCTCTGCGCGCGTGGGGTTGCCGGTGTAGATGTTAATTGTTATGAAAAGTGTGTTATGTCAGGTTTTGGGATTTATTAAAGAATGAATTGATGAAATGCGAATAAAATATTGTTAGATTTAAAAATAAACCAAAGTGATTTGTGGCTTAGTTTTCGTATGTAGATAAAAAACAATTAAATGGATACAACGACAAACTAATTCAGTTACTAAAGAAAGAGAAAATGTTAGAGCAAATTTTGAGAGTAAACACCGAAGACGTGTTCTCAGCGCTAGTTCTCACTAGAGGGTTGGCTCGGAAACCTATTGTAGCATGAACTACATTAATTGATCAAATTGTCTTTTGTGTCTTCTTGCTTTGATTTGTAAATAAAAATGTGAGGAGAACTCTGCAACAGAAAAGCAAATGTTTTCTATTTCGTCTGATATAACATTGCTCCCAGAAAAAAATGAGGATGAACATGTTACACCTGGGTGGTGGGTTAGTGAACCTCTAGGGCCGAGGATCGCAATATCTCATTCTGACAAAAAGGTGGCTAAAGGATCAAGGACGTCCTGAAGTTGCCAGAATAAGGTCAAAGCGAACTCAGAATTGTATGAGAACTGAGCGTAATGACGATATGTTTTTGTGTACGGATGCGTCACATGGGTCACTCGAAAAAGGGTTAAAGTTATTATTGGTTGCACAATGATCGCCACCACGAGCGGGTCGGAAACAGTTGGTGGAATGGACGGAATATTATTTAAGAAGACTTGATTTGCAAAATGACAGTTCAACTAATATTTGTTCACATTAGACTTGAAGACGCCCATACTGTAGGTGGTTGGGATGGATGCAAACTCGTGGTTATTTGTTTCGCAAATGTTGTGTTTTAGAGAATACACTTTTTTCGTCGTATGTCTATTTGTTATTTTTTGGTACAAAGAGAGAGAGAGAGAGATAGATAGAGAGATATATAGAAAGAATATTCTTTTCTGTGGCTGTAGCTTGACTAGTTATTTCTGTGATTTTTTTACAGAAGATGTTACGCAGAGATGGAGCTCAGTCGAGCACCTACTATGAACATAACAATACAGTAGGGAGAGGATAGCAAAACTTCTTATGTGTGAAAGAGGCTGTAAGGACGATAGGAGATCATCTCCATTCTGATTGCGGATTGGATTTTCGTACTCTGTCAATACAAGAAAGAACGTTCCAAGCAACACCTCTTTAGATATGGAGGCAAGAATCCATCGTAAGAGGAATCTGTCTTTTGTACAGGTTAAGGATTGCATCAAATGTCGAGTACTTTCTGGAGCGGTAGAATGATTCAACTATTTTCCCATAAAATTCAGCAACAGATTTGATGTATATTTTCTATTCTAGGTTTGACGTGAAAATCACTCCTTGTAGATGTACGTGCAACGTCACATGTGACAATGAAGGACGAATGAGGCGAGAAGGTTTAAGGGGTGAGGATCTATTAAATACAAGCCTCTCAACATTTTAATGTTGTCATTCTAACCTCTTTACAGGGAAACACATATTTATTTTGTCACGCTCAAAATTAAATTTACTTAAACAATAACTGAAGGAGGAGTGGTGATAACCATTCTGTTTTAAAATTTCATAAATGTATATCTAATCAATGAACATAATTGTCTTTTAAAAATATAATGTTAAGAAAGACATGTATGTAAATGTGATGTTAAGAGAGGCATATATTGAAATGTGACTTGATTAACGTTTGTTTCCATACAGTTGGATGATGAAGCATAGCATGATAACATTGAAAAACATGAATGGGACGAAGAAAATTTTACTACTTATGACGACAGTATATGACGAGGATCGGTAGACATTGGATTTAGAGGTAACCATTCTGTATGTTGTCACATGAAAGTTTTTCAAGTACTTTACAAAATAATATTCACATTTTTCTATGCATGTTTTTCTGTGTTTACATGTCGGCTCACACTTTAAAATACTAGTTTTAAGTAAGTCAACATGAAAAGTTTAATCTGCTCAAATCTTTAGTCTGTGTAGAATTTTATGTGATTTAAAGTGTATAGCAATGGTTTTATTAAGAATGTATTATGGGTGCCAGCATTCGTCACCAGCTCTCAAACCACTTGCATCAACTGATTTCACAAGTGACTCAGTGTGTTGTTGTTTGCCGATGAGTCGCATTTTTCCGTATGTCTTTTTCTATATACTTTACTAATACATAAATATATATTAAAATATATATTAATTATAAGATCGAGTTATGCTTAATTTATAATTAACTGAACAAGTCACTAATTTCTCTCTACGCTATCAATGTAAGTCTCTCGTCAGCTATATGTATGTTGACTCAACCACTTTCCACAACTTCTTAACATATCTGTGAACATTTAGAGAAATATTGGCTCTCTTGTCTTCAGTGTGGGATCAAATTTACATAGGTATATATGTACACATGGCAAAATCATAGATAAATTATGCGGAAAAGGGGGAACCTCTTTACTTTCATATAAGTATAATAAAGAATAATATTACTTCTATATTATAATAATGATAATTTGAAAGAAAAACAGATTTCTTATTTTACTTATGTAAAAATATCTTTATTTTGTTCATCTTACTTGAGTATATGCACATAAATAAAGGGTCTTATCTGAGTGTTCGACTACGATTCTCATCTGTCTCTCAAGCGTTGAATTTGTAAAGCAGTGAAGTATACTAATTTTCCTCAATTCACAACTTAACTATGCTATATTTTATCTTTATTGTCGTTTTTGCATCTTGTCTTATTCCAGGCAAAGCATACATCTGGTATGGTGGAGTATGCAACTTAATGTTATTATTTAAGCTAAAATCACAGGGCGAAGGTGCATGAGTCAGTGTATAGCCGTGTTGAGGGGATCTTATTTGTGCTTTATGTTATTTTGAATAGTTGGTCAGGGTTTACTTGTATGGTAAAGTATCCTCATATCAGGTAATCCTGTCAAACATCTTTAAAGGGAGACCGAAGACAATCGATGAATGGTGTATACTAAGCATTCCAATTCGCTCATAAGTTTAACAGATATGTAACAGTTTAGGAATTGACAAATAAAATCAAACTAATATATATATATATATATATATATATATATATTAGCCTGAAGATCCCCAGCCTCTGTGTAGCTTAATTGCCATAAATATATTTTCATAGATTACTACCTAGCTCTACTTACGTATCGAGCACAGTTGAAGTAAATACTGAAAATTGATACATAAAAAATTATATTTCCTTATAAAATGTTAAGTAGATACATGAAATACTAATATATATGTATATATATAACTATATATATATATATATATATATATATATATATATATATATATATATATATATATATATATATATTAATACAGCGGTATTGATTGTGACCCAACGGGTCATGGCTACGTATAGGTTATTCATACGTCTTGTTTAATTCTGTCTTCGAAGGCCGTCAACATTCCAAAGTGAGATCAACTTTATACATGTTAAGCTTGAATAATGCTCACGTTTAAACCACGTGGTGACAATTAAGCAGTAAACGACAAAATAAAATACAGCATGTGTTATATTACCCGACTCAAGCCAGGTCTCTCTCTCTTATTTGAAATATATTCCACTTAAACAATTGTTACCAGATGATTTCCTTGAAACAATTAAACTATTTGCAACACTTCAAACAGTCGTATTAAGATTACAGTTCAGAGTCCGTTACAATGTTACATCATAAACATCTGCTTGCGGGTGTTCAAGGAATCTAGCGTTAAAGCATATGTCTCCAGATCGACATTTATTTAACTACCTACTTCTTATTTTTTCAGAGTAAGTTTCATCCTATATACTTATAACAGTGATATTCTTGACAAATTGATATGCATGTTTCTATGGAGTTTTAACTCGTATAAAAGCCGAAGTCTGATTTTTCTAGGAAGAGAGTCTATAAAAGTAAGTAGAAAAGATTACTGCCCTCATAAAAATTAACATTAAGTTTTCTAAAACGGTTGATTTTGTAGATAATATTGACATATGCGTAGCAGGAAGCGCAACTTAAAAATATACCAGATGTGCATTCCCAAGAACACATTTAAAAAGTGCCTAATTCAACGTAGGAATAAATGTATAATACAAACGTTGACTTCTTGAACAGGAAGTCGGAGTATAAAATGCGAGTGTAGGTGGTTACGATTGATTTTAAATCATTTTGCTTTGCATTTTTTACTGAGGACTTACTATTTTTTAAGGCCAGAAGCTACTCGAGGATAACGGTTAATGTGTTGGAATTATTTTATTATGAAGAACCTTATGTTAATATTGAAAATGATTAATAGAATCAACTAAGCTTGATGACTGGTAGGGACAGTTTATGGCAGGAATCTGTTAACAGAGGAGTTTAATGTTACTATGTTGTAATCATCAGGGAAGCAGTACCGTGGTAATTTGTTCTACAGATGAGAAACACTTGCAAGAAAGCGCTGTTCGTGGAAGCTCCTCCTGGCGCTAGGCAGCAGAAAGAACAACTGAAAAGTCCGTTGAGTAGAAGAAAAATAGGTTGTGTGTGTAGTAAGAATCAGGACTCTTCATATGAATGTCTTACAAAGAGTAAAAAATTGGAATTCAGTAAAACATCTTCCATTGAAATAACGATAGAATAGAGAGAGACTATTACATGTGACTACCGTACCTAATCTAACAACGTAGTTGACTATTATTTAAGTATATGATGGCAACAGGAGCCAACTAAATTTCTGAGGAAACGATGGAATGATCGAACCATTTTTCCATCGATCTAAGGAACAGATTCATAAGTTCTATACCTATGAACATTAAAACAAATGTTGAACATTTGTATTATTTTTATTATTCGGAACCTCATTACAGCTTTATCAATGTTTATATTTTATCCGTTTAGCCGTTTTAACTTTGTTCATTAATGTCTGCGCAGGAGTAGGAGTTACTAAACCTTACGCTAATAAGTATTCATTCTTTGACCCAACACACTTTAGCAGAAATACAGTAGAAATCTACTAACAGTTTAGGTTCACCTTTCTCTATCTCTCTTTATCTTTTAGTGTATCTATTTCTCAGTGTGTTATCTGTTTAGTTATTTTATCTAAATTATTTTTTATTAATAATATTGTTTTTTTATACGAAACACATAGTTTATATGTATATATATATCATGCAATGTTTTATGAACTTGTAACACTTTAAAACATCATATTTTAATCAACGATGATGAAATTTAAAAAAATTACAAATAAAATGGGTATCGTTATTTCACTCATTATTACTGTTACATTGGAGAACATTTTTAGTATTTATTAAAAGAAAAAGAAAGTACTTTCCGACTTGGGTCAATTCGTTTACTCGCCGTACTGAGTGACATAGTGTATGAGTTCGTATTTCACCTCAGACATGAAATATCTTACTCACATGTCCAAAATTAAAGACATTTTAATTTTTTTTTCTTCATGGAAATCGCTCAAGACCAGCCATGAAGCAACTTGATGTAAAGAGCTATAAAAATACTACTTCGAGGTCAAAAACATGCCGATAAGTGTTATATGGATAGATTTTAACCCAGAAAACCCCAATTACCCCCCCTTTGTTAGAAACATCGCCATGGAGTGTGAGGACTAAAGGACAAAATAAGGGAAGCGATATTTATGAGGTTGCAGAAAGTAAACCCAAGCCCCTACTCGCCTTTATTTACGAAAAAAACAAAACGCATTACTATATTGAATGGATTAGTATTTTCTTCCGTCTACCTTATTTCCGGAAAATAGTAGTATTAGTACTTGGAATTGTGTGAGTGTAAATTCCCCAACACTTTCTATGATATTAGTAATCAAAATAAAATTAAAATAATATAATTACTATACTTGTACTAATAAAAATGAATCTTAAATCAATGGACATTTTGTATTATTTGGATTATTTGGGCTGCTGTTGTCATATTCGATGTTATTCTAACGACGACCTTATTCGTGTGCATCTTGTCGGAATCGGGAATCTTTTTTATCGAACTCGGGAGTCTGTACGGTATTTAGAATGGAAGCTTTTATTAAATCTACGGGTCTAGCTTGCTCTCATTTTGTCAGCTATGTTATCACGTTATATTATTAGCATAGAAAACGCAACAACCTGTGTGGATGTCGAGTCTGATTATTTATTTTGAATTATAAATCAACACCATCAAAATGTTTTGTCACAACAAATGCTGACACGTTAATAAAAATAACATTGCATACATATCACGCTCAGCACTCTGCTTCATTTTTTTCACGTATTTGTACGTAAAATATAAATAAAAATATACTCGAATGGAATAGTCATCAGTTATTTTAACAAAATAAACGATAAAGTCGCATACACATGAAACAAATTATATCAAATACACCGTGACACCCGTATATAACTAATTATATAACATATATCGTAGCAGCTTATATACTAAACTGTGTATAATATATCGTAGCACCTTTATATAACAAACTATGTAAAATGCATAGTAGCATCACTATAGAACACATTATTTTTTTTAAATCCTACAACTCTTATATAATAAACTATAGAAAACACACCCATAGCAGTCTGGTCTTTTTCTTTCCTGCACCATGTAATATATTAATATATTCTCTATGGTCGGATTGTTAGAGACTAAATAGACAGTCCATGTAGTGTCTGATGAGAAAGGTGAGTTGATATCCGGCAACACAAAAACAAAATCTGCTAAAGAACGGATGAAGACTATGAGAACTAACGTCCGTACATAACAACGGAGGGTAGAAATGGGAAACGTGGGTTTACTTTCGACAGCCTCGTAACTTTCCCCTCTCCTATGTTGTTCTTTTGTCTTCAGATTCAATGAACGATGTTACTTACTACGTAGCTAATCATTCACCTTTATACTCGAGTGGTTTTGGTTCTTGATAAGTGGTGACTCATTAGTGTAAACACAAATATATTATATAAAACATTATAAAAGTCCATTGTGGAAACCCTATATGAAAAAACGTATACAAAATATATCGTAGCAAATCAATATTTTAGCATATAAAATATATTGCAGCATACATCAATAACACGCTATATAAATTGCATCGTGACACCCGTATATAAAATACTATATAAAATATATTGTAGCACCCTTATATAACGAACTATGTAAAATATATCGTAGCACATCTATATAAATAAACTATACAAACAAGAACCCACCGTTGGCTTTGTATTATAGAGTGACGGTTTTTTTTCGAATTAATTTCATGTAGCGGTGTAAGTCTGTAGTGGTTGTCTGACTTGATATTTACTGTCGCACGTCCTCTCACAATTTGAAATTATATCGTCAGATGCCTAGAAAAAGGCACGGGTTTTATCGCTAACTTTTGCTTAACGAGATTGAGGTGCATATATTAATTAAAATACATATTAATAAACAGTTATCTTTAGCATTAATTGAAGCATACATCGTGGCACGATTACATAATATGCTATATAATATATATCGTAGCGTCTTATATTGAAAACTATATCAAATACATCGTAGCATCCTTATGTAAAAAGCTATTTCGAATGATCGTATAACTCATATATAACACACTTTATTACATACATCGTAATATTCCTATACAACAGACGATATAAAATACATCGTAGCACCTTTATATAACAAAGTATATTAAATACATCATAGCTCCTCTATATAAAACCTATATAAAATACATCGTAGTACTCTTATATAACAAACTTTATCAAATACATCGTTGCATCCCTATACAACAGACGATATTATATACAACGTTGCGCCCTTATATACCGAACTATATTAAATGCATGGTAGCGCCCCTATATAAGCAACTATATAAACTACATCATTGAAATCATATATAAAAACTCACTGACTGCCGGCCTCGGATAACCGTTCTCGAACGTATTAAAGGTCAGTCTTGATGTTTACCGATAAGCGTTTTGTTTTCAGCTTGTTTATAAACAGATTAGATCAATGAACGATGATATTTTCCAATTTCCATTGAAACGAGGCAATTTTCACGGATATTATACTCCGTTTAACATTGTATTTAATCCTCCTAAACTAATTCGATTTGTGCTCCCAGCGTTCGGATTCTCAGAAATCGATTTTAGTATTTAAAAGAATTAGAAATGAAAAGAACACGTTGCGTTTAAGTTTTAAATTACAAGATGGAGAATTATCATAGCATAAGCAAGTTTCGTAGCAATACTTTTTTGAGTCGCGTCCGGTTACAAATATGTAATTTTCTTTCACAATAATCTTATTATAATAAAGATTATGTGTATGTATGCAATCGAAACTCCGTCACTAGACATGTAAAGATATCCCGACATTTATAACCTTTTACTACCTATGAATTTTGATTTCAATTCATCTCATTAAGAAACGTTTTATATAACTTACATTTTACTACATTCTTTGAATATCAATTTATATTGTACTTCTTATTGTTATTTTTCAGTCATCCATCAATTGATGTTGACCCATTCATGAATTTCGTGCGGCATAATGCTGGCTCACACATTGCGATCAGAAGCGCTAATCCCCATAGATAAGTGTCTTTCTCTAGAAGAGTCTTGGTTTTAATATAAGGCACTGCAACCCTTGCTATCTAGAATCCATAAAATACCATTTCAAACAGGTTGACCGTATCCAGCCAGCGCCAAAAGTCGGTGTATAACCACTGCAGATATGTGAGGGCGGCAAACATGCAGCATTTGTTCTTTGAAGAGTCTCGCCACGTATACAGTGAAGATATACCATATCGAAATACAGCCCACATTACTAAATCATTTACGAGTATTATTCATTCTTTAGCGTTTATTATTATTTTAATACATATTATAAATAATTTTTCAGACAGTATATTTAAGGACATCAATGAAAGGAAATGTACTGTGAATGTATTTACTGTCGTGTTTTGCCTCTCTTTACTTACTTCTTTACAAGGGCAAAATTGGGAAGGAATTAAACTTTTACATGTAGGGAAAAACAAGCTACCCATAAAGTGGGACTCTGTATTTGAATTTTTAAAAATGTCACAATGAAAAATTGAACCTAACTGAGACAGCACTTAGATCTTAGCTTGAAAGCCAGACAGATTAGCCTTATTTAATCTTTAAAATATATTCTCAAATTACACGAGAATAACGGCATTAACGAGACTATGCTGGTGAATAAACAAATAAAATTTAGAGTTAAATATATAGTTGACATGCGTAAACTATTCTTAAAATAAACAAGCGTTACTTTTGTAGATACGCTTACTTGTTGAGATTAAAACAATTCTTAACAATCATGAAGGCGTACGTCAAAATATAATAATAAAAAAATAGCTGCATACCACCAATCGAGTTGGAGTCTTGCCCATACCTCACGTCCTGTTCGCTTCAAATCCTTCCAAAAAACTGACAATCGGCTTTTCCCGTCTATTCGTACTTGGCACTCTTCGCTGTGTTGTCATCTTAAACCGTCAACCATGACTGCCGTGATTCGTTTTTGCCTTCTTCTTCTTCTTCTGTTTAGTTTTATTCATTTTATTTTTGTTCTCGTTTTATTTGTCGACGTATCTTGCTAACAACCACGTGTCTTCTTGAGCCGGTTTCTAGTTGATATCTGTCAGTACTGTTATATTAACAAAATTATAGACGATCGTTTAATATATATATATATATATATATATATATATATATATATATATATGTATTAATTTAACAAGTTCAAATGTATTGAAAAAATGAAGTGAAAAATAATAATATTTGAAAAGTGCTACATCCAACTTAGAGCTTTCTAAATATACTGAGTATAACAATTAAAAATGGTACGATGCTGATTATAATGTTTTCGTCTGTCTGAAGCCTCGACATCTGATTTTGTTTTTTGTCACAATCTGATCCTGGCGAGGAATACGGCAGTATTGAAACATTGAGTCTTTTGCGTAGACTATTATATATATATATATATATATATATATATATATATATATATATATATATATATATGTATATGTGTGTGTGTGTATGTGTGTGTTTGTGAATCTTGTAATATTCCGGTGTTATAATACATATAAAAATACGTATATAATTATATTAAATGTTTTATGTGTTTCCTTTTGTTGGGGCGTATGGTACGGTTACGGTGACACATACTCAATAGTAAAGTTCAATAAAGGTAAATAATGTACCCACATTACACACTTAGTGACCTACAAATGATATTCAGTAATAAATAATGATAAGTAAAATAGTTCAGGATTTTATAATGCACACATTCTTTTAAAAATGTATTGCTTGATATAATTCAAAATTTGATGTACTGCAATTCTCTTCTCGATTATTGTTTTGCATGTAACTTATTCAAATAGAATCTAACTTGGGAGGCGGCTAGAGTTTGCGCAGGCGCACCGCCTAAATAGTAAAGTTTTAAAAAATGTGTGTTTAAGTTATTCACCGTGTTGCCGCCAATAAATATTCCCAAATGCATAATAATAAGTTAATTAATTAGGAGGTTCCTCTGTAGAACAATATATATATATATAAAGGGGGACAGGAGTGTGATATTAGGGATGAGGGAGGAGAAGCATGTGTAATAAGAATAAAGATTGGAAAATATACAATATTTATTTAATCATCAAAGAGTTGAAACATGTTTTCATGATTTTAAACAGTACAGGGTTTTGATTAGCAAGAAGAGAAGACATGTACTATTATTAATGATCAACAGTAAAAAAAAAAGCAAGTCAGCCCTTTCACTCTCACTCAACGCGAGCTGTATCGAGGGATTACTTTTAAAAGGGAAGGAAAAGAAGCAAAGGAAAAGCTGTATATATTTAAGATAAAAACAGCGTCTAATCCTAATACAGATTTACAATGGGAGGTACGCTTTAAACGAACGTGAATCGTCTCCAAGATCTTCTAGGTTTTATAATGAATGAGCATGACTAAAGTTGTTAATAAGTAAAAACTGAAATTTCTTGCGCACGGTTGGTTTTCATGCAAATGGTCCGTGATCGAAGACCCGTATGCATTATTTATAACGTCCGTTGAACGGAAAGTTCAATTCATAATTTAACTATGTATGTGTTGTTGGACTTTATAATCCAATCGCAATGTCGTCACATTATTCTTATGCTAGGGGTTGAAACGTCTTTTCTGAAAGGACGACAATAAAGAATCTGTAGAGAATACAACACGCACATTCGAAGAGAAATAGCAATTTTCAAGTGTTTAGCTGATTTGCTTTGTAAATATATCACTTACATTATGTAACCAAGGTAAACGAATGCAAATATATTTAGTCATCCCGTTACATTTTATTTGAGAAAGATTAGTTATTTTACTTTTATTAACTTTAGAGAGAGAGAGAGCTAGCTTTATATATATATATATATATATATATATATATATATATATGCACTAGTAAAATCTTAGAATTTAAAAAAGTGTTTAATGTTACGAAGAATGTCTCCCATATATAAATTCTTAAAGTAGTAATGATCCGTTCATTAGTTTAGGGGATTATACTGTGTGTATAAATATATATATATATATATATATATATATATATTTATTTATTTGTGTGTAGTACTTTCTCTATTTCCCTTATAATAATGGTTAGCGAGGCTGTATTTTTACTTCGCCCCGACTGGTTTATAGTTCGATCCCAACCAACCTTTAAGATTTTTATTCTACATTTCGAGGGGAAGAAATAATACATTTTGTTATTACCTGGTTAAAAACTACTTTTTTGTGTTGCTTAAAACTTAAAACTATTTTTTGTTTTTATGTTGGCGTTTTTAATGGCATTGTCTATTTAATTACGTTGACTGCTTAAAAAGTAGGGTATCGGCCAGTATTATTTTGTTGTTTTTTTTTGAAAGGATGGCATATCAACCTTTTTTTAGTAGATATGCGCAGTGTCCATCGTACACGAGTTACTATTTCAAACAATTATTTCACTCTTATCCAGAATGGGGTGGCTCATAATAAAGCAAGCGTAACTTACTAACAAATAGAGGGTGCTTTGTTACATTAGGACCCGTATTGAAAACATCATTTCGTGTAATGTACACGGGTGCCGCTAGTTATAATTAATCAAATTTTAATATGTCGATGTCTAGACTAGTGACATCAGTAAATTCTTTAGCCGTTAATACATCCTTATTAAAATGTTCGACCATAATCGATGGGTAATACGCATCAATGTGACATTGTATGAATCTAAAGTTCTCATTTTGTATGATTTTAGACCATTTAATAACATCTGTTAAGAATGACAACATTTCGAATTTTGTGTTATCTATTATTATAGGTATAACCCTGCCCAAATGTTTTGGCTTACATTTGCTACATCTGATATACAAAGTTCAATTAATATAACCTAGGGGGGTGTGTCAAATTCTTTTTGTGGTCTTTGAGTGTTATTCAAGATTCAATAAGTATATATATATATATATATATATATATATGTAATTATATATACGTAACTTATATATATATATACATATACATATATATATATATATATATATATATATATATATATATATACATATATATATATATATATATACAAAAGTTACGTATATATAATTATATATATATATATATATATATATATTAGGAAAATAGGCACTATTAACAAAAACTTAATTGTTCAAAGTGATAAAACAATGAATACATTTAAATTATACATACTGACTTCTGATAGCCTTTTTAACGGCCCTAAACCACGTAACTCCTTAAATTCTGAAATTCTAACATTCTTTTCTTCTTTTTCACTCCACTTCATTCTCTCCAAATATGATCTGAGGTTAAGATCGGATTCTAACTCTGCCTGATGAGATCTCAGTTTATAATAACTGTTGATCGATAACATCGACACGCCAGTGTCGCAGATTTTGTACATATCTGTGTAAATAAAAATAATCATATATAAAGCTCTATTTGATATTGAGCACTTGTTATAAACCCGGTTGAAATTCTTTGGATTACTACCCTGTGGATGATTTTACCTGGATTATTACCATTATTATTAATCGATTTAGTCAGAATATATTTTAAGGGAGTGTAGTGTAGTATCGGTTATGTTCTCATAAGACCGTCCACACTAGAATGACATCTTTTTTTTTGTGTGGGGGGAAGTCGTGTTCGTTCATCATGATATTATCGTCTGCCAGGGCGGAGTGAGTGTAGTATATGTTTGTTCGCCATAATACTAGCTAAAGGAGAACGATAACCCAAGTTAATAGTAAACATGTCTTTTTTAACTAGAAAATTAGGAAAATGACCGTTCTTCCTTAGTCAGCATATTCATCTGTGTTTATAAAGATGGCGACTATCTTTTTATAGCCAATTTTCATTAGGGCATTTCACATGGACAATGACACTTGTCATGGTTTTTAATGTTATCTAAATAAATAAATGCAAAATATTGTTCCACCTATTCTAACTATATTGGCATTTAAACGGGTTATGCTTATTTAATTCTCTGTAGTATATTTTCATTCGTTATTATACATAACTCTCCAGCGTTAAACCCATTTCAGTATACATCCGTTACTCACGATACCATTTCCCCACAATTACCAGTCGTGTGCGTGGAGCAATTTAGTGTATTATTTATTATATTGTCATGATATCATCCTCCCAGTCATTAACTTCTCTTTTGGGGTGTCAGTGTATGTAGTTCGTTCATCTTAATATCATCCTTTTTAAGTTTCTCATCAATTAATATTTTCTAATTTGTTAATATATTTTCTAATCTGTTAATAATTAAATACATCTGCTTATTATTCTTAATACATTTCTTGCTGTTGTTGTGGTTGTTGTTATTATTGATGTTCCTATTCTTATTTACTTCCTCCCACGAGAGCAAGGTTAGGCACAATGTCAATATTTAAATGGGTAGAATCCAGCTCCCCCAAAATAGGTACTCTGAATTGGAACACAAATTTCAACTGCCTCGGTCTAGACAAATTTCCCCTTCACTAACAGAGAACAAAAAACTAAGTGCATATTCAGTACAGATACTATATTTTGATCCTAGTCAAAAGGCAAATGAGTAAACATGTTGGTAGTGATGATGATGATGATGATGATGATGATGATGATGATGATGACGATGATGACGATTTGTCATAGAAAATAAATAAACCTCCTCTAATTTTTCTAAATTTAAAAAGAAGTGTTTTTCTTTAAGATTCTTTACGTATTTTTTTCTTTGATAATAAAGGTGAAAAGTACAAAGTACCCATTTCAAATTACTAAACTGGAGTATTTGACCAATCGACATTCCCCCCTTATGTTTGTTCATTTCATTATATAACCAGTTTTTATGACGAATTTATTTTAATTTTTTGCTGAACCAAAATAAAATTTATCGACGTTGAATATCTGAAAGACCATATCAACTGACCTTTTCTATCCTAAAAAATAAAATTTGACGATGTTCATGCACAGTGTATTTCGTCCATATTGAAATATATCAAATAACACTACAAAAATCATCATTTTTTAAATTTCCTCTAAATTACCAACATGTCAAATGGAAATTACTTCTTTAGTTTCTGTAAAGAAGACTACAGCGTCAGTAATTGCCGCCCGGAGGCCGGGTTGTTTTTGCTAGTATATATATATATATATATATATATATATATATATATATATATATATATATATATATATATATATATATATATGTATGTTTGGTTAAACAGTAGCGACAGCTTCTGTTTATTTATTTTTTGATTCGTTTTTTCGATTCGTCAATACCAAATCGGTCGTGCGACGAATCGAAAAAAAAGAATAAAAAAATAAATAAACAGAAGCTGTCGCTACTGTTTAACCAAACATGCATATATATATATATATATATATATATATATATATATATATATATATATATATATATATATATATATATATATATATATGAGTCAGGTTCATATTATATTCCAATAACTATGTTTTTATTTTATTGTTTTTATTTTTATTTGTTCACGTTTCCAAAAAACATAACATTTTTGTGAGATATATTTTTTACGGTCCGTTTCATTTGTGTAGTGACAAACAACATTTTTATGTTAATATCGTCTCTGCAACATTACTAAATCATAGAGAAAAATTCACAAAGAGTAAAAACTTCTTGGGTTAAAGTGTCTTCAAAAAACATACATTATACAGTCGTTCATTTTTATGTGAACCCAAACAAAAACAAACAAAAAAGCAAACTCACACGTGGGGGAACCAACTAATACGCCATTTTAGAATGTTGTGTTGTTTGGCACTACACAAATGAAACGGACCGTAAGAATATATCTCACACAGATGTTTTTTTGTAAATGTGAAAAAATAAAAATAATAAAATAAAAACATGGTTATTGGAATATAATATGAACCTGACTTATATTTGCACTTTTGCTACTAATTGACAGTCATCGAGCTGACTCTTTTAAAGAGACTGCAAAGTAAAATCGCACTGATAGTATATGCTAATACATATATTGTCACTTATAATAATTATATATATATATATATATATATATATATATAGAGAGAGAGAGAGAGAGAGAGAGAGAGAGAGAAATAAAGGATGACAAAAAAAGTCGTAAAAATATAAAAACTATTACATCTTCAGTTGCACGGGACAAGGGATTAATTTTTTTTAAACCACGACTTTTCAAAGAATTGAATTATTATGATTAAGAGGAATACAGATGGATAGGTTGGTTTGACAATCACCACAGTCAAAGTTTGAAAAAATAAAAAAAGATAAAATGTGTTTTGAGAAAAATACCAAAGGTTAGAAATGTGAAGAGTGTCCAATGCAGAGAAGATATATTCAATTCATATGAAGGAAACATGTTCACCCTAAAAGGTTTCATAGAAAATGTAGCAAGAGGTTCAAAGGTGGTAAGTCCAAACGCTATTGTAAAATCAATGGAATTAAAAAAAGTCAGATAAACAAGGCAAATAAAATCCGGTTGTTTAGAATTGCAAATCAGAAAGTTTATAAAGGTTGTTGTGCATCAGAATCCATTTTAATTAAACTTTCATGGACTTTCAATATGCATGTTTATGGATCATAATGCCATACAGGATTAAATGAGATAGTTGTCAGAGCAAAACTACAAAGCCGGCGATAGAAACGAACTCACGTTCAGAAGTCAAACTCCGTTATAAAGATGGGAATTTCAAATTCAGCCAGGAAGGTTTATACGAGAGAAATGGTGTCAGTGATTAGGTTATTTAAGTTAAAAGAAGTATAAATTGTGTTCCGTAGATACAGGCGACCGTCAGATCTAAAAATAGATTTTCAAAAAAATGTTAATCATATATATATATATATATATATATATATATATATATATATATATATATATATATATATATATATATAAACAATCATAATCTGAGTAGAGGTTTACTTCCCAAGTATAGACAAAACTATCCACTTCAAAAAATTACTTGACGATCGTAGTTTTGTTTAAAACTGGAAAATTGTATACTTTGGTTTTATTAGATTATATCGGCCTTATTTATGTATTTTTAATATGTCTTAATTTTTCTACCTCGGTAATTTATTATTTTGTCAGTGGGTGTTTAATATATCACGATTAACTCCTGAGAATCGAAGTATATGCATAGAAATAAATGCCCATCACACGAATGAACTAAGAAACCCCGAATATCAAACAGGACTCGGATTTCATATGAACAAACTGAGAAAAGAAACTAAAAGACTGAGAGAGGCATTTAAAATTTGCCAACAACCAGAAGATGACGATTACGAGGGCCAAACTAGAACAAGTATGTCAAACAACTATGAAGAAATAGACGAATTAAAACAAAATATATAAGTAAGATATTGATATAAATCACGTGAGCGTAACAAAAATAGACGTTTTAGAAAAACGAAAGGCATTTTTTTTAATGTCAACATACGAAGTTAACTTACTGAAACACCCGGCTAAAAAGAAGGTAGACTTTTGGGGGCAAACATTGGAGAAACCACAAGAACAGTACTTGAATATGAAATGCCTCAAAACATGCACAAAAGCCATGAAAAAGTAATGCAGAGTGAAATTAATATAGAAAATGTTTAGAAAGATTTACAGTAGTGTATCGCTAGAGGGGATAAAACAGTTGCTAGCTTCGAGGCGTATTAGATGCTTCACGTGTAAGACAACTGCTTTTTAGAGAAGAAAAAACTCGTGTTCATAATGGCAGATTTTACTAGTTGGAATAAATATGCATGCGTAAGCAGATTATTTGCAAGTGTAGCGATTAACTGACTTAAAACATATCGAATGATTGCAAACAATGAAGCAAATTCTCGACAGCCGAGAGAAAGTGTTGATGTTGGAAGTTTGTCAGTGTTTATTACACTGTTCTTTTAATTTTACCCGTTTATTGTAACCTACATTTTTACTTAGTGAAAACCAGGATACTAATAAAAAAAATCAAAAGCTTCTGATGACGCCATAATACATGGATTTTGGTTCGGAAAATTCACAATATTAATAAAAGATTTGCACAAAAACTGAGGAACGGAATATTAAAATCTAACCTTCAATAAAATGACGATAGATAGGGCCACATCACGTAACAAAGATGGCAAAACCAAAAGCACCATACACATTTAGACAGATACAGTGTCTACTGAACAGATAGAAAACTGTAACTGCAAATATAAACGAATAAATTGATCAATCAATGTATTAAGTAACAAAAGCTTCAAGCTTGGTTGAGAGGATCATTGACGGAGTAGGGTTCAACAGATTGACCCTAGATAGCAAACGGAAGGTGACGATATAATATGATTTCGGAAGAAAAAGAATTCTCTCTCCTTTCGGTCAGAAACTAAAATTGAGCAGACACGAAATAAATGCATTATTAAGAAAGTTACTTATCGTCGCGTAACACATATACACACTAGATATGGTGATTCTTACTATAACATCATAACTAATTCATATTATCAATTGAACTAGGTCTAGTGTAAAGAATACATTAAACTTCATTATTTTTCTGTAACTCATTTTGCTTACAAAATGACCATACGACCTCTTTATCATTCCATATTTTAGATGTCGAACATACAGACACAAGGTACATGTGCAAATCAGAGCTAATATTAGGAAACGAAAGGAAATAACCATTAGACTGAAAAATGCTAACACGTACACTGACTTAAACAGTGAGACAAACTATACTAATAGTTAACGAGAGAGAACAGAATCTTGCCAAATAGTAGATTTTACCATAAGGCCAAGGCAACAATAGCGGAAATACTAAACTATCTTATATCTTACCCAAAATGTGAAGAGAATATGAAACCTCCTAAAGACACATGTAATACTAATAATATTAAAAACATTAGGAACATTTGCAAGAAACTTACAAGAGACCAGCAGACATTGAAATGTATGTGTGAATTGACATCAGAAAAAACAAAGGCAAATCCGAAATATAATTAAAAGTCCTCGAGTACGGAAACCAACCCACATAGCTACATATAACGGGCCAACCACAAGTACGTTGAAATAAAGTAACACGACAAAAACACAAGTATGAATATAGACGAACGCAGGAAACTGATATTGCATGGGTAGATATAAGCAACATGCTTGAACCTGAACAGCCTGTCCTTAGCGTCTAAAAAGCGGTGTCACTAACATCGTAAATGTAAACATTGTCGCGAATGTCAATTAATTCACGCCGCAGGCAGACAGAGATATTGAACATTCACATCTCTTACATCAGTTATTGGAAGACTTGGAACAATTCTGAAAAACTTGAAAAAGAAATCTAGAAACAAACGGGGTGATTGATACATTACAAACCAAGGTACTGGTGAACAGAGTCGAAATATTTACAAGAACATTCCTAGTTCGGAAATCAAAAAATATAGTTACATGACACAGAGCATAAATAAACACGAAGTAAACATGACTAGAAGTATAGAAACATCCATGGGAATGTAGACTGCCTTAGTAAATATATAAAGAAAACTACATTAATCTGACACCTCCTCCTACGCGTCAAAAACAGTTAAATCCCCATAAACACAAGCAGAAAACACACATACAGCGGCGAAGAATTTCTACCATGTACAGAATTCCATATAAACTTGTCGAGCAGTACGTTGTATCCATTTTCGTTTCCGCTCATGAACGCTGTCTAAGTCGCCATTTTAGATATCACACAACGTAGTAGGTTGCCTCATGGTTAAATAAATTAGAGTGAATAACGTGAAATGTTCACAATATTTATTTGGTAATTGATCAATGAAGACAATTACGACCGGCTTGCTGTATCATAATTTCCTAAAAATGCACATCGTAAAATACGTTTTTAAAGGTATCGTGACCCCAAAAAGTATTACTTTGCAAAGTGATGTATCTGAGGGACTCAATATGTTAAGTGATCGCATTATATTTTCAGACAATCGTAGTTTAGTATCTCTCTATTAAATGTCAAATGGAAGGTTTTAAGGTGATCTTGTATCATGAATAAAGTCTAAATGCCTAATCTCTGCATTAGTTAAATGGTGACTATTGATATACAGACCGAGGGAATCCCTCCAGATACCTACATGACCGCAAGTGATGTATCGGATTTTATTCTTTTGCGTCGAAATCAAAATAAAACTGGAGCTTTTTATTTTACAATTTGATGTTTATAACGCAAGCGATCAAGATAATTTACTTATTTGACGATAATCGATGGTATTAAAATGAGTAGATCACAAATCCCTCTGAGAAAATTAGATTACATCTACTTGATCGTTGAATCGCAATTCATTTGAAATTGAAACCATTATATATATATATATATATATATATATATATATATCGCGCCTTAGTAATTCAATAATAAAAACGGCCGATATAATTAAAATTGTCTAAAACATGTAAAAAGGCAACATGGCCAGATCAATACTTTTTTATGCGCTCATTCAATCCGCCCGTTTAGCGATAACCCACATTTCAAATTCAAACCTAACATATCAACATAAACTATTTTAAACTAAATTGTAGAATTGTAGATGATCATGTAACAGACTAGTAACATGAGAACATAAACGCATGGTTATGTTTGTTTGAATCGACAGACGTATCTTGGTTCTACTTTTGTAGTATGTATTTATATTAACTGATCTATATCATGTTTGTCCACTATTCAATATTCTTATGTATTCAGTGTGTGTTAAACTCAGGTAAACTAAATTGTGAATGCCCAACGAAAATGCTATTTTAAATGTACGCTACACTAATTGACGAAAATGCTAACATAAGTGTTCTACAGAATTGTCTGATCTAATCTCTGTTGTCTTTGTTCTGGCTCGTTTGACTCGTTGAACAAGTGATCTTCACAAATTCGCTGTTTTGATTCCTTAATATAATACTTCTTATTCCATTAGCGTTTTCCCAAAGACTGAAGGTTTGTTAAACTCACATTCTTTTGTACTGTTCTCTTCCTATCTATAACTTTGGTCTGTTACAGACTAAGGTCAATACGCAATTCTTTTCTTCGCGATTATCATTTTCCGTTCTTTTTGGGTCCTTATATCAATTGTTTTTATTCCTTGTCTGGGGCGATCTCCATTTAGACCAATCAAAATTAGACATTACAGACCAACGAAAATGATATTTCCAAATTAAAATTAGTGTCAGAGACCAATGAAAATGCGATTTAAAAAATAGGATAAATAGATTAACAAAAATTGTATTTCAATTTTAAATATGACAGACCAATGAAAATGCAATTTCAAATTAAACGTCAAATTATATTTCATAAATATGCGGAACAGAGCAGCTGAACGATAATGTCCACCTGTAATTTGACAGCTCGACAATAATGTTATTTAAAACTAAAAAAAACTCAATTTCATAAAGATGCGATACTAACCATAGAAAACGCTATTTAAAACTTAAAATTGGCAGAGCAACAAACATCTATTTATAAACGTAAACGAAAATTGGTATATCATACATAGTTGAGACGGATTAGATAACATGCTACTTTCAATTTAAATGTGACAGCCCAACAAAATCCTTTTTTTTTAACTAAACGTAAAAGTGTTTTCATTCATAAGCTGGGAAGACCATAAATAGGCTATTTCAAACGTAAACATGACAAACCAACTGAACTTTTATTTCACACTAAGACATACTTAAGTGGTACAGTCCAACAAAAATACTATTTAAAGCATGAAGGCTGCAGAGAAAAATAAATCCGCTTTTCGAACTAAACGTTACATTTTATACATACATAAACTGTACAGGCTATTTTAAACTCAAACGTAACAGATTTGTAAAAGGTTTTTAAAACTAAACATACAATTCTATTTCATACATAAGCGGTACAAACACACAATTCTATTTTAAATTAAACATAAAATTCCATTTTCTACACAAGTGAGACCGACGAGCGTGAAGTAAACGTAACCTCTAAAAAAATACTTCAAAGTAAATATCCCTGATCAACCCGACTAACAGAAAATATCCGCATTCACAGTAGAGGTTCCCAGATGCCGGAAAACTTTCTATTATAACTGTTTCCCTCTGATCGCTTGCTTTTGGATACCCCCTATAAATATGACATCTAATAACAGTATAGCCTTGCGTCTCAGTTGAAAATATGCCTAGTTTGGTGTGACAAAAGTTATTAAAATAAGTAACATAATCACAATAATGCGATTTTATACTAAAGCGGTACATACAAACAGACAGACAAAGCCTTGAATATCGATGTTAAGACGCGCCTAAGTTAACTTCGTTATAATTTTTGTTGTTTCCAGAGAAAGGCACTTATTTTGATTAAACTGGAGCAATGTTCCGTTACTAACCTGATTTTTATCGAACATTTAATATTACGTTTTTAAATGAAAAATTTAATAACATTTCGTGTATGAAAGACTATCTGAATAAATGGAATTCTTTTTGAAATAATTTTTGGTATAACATTATTCTTTGGCTTATAAAACAATCATTTCATACTTATACTAGACTAACTACCCGTCCTTGAACGGGTTCATGTTATGAATGTTTATTATTTGTCTCTATAATTTTGTACTTTTTGTATCTTATATGTTTAGATTTAAACATTTTTATAATAGCTATGTAAGTTATTCTTCATTGAAAAAACGCGATAGCTCTAACTTGTTTATGCACAATAGATTTCTCTTTGAGATAGTCACGTATATCAATACAAATGCTATCTACGTAAATAACACTTTTTAAAAATTATTCTAATTGTATATTGAATAAAAAAAAACGAAAATATGTTCGTTGATTGATGTAAACCAGTAATAGTTAAACCTTGGGGTTTAAAGACCCATATGTATCTAAGGAACACCGAAACTAAACTGCCCTTCTGTCTATACTGCTGGAATTATATATATATATATATATATATATATATATATGTATGTTTTACTCAACAAAAGCGACAATTCCTGTTTGTTTCTTTTTTTATCCATTTTTTCATGTTGACGATCTAATGATCTAATGTTTTGTTCGGGTGTGAGCAGTAACTGGCTAAACCTGCAAACGTTTCCGACTCCCATGTGTCTTCTTCGGACACGTGAGGATATATGCAAAATAAAACTGGTGAATTCATTAAGACACTCGATTACATTTTTTAATATATCAAAGGCATTTCAGTATACCTTTCCAACTCATATATATGAAAACAAATAATCGAGTGTATCAATAAATTCACTAGTTTTAGTTTGCATAAATCCTCACGTGCCTAGAGGAGGACTCATGGGAGTCGAAAACATAAGCAGTTTTGACGAGTTCCTGTTCACACACGAACAGAAAATTAGATCGTCAACATGAAAAGGTGGATAAAAACACAAACAGAGATTGTTCCTGCTTTGGGCAATGCTGCATAAGTACAGAAATATATATATGTATATATATATATATATATATATATATATATATATATATATATATATATATATATATATGTGTGTGTATAATGATTCTATGTCGAGGCTATTCATTGTTTTATTAGTTAGGTTGATATTTGTAATTCTATTAAGTAGATCTCCGGAAGGACTAATCTTTTCTTTTCTTTCCCGTTACTATTTAATTTTTTTTTGCTATATATATATATATATATATATATATATATATATATATATATATATATATATATTATATATATAGGAATATATTCCTATCATCTGTGTTAGACCACCCAGCCACAAAATTAGTTATCATGGGCCAGTTTATCTATGGACATAAAAACTTACACCCGAGGGGGTCTCGTATCTTGAGAGGCATTCATTTTTCTAAGACAAAAGTTGCTCATATAATCACAGCGTGAAACTGCATGATTAAGGAGAGATTACTATTTCAAAGGGCAGCACATTTTTGGGGCGGTCTCTTCTCTTTTAGCTAAATATTTCCCGTATGCATTGTAACGATGCACCATACAAGACATTCAGCATGGCACATATGTACAACTAAAAGAAATGGTGTGTAGTAGTAGTAGTAGTTGTTGTAGTAGTAGTTATGCAAACATGCGTTGCGTATATATAGAGGAAAAATAATGTAAACCATCGCATAAGCCTCGTATCTCAAACTTTATGAATCACAAAAAAACTCTGTGGAGCTTTCCATAAACAGATTTTCATAACATAACTAAACTCTACTTGTGTATTCTCTCTCTCTCTTTCTCTCTCTCTCTCTCTCTCTCTCTCTCTCTTTATATATATATATATATATATATATATGGTTTTTGTTGTTCGACACTATATACAGATAAAAGAATTGAAAGAACAGATGAAAGTTAGCGTTATGGATTGCGTTTTACTATAGTCATTGGAATGCAACTATAAAATATATTTGCTCTAAAGCTTGTAATACAATTACATTGAGCCTGCAATTTGAAACATTTTCGGATATTATGAAGAGTATTTTCCTGAACACATACCTTGTGAACGATTTCATATATATATATATATATATATATATATATATATATATATATATATATACATGTATACATATATACGCATATATATGCATATATATACATATACATTCACATATGTATACATATATAGATATATATATATACATATATACATATACATACACATCTATACATATATATACACATGTACATATATATACACATATATATACATATATACACACACACACATATATATATATATATATATATATACATATATATATATATATATATATATATATATGATGATGCTATCTAGCTGTGTTGAATTTTAAATCGTCAACGAATTCCTGGAACAATGCGGAAAGCGTTCGAGGCGCGTTTCTCCACCGTCTTTCTGAAATTCTCTTCTTTTCTCGAACCTTTTTGTTCATTTGCATTTGACAGTTAGGGATGATTCGACGGAGAATCGAAAACGTTCGTGAAACCTGTGAAACCTAAGGAACATTTTTTTATTTTTTTTATTTTAATACAAAAAACATCAGAACATTAAAAAAAATACAGAGAGGTATAATCAAACAGATGAATTATCTTATTTTTTTTAATGTTTTCATATTTATTAATATATATCTATATCTCTCTATATATATATCTATATATATGTGTATATATATATATATGTATCTATACATATATATTTATCTCTCTCTATATATATATATATGTATATATATGTGTATATATATGTATATATATGTATATATATATATATATGTATATATATATGTATATATATATCTATCTATATATATGTATATATATGTGTATATATGTGTATATACATGTATATATATATATATATATATATATATATGTATATATATATATAAATATATGTATATATATATAAATATATATATTTATATATATATATATATATATATATATATATATATATATATATATATATGTTCGAGTGTAGGGTAAGGGCAATTACAAAGTTTACGCCAAAAGAAGATAATAAAATAAAAATAAGAATGGAATAGGACGTTCTAAAATAGCAAATTATTTGTGGATACTTCATAATTCTTTGTCGTGCTTAACATAAGTAAGATAACCTCTGAACCATAAAATTCAACAAAATAATTTAAAAGACACGCGTTTCATGCAAAACATCTATACTTACTTGGATCATCGACGAGAGAACAAATTACCTGAAATTCGTAAATGTCACACCTTTTACCAGATATCGAGTTATGTTGAATACGTCCTTGTAACACTATAAGATGATCTCTCTGTCCGCTTGTCACTTAAGTGTCTATCACTGAACACCCAAAATGATAATACGCTTATTGAAATCTAAATCCTAGTGAAGACTAATCTCGTACTCGTCAATCTTTTGTCTGGCTTAAGAACACAAGAATAGACTAGCAATAAAAATAGTCGTAGAACAATCTTTATCATTACCCAACCCGGTGACTACAGAATATATTATCTGAAATTTGAAAATTGTATTTCTGCTATCAGACATTTTTAGGATATTGAACAATCGTTATCACTACTCAACCCGGTGACTACGGAATATATTATCTGGAATTTTGAAGTTGTATTTCTGCTATCAGACATTGACCATTTTTAGGATATTGAACAATTTCGAATTGTTTACTTTAAAGTTATCGATGTCCAATCAGTAGTTTATCGTTTGTTAAACTACTACAAGTCTTTTGCCGCACTGAAATGTGGGCAGACTGGTGGTAGATGATGGGGCAGTGTTATGGCAATCAACCAGCAATAAAGAGTTTTGAATTGTCTCATTACAAAAAGTAATTCCGACTAGGGCAGTTATAAAACGTGTCATTTGAAATGATAATAATAATACTAATAATAATACTACTAATAATAATAATTAAAATAATAATACAACTAATAATATTAATACTACTACTACTACTACTACTAATAATAATAATAATAATAATAATAATAATAATAATAATAATAATAATAATAATAATAGTAATAATGATAATAATTGCTTAAAGCCTGAGGAAATGCAAAGACAGTTGTAAATGCCAGGTTGACATCTGGCATGGTTTAAATTGTTTAACTGCATTTCATGTTCATGATTGGGTCGCAAGCTTTTTATAGCAACTCTCCTAGATATGGTATCTCAATAAAAACACTAGGGAAAGTAAAACTTGCACAAGCCATTCCTCATATTATGTCAACATGAGTGTTCCAAATTATCAAACCGAAAACGATGTATGTCGGTTCAGAATGTCCAGTTCAGGCGCCACGTCCGGCGGGGGAACGAATGAGGCTTCACAAGACGTCATCCAGCCAAACCCCCGAAACACTAACACTAAAACTAGAACTAATTGGGTAAAAGCCTTAAATAGATGAAATGTTATTAGAAGACTGACCCTCTTAAGAGACGATATAGACAGCGAATGCATCAAATCCTGTTTGAACTATCAGAACAAAAACTTGCAGGACAAGCCCGGGTGATTAGAACTAATGAATGGTTATCTTCTATTGACATCTAATAATTATAAAGAGAAATTGAGAGAGAAGACTTAGACGATCTTAGAGAGATAAATAAACTTGATGTAGTTGAAGAAAAGTATATGATAGAAACAACAACACACTCTGAGAGCGAAACTATTGTAACTAATAGTAATCAGGCGGTTTCCACAAATGCAATCGTAAAACATATGATAGAACATGGAATGACAGAAGAAGATATTTATATTTTCAGATTGTTAGACGGGAAGCTAAGAGTTGTCAATGTAGAACAGCCGCTGAACATTGAGATTTGTCAATAGGAAAATACTTAAAACTGTCTCGACTAACGTGAATGATGTCTTATTATTTTTAGTAATAAACAATCTTGATCAGTGTAATAAAGTTATTAAAGCTGCTGCCAATACTGTATCACAACTACTCGGAGTAGAAAAACGAGGACTTAAGTAAAGTGCAAGCTGTCTAAAATAGCCAACTCGAATGCCAGAGCGCTAGTGAACGACTAATCCGTAAGTTGTGCATACACTGAAAAGGTTTCAAGTGTGTAATTCAAAGACTGAAACAGCGGGGCATAGCTAGGACTACCAAAGTTAAACGTTACAGCGACAGAAGTGAGCAGTATCGACAAAAAAGACTGTTTGAGAACAACTAAAACTCCTTTTTGAACAACTAGAAGGAACTGAAAGAGGGAATGGCGTTATATCTGATGCTGACCAATCAAGTGCATTCTCGAAAAGCATTTGGGAAAGGAAATAAAGCATCAAGATGATTCAGAATGGATCAAATATGTTGAAAAGGGAGGTTCCCTCGAGAGTAGATGGTTGCAAAAGGGCACCGCGGTCTTGATCATAAAATATAAAAAAGGGGTGAAGTGACAAACTTTAGACTGATCACTTGCCTCTAAGTTATGTGGAAACTTTTCATTGGCATATTGTTTGAAAGTATTTATGGTTATTTGAACCAACACAATTTGCTGCCTGAGGAACAGAAAGATCAGATGGGACCAAGGATCAGCTTCTGATACATCAACTGATCCTCAAATACTGCAAACGAAGACCTACTCACCTTGCCATGGGGTGGGTGCATTATAAGAAAGCTTTTGACATGGCCCCTCGTTCATGGATACACACACGCCTGGGAATTTTAAGAATAGCCCCCAACATTCAAACAGCTTTAAAGAATAGCATGAATTATTGGGAAACCAATATAACTTCTGGAGGTGTTGCATCAGGTAAAGTGAAAATCAGGAGAGGGATTTTCCAGGGCGATAGCCTTTCCACTTTTCTTTTTGTCATTAGTTTGATCCTAATTACACTTCTATTACACTTCTTATGTGAAGGCAAGATATGGACTTGGAAAATGACTTCTTTGCAGTCAACCACTTACTATTCATGGATGATCTTTAGTTTGTTCAGAAGAATGAAACCCAACTTGATAAATACGGTTAGATTATTTAGTGAGGACATACAAATGGAAGTTGTCATCACTACATGTGCAATTCTTGTTATAAAAAGGGGTAAACTTTTCTATTCAAATGGCCATTAACTCCCAACAACAGATCTGATAAAGAATGTAGACAGTGAGATATGCTACAAATACTTGGGAATTCTGGAGGCGTGTTAGATTAAAAACAAGGAAATAAATACCCCTTAGCATAGATGAGTACAACAGCTGAGTAAGAAGTATTCTTTGATCACACTTTCACAGTCGAAATACAATCTATGCTATCAATGTCAGAGCAGTAGCTATCATTCAATGTACTGCTGGTATACTTGAAAAATATGTAGATGAACTAAAATATTTAGATACCAGAACACGGAAAATGCTTACAATTTATAAAGCTTTTGCAAAGAAAAGAGACGCAGATCGATGGTATTGACTTAGAAAAGAGGGAGGTCGAGGTCTACTTAGCATTGAAGATGTTGAGAATAAAGAAGAAGTGTGTCTATATAAATATATTTTTGAGAGTAATGCTATTCTTCTTCGTGAAGTGGAAAGAGATGAAATACTAAGAACTGGAGTGACAAAGAATCAAAGGTTACAAGAGAGAGGGGAAATTATTTGAAAAAACTACACAATGTATCCTTTAAGAATACTGCATTAAGAGATAATGACAGCTGTAATTGGTTTGTCAGGGGTAATCTCAAAATATATACCGAGAGCACCTTAATGGCAGCCCAGGCACAAGCCACCCTCACTTGGTCCATCAAACATTACAACCTGCAGAATCACCGATATGCCGCTTGTGTAATAAAAGAGAAGAAACCTTAGAGCATAATTTATCTGAATGCCAAATGCTAGCACAGCACCAGTATAAAAATTGACACACGGCAAAGTCGCTCAGGTACTACACTGGAATATAGGAAAACTTTATGAACTGGACCACAATGAGAAGTGATATCAGCATAAGCCAGATGAGATAATGGAGAACAACAATGTCAAACTTTTTGAGGACATGTGCATACAGACTGATAAGGTTCTTGAACATTCAAAACCCGACTAAATCTTCCTAAACAAACACAGGAGTACTTGCTTAATGATAGATATAGCCTCCCCCTTCGATACCAGAATGCAGGAAAAAGAACACGAAAAAAAAATCAAAACATAAAATGGGAATTAGTAAGACTATGGAAATATAGACAAGTTAAGGTGATCTCGTTGTAAAAAAACGAATAAACACCATACATGGACGGGACGATTTCTATTCGAATTCTGCAAAAGGCTTGCCTGTTAGGAACAGTGAAAGTATTAAAGTACAGCTTGGATGTCTAAAGTCATGTTGTTTTTGGTAGTCTCTTTTTTTGCGAAAGAGACAATGGGTATACCTTGAAAGTGTACTCGGTTGTCGGAAAGTACACAATGAAGCAATGGCTACGCAATTAACAACTACAACCCGGTTTAGCTAGCATTGCTTTATCAAATGTCAACGAGAAATCACAGAGGATGTAAAACATGTCTGGAATAATCAGAGAACGACTTATGCTTTTATGCGTTCTTCCACTAGTAACGCTTTATTTTAGTCAACTCTACTATTAAACCTATAGCTAACATACAGGCGCTGACACAGGTAATATATAGCGAAACATTTTCCAGGGATACTCTCTATAAATGTTTTTATGAGAACCATTATGTCATTTAATAGTATACTAAGGAGGTACGATGCTGGATATAATTCTATAAACAGTATGGTAAAATAAACGAACCTCGTATATGGATGATTTGCAACTCTCATAAAAAAAAACGAAAATTTAGCGAAGATATTGGAATGGAATTCAAAATTGAAACGCGTACGTTACTTGAGAAGAAGAACAACAAGTTGGAAAAAGCGGGAGGCATAAAGCTGACGAATCGAAAGATGATCAGAGCGTTTGACAAACATGATTACTTGATAATATTTCGTAGTTGTGAAACGGAAGCAATTATAAAAAAGCGCCTTTGAAGTAAATTGTATCGTATATACTTTATAGAAATAATAAATACTGGAACAGTAAGATAACCTGGGTCCGTCTAAGTTGAACAGAATATAAAACGCAGGTATATGGACCGAAGAAGCTGAAAGAAAAGACCATGTACAATGCACAAAATTCCAAGAATGATCTTGACCGAAATAGAAAAAAAGGAGAAGAAAACTCGACATAGAAAAAAAGGAAGAATGCTGGTAAGTATAGGAGACTGCGGGGACGATGAGATAAAAGAACTAGACAAATGCATAACCGAAGATATAGAAATCTGAAGGGAATAAGGAACATGAAGCAAAACACCGTAATACCAATTGTGGTATGAACACAAAGAATTGTATCTCAAAAACATGATAAAAAGACGAAGAGTTATTGGAATCTAAGGAAGAATTTACACTATAAAAAGTAGTCTACTGATAAAAACAGCTGAAATATGAATACAAATATTCGAGTACAGAAACCAAATCGCATAATTAAATAACGGCGACCAGTCACAGAGAAACTGAAATACAATAACACCAATAATTAGAAATATAGAAGAACCCACATAAAATGGTTATATGTGGGTAGTAAGTATGGAAAGGCTGAGGAAGAAGAATACCATCCAAAACTCCACCGGAAGGTCACGGAGAGTACTAGAATACGTATTAGGCTTAGTATTCCCTAGTAAATAAACGGCCAGTATAAGTGAGAAATCAATGTTGCGAGAAAGAAAAGTGATTTGCAATGGTTACCGAAATGCTTCAGAGAACAGCGCTAGTTGTTGCCAGCAAGCGATCAATGGTAATAACTTGTTATAGAACTCCTAGAGAGTTAAATAATAATTATAATAATATCTTATAAAATGTACCCCTCTAAAAAATGCCTCAGCCTCGGTTAGCTGTGAAGCGTCAAGGATTAAGGAAATACCGAGATAAGAGAGCACTAACCAAACCTCCACTGGAAGAGTGCAAAGAGTACTGGGACCTTAGGGAGGATATCTATATCCTAGTGAAGGTCAATGGTCGTCGCTAACTAATAACCAATGGTAAGCGACTGTTGTGATAAAAAAAGTAATTTGCAAATGATATAGTGAGGACATAATAATGATAACTAGCGGGACACAGTTGAAATTCCACGGTTCTTTCTACATCAATTAGTGTAATGGGTGTCAAAACTACTTTAAAAATTGATTATTTCTTCTTCCGTAAAAATAATTGCCATTCCCAGCTTAATATTGTTTAATAAATAAAACAAAACTGTCTATTTTTTATTTAAAAATGTAACAATTGAATTCTTTTTAAAACCATAAGTATTCTCTATCTTCTCACCGTATAAATAATCGTTGACTAAATATTCTTGAAATGAATGAAACGAATGCTAATGTTTGGAGTGATTTTATTTGAATTTTTCCGTTTAGTCGACCGGACGACATCATTTTCTTTCGGAACAATTCATTTGAAATGGCTAAAATAGAAATTGGTTAACGCTGCTACATCGGATTAATCACCAATCACGCCTAGACGATATGATTGGTTATGTGTTTGAAAGTTTAGAACGTGCATATGAAGATGAAATTCCTTAGCGTATTTTTATATAGACAATAATAATAATAGTGATTATAATAATGATAATAATAATGATAATATTAATGCTAATAATAATGTAAGCAATAATAATGATAATAATAATAATAATAATAATAATAATAATAATAAAAGCAATAATAATAATAATGATAATAACAATAATGATAATAATAATGATAATAATAATAATACTGGGACCTTGGGGAGGCTTATTGCCACCCAAATACCAGAGAAGACCAATTGTCCTTACCAGCGAGAAATCAATGGAAAGAGGCTGTTGCGATACCGCATCATTATCGAAAAGAGGTGAAGAATGCTGGAAATCTGGGGAGGCTTGTTGTCACTCAGACTCCAGGAAATACCACTGGTTGTTGTCGGTGAGCAATCACTGGCGATGATCTGTGTGAGAACTCCTAGTGAGTACAAATTATAATAATAATAATAATAATAATAATAATAATAATAATAATAATAATAATAATAATAATGATAATAATAATAACAATAATAATAATGATAATAATAATGTTTGCAATAATAATAATAATAATAATAAAATAATAATAATAATAATAATAATATATCTTTCAACTATTAACAATTTATGCATCTTCACAAATTTACAAATCACTCCCCGCTTATGCTAGCCTTTACCCTCTGCATACCCTCTATAAGAGTACCATTATTTAACTCGTTTATCATAATTTAATTAATTTACGACATGTTGAAAAAGTTTAACTCTATGTTCAAATTTTCAAATTTCTTTTCTACTAAATGTTTAGGTTTGTATATTGGTATGGCGTTCTTTAATCGCCACCAGTAATCATTTTATTGGTAGAAACAGCTAGTCTATCGTTGACACGTAAGTAGTTCGATCATGCAGTTGTGACAGTACCAGTCGTAGATATGTTGTCCTTTTCTTGTTTCTTCTCTTTGTTGACAATAATGTAATCAATCAAAACGAACAACTAATGACGCCATTACGTAGTATTGGATTTAGTTTAATTTTTACATCATTTTACATGATAAACTTCTATATGAACTTGCTATTCGTTTTCCAATCACTGTACGCATTTAAAAGCCTCAACAACAGGCATCCAATTATTTCGACATCGAACACACAAGAAAGTGACTCGTTCTTTCTTCTTTGATCCGTTGATTTAATGCTATGGCCACATTTTCTGTTTACGAAACCTCAAAATTCATATTTTCTTCTCTTTCATTTAATTAGTGTCCGCACTACTTTCTCTCGATCACTTCGATGCGACTTTAAATTTAAAAACGAGTTTCGCGACGGTCTCATCATTTGCCCTCAGCGCACGTTAACACGATCAAATGCGCTGTTCCCTCATCTTTCTCTTCGATCGGCGCAATGCCGTAGCGCATTCGGATATTCTCATTACAAATTTAGTCGAACAATGTTACTTCAGAAATCTAGTGGGACTTTTTATTTTCTGTGGTGACGAATCTTTGCTTTACCCCCCCTCGTTGTTGGAAAGCATTTGGGCCTGTACAAAAAGAGGATTCTCGCAATAGTTCGGTAAATATCGATTTTAGACGGTCGCTGATCCTGTGGTCACAAATGGCGCCGGTAATTGTGCGTGTTTTGAATCACGTCGCATCTACATGTATCATTTATTTTCACTCGTGTAAAATTCAATATAACAGTGTATAATTTTGACCATATGTTAAAGCTATAGTTTGAATTAATTTCTTTTGAAATGTTCATCGTACGCTGATATGACTAAAGCGATTACAGATATGAGAAATCGATTAGGCTGGAAAATCGTGGCCGAGTTTCGCTGCAGTAAAGAGATTTAAATTTGAGCATTGGGAAAATGAATACATACCGATATAAAATATCAAACAAGTCTGTGATTTTAGTTGATCGATTAAACGCTGCCGTTAGAGACGAGATGGGTATATATATATATATATATATATATATATACATATATCATCAAAAAATAACTTTAACAGACTAGCCAAAGTATACGACCGCAGGGATTATATTTTAGCTAGGCTTCCGCGTCTCAGCCTCTGGTGACTGAAGAGTGCCACTGTCAACCGATCGGTTTCAGTGAATTGTTTAAGTGAGTTAATTTGAAAGACTTCATAAGTTAGGTCAGTTAGCTTAGACAGTAACGGCTAACACTGATGGCCGACTACCTTACAGTTAATTACTTCTCAAAAATTGTGTCACATTGATCCATTGCCCCTTCCATAAACTCGGGCTTTTTGGCTAAGATCAGAGTGCAGTGTCTGTTCCAATAGATTGTTCAGTCTGTAGACTGGTACCGTATTGGGCTTCAGACCATGATTACGCTGGGCTGAGATCCTGTGCATTTCTAGGAGGTCCACACTCCAAAGCTTTGCCTTTACACCTTTTGAGAAGGGGTTAGTTTATTGCTAATCGCCTTAACCGCCCTCTACCCGGGAATGCCGACGGCGCTTCGCAGGCATTTTTTGTAGATCAAAGCTTTCTTTTGTTAGTTTTCAAAATAAAATTGACGTTAGTTTTGTTTTTACTTTTCGATGTTTTATTAAGTGTATTATCTTTTATGTTATACTCAATTTTATCTTCGGTACTTTACCAGTTAAAAAATCGTGCTGAAATAACGTTATTATGTAGAAACCCATTATAAATGTAAGAGAAAATAATATTTATAATTGAGTCTGTGATTTGTGTCTTACAAAACAAAATAAAGCCTCCTTTTGGAAACTAACAGCTTAAATATACCTCCAAAATATATAGAAAAAACATCGAATTTTTATATCGGGTACGAAGTTAAAATTTATTGTCTATTTTGGGGGAGATTTATTTTATCTAGCAGAATTATTAACGTTGATTTTCTTGTACTGTTCGAGTAAAGTACAAAAAAATCAACGTTAATTCTATTTTGAATAGTAACAAAATAGAAATAAACCAAAAAGAAAAATATTGTATTCGAGGAGGGTAGTAAAATATTAATTGTTTGCTTATTTTTAATAATGAAGACGATTCTATATTTTTAAATCATTGCCATTGTTTTTTACTACTAAGTTCGGTTTGTAAAACGAAAAATACATTTTTAAAAAAGCTATGTGTGGTATTAGTCATCTTTCGTGGAAAGAAAAAAACAACAATTATTTCAGAATGCAGATTTGCATGTTGGTTTCTTCGGAAAATAGTCAGTCATTTTAAATTTTTTTAATAGTTCAAAAAATTGGAGGAATTACTTCGTGATCCTTAGAAATCTGAAAGAAATTTAGAAGCATTTAAAGTGTTCAAGAGAAAAAAATTCAAACTAGCATGAGAGTTTGCTAAGAATGTTGATACTTAGCAAATCTGTATGTAGTAAAAGATTGAACGTTTTGAAAGTTGTGTAGGCAAAAATATAGACGCCATTTTATAAACGATTGAAATTTAACTAAGGATAAATATATGAAGGAAAGTGAACAATCTTAAATATATTTTCAAATTACTTCAACCGCCAATACGTATTTAAATGTGTAAGCTTGTATATGAAATAAAACAAAGGAAAAACATCAAATACATTTCGTCAAATTGAATGAAAGGAATATTTATTTTTTTAACGAAGAAATAAAGAAAATGCTGGTTGTTTTACATTTACAAATACATTTTAATAAAATGTTTTTTAGCTGCTTGCAAAAACATTGGATGAATTACTTTGTGACACTTAGAAATCTGAAAATAATTTATAAGCATTTAAACTGTCGAAGAGAAATAATTTGAACTTGTATGAGGGTCTCTTAAGAATTTATAATACATTTAATTGAAACATATTACAAATTAACATTATTAACAAATTAAACATAGTAATGACGTATCCAGTACAGAATATTGCTGACAATATTCTCGAAGTGGACAAAACTTATGGTGCTTCTATAGAATTTGAGCCGAACCAAACTGACTCAAAGTCGAATGTTTTTCTATAGTGCCATATAGTAAGATAAGAATATTAGTCTAAATAATGCAAATTCGTAAGTGAATGTGAAGGATTTAAACTTTCGTTTTGAAGAAATAGAGGACACATATTGGCCCGAATGTTTGTGATTTACGGAAATGATCGAGCTGTCGCCGAACAATTAGCTGAAAATTAGTACCGATATTAATTGAGGTAACTTTTTACTATTTTCCTTGATGTTAGGTTAACACCCTTCCTCTTGTGTATAGAATGGGTTTAATCGTTTTGTGCGCATTCTGAATAGTCTTAAAAAAAAAATTACCACTCCGTAATAGCTGCCATAGCTGAAATAGGAAATTTCGACCGATATTACACGCCTCTTTTTGCAAATGATAAATAAAAGTTGTTGTTTTTTTATTATTAAGAATGAACATTAATGAAAAAAACATCGATTTTTTTACTGTTCTTTCAAAATGCATTTTTTACTTAACAAAATTTAAATATATATGTTTACGTAGTTTCTAGTTCGGTGTTTCACGTGTACTATGTAACTTAGTATTATAAAAAAAAACAACACATTACAAACGTTCGGTATTGTTGAAAATGGCAAGATGAGCCGACAATATTTTCCCGACTTTAAAATGAAAATACTCTTGTACCACACTTTGTAAACACCGATCTTATTTTAAAAATAATTGTAAATTAAAATGTTTTATTGTTAATTTTATTATCTCCCTCCCAACGTGGTAAGATGTGACACAACGTCGGAAAGTGGGAATGAAAACCAGCGCTGTAGAAGAAGAGCCCTCTGTGCAGCCCCGTCGGCATTCAACAGTAAGGGCGCCTCGGGCGATTAGCAATAAACTAAGCATTTTCTTAAAGGGTGGCGTTGAAAAGCCTGGAAGAGTTTGCGATCTTAAAACTGCCACAGGACAAAATATCTCCTGGAAACTAAAGTTACGGATTGCTCATGGGCGCATCATCATAATGTGATATTCTAAGTAGAGCATATATATATATATATATATATATATATATATATATATATATATATATATATATATATATATATATATATATATATATATATATATGTATGTATATACTAGCAGACCCGTGTAAACTCTACAATGTTATACTTCATCTGATGTATATTAGTGTTATGCTTAAATGTAGTTATGGGGCTAATATCCAAAGCAAAATCCAAAAGGAGTTCGTAAAATGTATCAATTCTGTTGTTGTATGGCGCGACCGTGGACCAACCGGTAATATTGTGACAAAACATATATTCGCCTTGATCTGATGCCGATAGCCAAAAAAGTGTATTTTATATCGACAACACAACGAAATCAGATGAAATTTAAAAAAATATATGTTATGTATGCTTAACCTTTAAATTCTTTAGTTTTTATATTGGTTTGAAAGATTCTATCAAATAAAAAACGTTTGACCAGTGTAATATGAAGTAGTATTAAATATATTTAGAAAATATATTTATTTAACTAAAATAAATGATGTTTCAAATGCGCATCACGAGGTCTTAAATGTTTTAATCTATAACAAAACACTACAATATATGTATCTAAGTGATCATAATGCACTAGAGAATAAAAATGATATTTAGTTACGATTATAATGACTACATCCAAAAGTATAGGCCCTCGAATTAGGCAGATGACACTCGCCCGTGACATCAAATATATTGATTACCTATTTAGCGTGTGTGTTGATGCAACATCATACTAATACCTACTCACACTTGCCAACAGGCTCGTTGCAGATCTAAAACAAGTTGCAGTTTGACACATTTTCGTTGAATATTATATTAAACTAGCGGAACCCGTCGCCCGGCGTTGCGCGGGAGAAAGTACTACCTAAAAAATGAAAGTACTACCTAAAAAATAAAAAAGAAACCGCCTATTGTTCCCCCCCCTCTACCGTGTTGGTGAATGTTTTAAATTAAAAAAAAAGAAAAGAAAATGGTTTAGAGCAGAATGGCATCGAACGCAGATACTGGCGACAATTAAACCTCCCTTGTTAACCGTTGCGCCGCAGATATCACTTGAAAAATGCATGTGAAAATATGCCACTTAACGTAAGCTTGTTTACTTGCAGCTTCTGGCAGCGAAAAGTAAAGTTCAACAATGACACGGTTTATGTCATTTATTTGTGAAGGGTTAAAGGTATATGATTTTGAAAATATAAATGTGTCGGGGTCTAACAGCATCTTGGCGGCTATTGAATTAAGTAGGAAGTCGATTCAATGAAGGAATTGTAGCCACCATATTTGAAGAATAAATGTTGCAGGAACTGTGTTCGTTAATGTCATTCGCTTGATTCCGGAATGAATGTAAATGTGGAAATATAACGTAATCTGATATTCGCGGAATATCATAGGATTCAACGAGAGCGGTCATTATTTGTTTGCGTATTGTTTTATATTATGTAGTAAATTAATACCAGGCAAATAATAAATAGGGACGGACTGTTTTGTGAAAAGTAAACTGTGTTATTACTTCCCGGTGTCGATGAGTGTAGTCACAGTACACAAATGTTAGGGGGAAAAGTCTTTGCTACCACCTATATGGAGTTGGTTTTTCGGAGAGACGTTGATGGTGGGCCAAATGTAATATTGAGTGTTAGGTTGGGAAAAATAATAACAACTTTACTAAAACACGCTCGAGTGAATAAGTGTAGTATAGGGGTGAGTTTAGTAGCCTGCTTTGTGTATGGTTATTTTCCTATAGTCCGAGAAGGTACAGGGGAAAACACGTCTCTACTTTATATATTAGATAAGCATGTTGTTGGAATGTTTCATATTTAAAACAAAAAGCATTTTACGGTTAATATGCAATTAAATGACTAATTTATATTAAAACTCACTTTTTAAAACCTTACTCTAATTTTAATGTATTTTTTAGTGTTTCGTATACGCCATTAGTATTCAATTAAGATCTTTATTTGCCTTGCATCTTTGGGGATCAGGCAATCCGATCTTTTTAAAAGCAAGGACTAAAGCGTGATAACGTACGCACGGACATGGACTTTTCTTAGCCTCTTATTACATAGATATATATGTATTTTTGTGTTCACTATCTTGCCTAAAATTATATTTGTCTCATTCAATAACCTTGTATAGCTTTAATATATGTGGACTTCTATACAGTTAACTAAACTCAGTATAAATATAAAGTGATACGGAAAACATATAGACGCACAAATAATCGCCTTTTATAACTGAGCCATCTTGACAGATGAAAATATATATTGAACAAAGCAAAAAAACTATTCAAATGAAATATTTAAAAATGAAAAAAAAATGCTTGCCTGTGCAAAATTTGAGTTCAGTCTTGGGAGACATTGATAGATTATCTGGCGAGGATTAAAAGTAGGAAAAATGGATCTTTGTTTGGTTAATATTATTTTCTCAATGAAAACTGTGACAGCAAGATTAAGAGGACAAAACGAAAAATGTCTTTTGTCATTTTATATTGCTTTTTTTCTAAATGCATTTTTCCTTTTTGCATAAGCTTCATTGTCGCCATTTTTGATTTTCTGTTGAAGTTAGTTTTGGGTGGGAGAGTCGGTGATAGAGATAAACATTTAAAAAAGATAATGCGATGTATATGTTCTTAGAGAGTGTGTAAGAAAAGAAAAGGAAATACAAAGAGGGTAATATGTTCAGAAAGACAGAGCTAGAAAAAAATAAGGAGATATAAAGAGAAGTGTTTAGAGCAAACAGATGACAGAATAAAAAAGGTAGAAGAGAAACAATGAGAAAAATCGGAATGAGTGCGAGCAGAAGAAACAGAGAATACAACAAAGTGTAGCAGTGTTTGTATATCTACTTACATTCTTCTTATTATTAGTGTTATGATAATGACATTAATAATAATGATGATAATAATAATGATAATACTGATTATAATAATAATAAAATAATAATAATAATAATAATAATGAAAAGAAAAGTAATAATAATAATAATAATAATAATAATGCAAATAAATGGTACATAAAAGAACGGAGACAGTGTTACATAACCAGTGAAGCACGTGGCACCAAAAGGGGATTTGTTACATAACGCTTGTGAACTAATCTTCTCGTAGTCATAACAATACGAAAGTTTATGAGAGAAGACTATTAAGCGTTTGGCCGAAAACAATACGAAAGACTATGAAAGAAGACTATTCAACCCTTTTTTTAATATTCATTTCGTTAGGCAATTTCTATACACAGTCTCAAGAGTCACTTTTAAACACATTTTTTGTAAAGCGGTTTTAAGCCTTTAAACTGTCGGTTTATTTTTAAATATTGCATTTCCAATATAACAATTTAAATATAGTCTTTTACGTCTATTCTGTTAATGAACTAAGAAAATTAACTTTTGCAGTTTTCGTTCGTCGCTGGTCGTGAGTTCGTGGGCACCTCATCTCCGCTGCTGGCTCGTGATCGTCGTGGAGTATCTGTTTTATGTGGGCAAAGTCTATTGACAGGCAGAAGAGAAACGCGGAGACGATTTTCCATCAGAGAGATTCAACCTTTTATTGATGCGTTGCGAAAAGGGTTATGTTTCTATTCGTTCTTCTATTCATGCCTCATGCGTTCTTCTCATTCTTCCAACTGGGAGATGCTACGATAATTACTACTGCCCCCCCCTGAGACCCAGTCATCACCACGAGTCGTTACATTCTCGACTTCGCGCTCCTAACTTTTCGGAGCCTTCCGATGGGTCGACCGTCTCGCTTGCTCCCAAAACTAGTCACTTTCTTTAAAAACTAACAAATATCTCACCAACAGAGTGTGACGTCATATGTACACGTGTTAGCGCCATGCTAAAACATTCGTTCACCCATGTTTTCTAACCTTTTTTTTACCCTAGCATTTCCTCTCGGGCGGCATACATCAAAATTAGTTATGGCTTTACAAAATGAGTCACTATGATACATAGTTGTTTGTCCCAAAATTACATATGCCCTTAAATTGTACTTAATCCCATTTCCTTCACAATTCATACTAGTCGATCTACACACTTTAAAATACAGAGCCAGCCATAATCTAACAACAGTACTAGCAAGCGAACATCACAATCTCTTTTGGAATATGGAGGTGCAAATAGATTAACTCTTGCTAGCATAATAGTCAACAAGAAGGAAAAAAACCTGCCATATAGTAGAGGTTGTAGTCCCAGCAGCTAACAGTGTAAAATCAAGGACACCGATTAAACGAAACAAACACACGGTACTTGTCAGAAAACTGAAAAGGATATAAAAATGAAGAAAAGTCAATATAATCCCATTACTCGTAGAAGCACTAGAAACAATCTAGAAATGAAATGGAAACTAAACTAGGAGACATTGGTATCAAAGGGAAGGTTGAAACTATACAACGGACGACAACTATAAAAACAGCTGCAATCTTAAGAAAATCCTCGAACGCGGAAACGAGCCCACATAAACTGTGAACGATGATCTGTCATAAGGAAGTTGCAATAGAAAGAATACAAAAACATTTTAAAAAAACATAACCACATGAACTAAAGGGAACTTAAACTGCAAGAGATTTCATGAACTTCCACCTCTGCCCCAAAAAACAACATAAATGTGATTGCACAACTCTCGGTTCATACGACACAAAATTGTCATAAAGAAACACGGATGATGGTATAAGGAAAAGGGACTTTGGGAAGGCATATCACACCCAACTTCCAGAGAAACTCAATGGGCGTTGGCATCGAGAAATCTATGGAAAGCGGCGGTTGCTATAACGCAAAATCATTTGCAAAGGTTATCGAAACAAGTAAAAAGTACTGGAAATCTGGTGTGACTTGTTGTCACTCACACCCCGGGTAACACCACCGTTTATCATCAGTGAGCAATCTCTGTTGTTGTCACTAACAGTAATAATAATAATAATAATTATAACCATTATTATTATGATTATTATTATTATTAGTAGTAGTAGTAGTATTAGTCGTAGTAGTAGTAGTAGTAGTAGTAGTAGTAGTAGTATTATAACACCGTCCCAACGAACAACTCGGGAAGCACAGAAACAAAACACAAGAAAATAAAAGTGGGAAGAAACACAACTACATGAGACTGAAAAGAGAAGAAACCCACAAAAATAGCTCGGCATTGCTAAGAAAAAGACACGTGTACAGAGAAACGGAATCTTTACTGAGGCTGCACAGAACAATGCGACTATGACACATTACATTAAAGCTACAATACTTATATCACAGGAAAACAGTTAATGCAGACTGCGTTGACAAAGATACGAAACAATAAAGCACATATGTTGTTAGCTGTGTGTAATGTCCGGATAATTGGATATTTCGCGAATAACTCCCTTTGTAAAAAAATGACAGAGAAAACATCGAGTGTGTGGAATTCAGCGCAATGGATAGATCCATCTTGCTGGATTCTACACATACTTGTTGTGTGTTATGTAAGATTGAACACAAAAGAAATATATAGTTGTAAAATCTCTCCTTCGATTGTTTATTTTTGTTCTACCCAGTTTCTCATCAATACATCTCTCGGCATTGCCTTCAGTTTCCTTAATACTTTTATTATATATATATATGTATATATTGACAATACCTTAAGTACTGAAGTAAATCTTCAAAAACGTTTTCTTCGGTTACATAGAAAGAGGTTTATTGATAAGGACAGGATCCGCCCTGTGGGTGCTCAACGACCCAGAATGTACGGGCTACCTAAGATTCATAAGGAGGGAGTTCTATTAAGGCCCATTCTGTCTATGATTGGTTCTCCTCATCATGAGCTGGTCAAATGGCTTGCAGATATCCTTGATCCTGTCTTACAAATGTTTTAAGTTAATTGTATTGCTGATTCATTCCGTTTCGCTTCATTTATTCGCGATTTGGAATGTGAGTCGCAAACTAACTTTCTATGTTCATTTGACGTTACCAGCTTATTCACTAATGTCACCCTGAATGAAACCATTGAAATATGTGCTGACATGCTTTATCGTAGCACATTAACCCCTTTCGCCTTTCCAGAAAGCATTTTTCTGGAACTCATGGGGCTTGCCACTAAGTCGGTCAGTTTCAGTTTTAACAATATAATGTATAAGCAGATTGATGGGGTGGCGATGGGCAGTCCTTTAGGTGCTATCCTAGCGAATATATTCCTAGGTTTTCAGGAATTCTTGCTGTTTTCTCGGGTTACCAGACCCTTTTGTTATTGGCGTTATGTGGACGACAGTTTTACCATTTTAAGTCCCGTAACGAGGCAAGTGATATTTTCCTGAAATTAAATACGCTCCACCCAGCACTACAGTTCACAATGTACCACCAAAATTTTGTTCATATATATATATATATATATATATATATATATATATATATATATATATATATATATATATATGTATATATATATATATATATGTATATATATATATATATATATATGTATATATATATATATGTATATATATATATATATATATATATATATATATATATATATATATATATAGAGAGAGAGAGAGAGAGAGAGAGAGAGAGAGAGAAATGAAGAAAGGAAGATAAAGATGTGCGGATGACAAATCTATTTCATCTTCGATTGTTAAATGTAAGGTGTACTCGATGAAAACATTTTTATTTTTCATCCTTAAGCTAGGCCTTTCCAGGATTAAGATCGTATCATCAGAGGAATTACATAGATAAGTTGGCAGGGGAAAAGCCAAAATTCAAAATTTGAAAAATTCACGAAACAATATAAAGTTATAGAAAGTAAGCGTGTGTGTATAAAAAAATATCAAACTATAGAGCCTATCTAGTTGGTGAATGTCCGTTGACAAAGTGTCCGTTGATGAAAAATTTAAAGATGGAAAAGGGATTTCGTGGAGACTGCGTTAGAAATGTTCAAAATGTAGTAAATCCAATACAATGATGCCCAGTTCAACCGTAGATAAAAAGCACTTATTAGGATGTACTTTTGAGAATAATGGCTATTTTAAAATACTTCCGTGGACCGCGAATGAAAATAGTTACTAAGAAATTGAGTTTAAAATGTTATATATATAACAGATCGACCGATCGAATCTAAGGAATGAGTTTTTTTCTGGTCGAAGACGAATCCAGTAAAAAGTGGGGAAACAGTTTAAGGTAAGGGATGTGGGAGGAGAAGGTTTAGGGGATGAAACTATGGATGATGCTGGGAGTAGGGTAGGGGTAGCGCTTGTTAAGTTCCAGCTCATCGCTAGTAAGCAGCAATATAATATAATTACTGCCAGTTTATTTGCTAGGCCTGGACTGGCTTCAGTTAGAAGTTGGGGTGGAGTTTCAGTAAGCTAACACAGTAGCGTCTGGTCGGTAAGTAAACAGTTCGGGGGTGGGGAGTATCCCCGTGTTAAAACGGAGCTTTTAGACAAAGTTATATATAATTCAGAAAGTTTTAAGGACTCAAATTACGAATTATGGCTTACACAGTTGAGAATCTGGAATTTACGTGTTTAAGATGTAATTATTTGGGCATTTATAGTATTTCAGTGTTTAATCTTTAAAGAATTGATAGATTTCCCAGTTAGGTAAATATTAGATGCACGACTAAATAAAATAATTTAATATATTATTGATGTTAAGATTGGGAGCATCGTCAATATGTTTGCAACAAGTGAATTGGGTTGATTATGTAACCGAAGTGATGACATGGAGTATTGAAATTACAGATATATTTAAGGGGGGAAATGGGTCATTATAGAGTAACAGGGGAGCGTAATTTAAATGTGAGAGTTATGGGATCTATGGAAAAGGATTGTTGGTAAGGCGCTGCGTCTACAAACTCGGTGGATTGTATGCAAAAAAGCAGATAAGAGAGGCAATGGATAAGAATGTAAGGACGGCCAGCTTGGATTAGAAAAAGGGTATAGTAATTAGAGTGTTGGAGTAGATGTGATAAAAGATCAGTGGAGTGGAGAAGAAAAAGGTTAGTTCTCAAATTATATTAAGTAGTATGGGTTTATAAAGTTATTAGGCGCACAGAACGGAATACGTTATGTTATTGGGATGATTAGTTGCTACGTTGGAAAGGTGAAGCGTTAAAAAGTTAACAATTTATAGGATTAAAGGATTAGTATGATGTTAGAGAGGGTTGTTGCCTGAGAGGAGGGACGTCAGTAATACAATTGATGTATTTTTATTTTTGCTTGTGCCTGCTATTTGAGTTAAGTTCCTTTTAGAGTTAATAATATTTTTGCTTTTAGCTGGTGTAGCTATCATAAATGTGTCTAATGTACATAGTTGCCAGAATGCGGATGAAATAGATTTGTAATCCGCACATATTTATCTCTCTTCGTTTATTTATTTTATAGTTGCTCTATCTCGTATATTGAGCGTAAACCATTTCACTATAGGTTCATTTTTCTAAAAGTATACGTTTAGTCTCATATTTTACCTGTCTCTCTCTCTCTCTCTCTCTCTCTCTCTCTATATATATATATATATATATATATATATATATATATATATATATATATATATATATATAAAAATTAGAACGGGTTTACACGGTTTTTGGTGTTTTCAAAATACTATTATATATATATATATATATATATATATACTATTAAAAACATGACTTTTTCTTTTTTCGCAAAAGTAATTGTGATTGTAAGCTTCATCTTCTATAAAAAAAAAACACCAACATGTATTTTCTTTAATTAAATTATAGCGATCTTATTCTTATTAAAACGAAACATATTCTTTGTCTTCATATTGTAAAAATAATGGTTAGCTAAATATTCTTGAAATCAATGAAACAAATATTACTTTTCTGAACTTATTTAGAAGTGTACTGTATTATTAAATTTTGGAACAATTTATTTTAAAATAGGAA
>OY744518.1:106300014-106340014 GCA_963556195.1 Sepiola atlantica
GTTTTAGAGTCTGCCCAATTGTCCTAATCTATTTTTGTTTCAAAAGAAGTTTTTAAAATCTTTCTTCCGCTTTTTCTAGCTGGTCTAGCTGTCTATTTTTCGATTCTTCTCTTTTATTCTAGTAGTTTTTCGTCGGTTACTTTTTTGTTCCAGTTGTTTTTAATTTGTTTTAGTAGATGTTTTTGAAATTTTGCTTTATTTTCAGTTGCTGTTCTTGTTGTCTTTCTTCAGATTCCCGTTGTTGTTGCATTTGGTATTGTACGAGTTCTGTCAGTAGTTTAAAAATATTCTATGTTTAAGATGTGTCTTTATAGAGTACTGCTTTTAGAAGTTTTTTCTTGTATATGTCTCTGCTAAACGTAATCTTAGTTGTAAACATAGAAATAGAGTATGAAACCTCTTTTCTTCGACTAAAATAAAAATCAATTTTCTTTCGTACGATTTTCTCGTAATCGTAGAATTTGCGCTTAAAACTTTAGTCAACATGAACAAATATAGTTTTAACTTTTTTTCTTTCGGCAACAAGACATTTCTCTTGTGGAGAGAAAATAAAATATCATGTATTCTTGTTGACAGAAAATAAGACAGTTTTACGTGTTGTTTTTATCTTTTTCATCCGCCGGTAAAGCCAGTTTTTTAGAACTAGGACGTTATCGGATGAATTTGCCGTGGAGTTGTTAAGGTTTGTCCTTTTTTTAAGGTTTTCAAAAAAAAAAAAAACTAAATATACTTTGTCGCCTGTTGTGGCGTTCATTTTTATGCTCTCAAGAATTGCTTACTATACCACGTCCCCAGTTGTTGTGGCGGTTTAAGTTCGAAATTCAACGTCGCCAGTTGTTGTGGCGTCCTTTTTAAGGTTCTCAAAATCCCTTCCTGTACCTCGTCGCCAGTTGTTGTTGGCCTGTAAAGGGCTCGGAAAGAAAAACGGAGTTTAGAGAAAACAAGTATATTGAAAAATGTACAATACCACAAAGAAGAAGAGTAGTTATAAGCCAGTCTTAACTGCCCTTACAGACTGGTGTGATCCCAGCACCGAAAATCAGGTGGTTCCAGTATTTTGGTTATTTATTCGGGGATCATCAGATGATACAGAATTCTCCTGCATATAACAGGATGCTTTTTTCATAATTGCTGCAACAATTTGTATTTTTGTATTCTATAATCTGGGACATCAGTGGTTCTAAAATACATGTAACAGTAGGTTTATGTTTTGAAAGACACTCCAATCTTTATAACTATCTCTAAATATTTCTGAAAAATACAGTGTTGCTGAAATATGTGTAATTATACTGCTCGTTAGAAAACACGTCTGTGGACGCTAATTATCAATATTTGCGGTTAGAAAAATTTCAAATATTACGTTTTGCAAGTACTACCATTACAACACACGCGTACTGATAAAATGTCATGATAAACCCGCACTTTTATGCTGTTTGCATAATAGTGGTGCGGAAAATACAGTTGGTTCTTGAAATCCTAGTAAGTTGTCCAACTGGTCAAAGAAAGTTTAATTGAGATAAGACCTTACAGACTTTAATGAGAGGCCTTATTTAAAACATTATTTATTTGAATTTACATCGCGAAATGTTCTTGATCTTAACGGTTATCCTCGATATTTATCGGTATTTCTTTATGGGAAATATATTTCCTTACAAAATAGTGGAGTATAAATACCATAGATATAACTAGTTAAGGGTACGAGGGTTTTTAGGACGTATTGGTTTACGTTCACTACACAATCATATAACTCATATTGTTTATTTTTCATTTCAGATAACCCATTCAGAGAAAGATGATAATCTAGGAAATGGCAAGACATGCAATCATATTTACTTTAGCTGTAATACATAGTGATTTTTAAAAAGTAACTTTTCTCATGTTGTCAAATCATTTTTTTCATAAGGTTCGTTTGGAGATAGGAGGATGTGATGATGACGTTTGTATATATCTATCTTCTTCTGAAGAACCCAGGCTGATCAACACCAAATATACGGCTACTGTGATAATTTCAGGAGTTGTGAGCAGTGAAGGTCATGCTACGCCACCTTATATTAATTCACACGGTCTTAGAGTCAAAGCTACTGAATCCCTTGATGTTTTAAAAAAGGCGTTATGCTCAAGATAGATACACTATGCAATGGAAGGGTATATGTCTTTTAACTAGATTATGAACTTTCTCAAAAGCACATTGTAAATAAGGACTGATTATCACAGAAGTTATACGATCATTTCACCCCAAACCTGTAGCCGCTAAACTCGCCAGATTTAAATCCTATGGGCAATTAAGTGTGGAACCTTGTTAAAAGGAAGACTAATCGAGATATGCTTAGTACCATAGCTTAACTAAAGGCCGCTATTGCCCACGTGATGTCCAAAATAAATAGTGGACACTTAATATACGTTTGTTGCCAGATTTAGACACGAATAGAAGTGGCCATTCAATCAAAAGTCCGTTCATAGAATAATTAGATAAACATGTATCAAAGTTAAGATATTGTTGTTTATTTTACATAGTAAAAATGTCTTCGCATAGCCCTCGTACCCTGTATATTCAGTTTAAAATATAATTATTACTCACGTCAATGGCTTACCTGGTCAACCGACGTCACTGTATTTTATATAGACGTGTTACAGTTGAAAAATAAAAACATAAATATTATCAAACAATTTACTTCATGTTTAATCTGATTATGCATTAAAAATCATATATTTTATTTGTATTCGGGTAATGATCTTGCTTACAGATAAAAAAATGCAGCATTAGAACGAACAAAAAAAGGTGTTCTAAAACGGGGAAAGAAAGGAAGTATTTAAATTTTTGTACTAATATGTCGTCGCTGAAAGGCTATTTGAAGATAAAAGTTAATTAGATTGTCCGTTAGGTGGATTGGAAACGATGGGTCAAAATGATTATTTATGTGGACAACTCGGCATTAAATTGTGAAAATTAGACTTGAAACGACCATGTTGAAGTTAGCATTGAATCGACTCTGTGGCATTGTATTCAACAACTGGCATGTTCCTAGGAAGAAACTTTGTTCCTGGAAGTTCTTTTTAGTTCTAGATACATAGAATAAGAAAGTAAAGTCTTTATGGTGGTGGTAGCTAGACGAGGTTTGCGGCGAATATTTTACAGGAGTGTTAGCGCTCAATTGACTGCCTTACATCATATAGAAACCGATCTATTCTAAATATCCCCTAAACATAATGTAGTCACGACTTTAAGTAAACACATTTTGCTTACGTTTGGCAAACCGTTATATTTTATTGATGTGAGACCAAAGATTATACTAAAGTCGTACCTTTTAACTGCTAGTATATATGCTGATTGCTAGTACTTCACGGAAAAAAGGCCACTCTAACAAGATTGCAATACCTGGGTGTGGACACGTAGCTGTCTAATAAACCCAGATTAATGTTTACAAGTCTTGCTGCACATATGAGATACGAGTCGACTGGCTTCCGGTTGTACATGGCTATGTTCTGTTTCTCTTTGAAACTCGAGTTGTTCGTTGCTGCCATGAGATCTCATGTGAGTCAGTAGATTAGCACTCGACAAAAAGGTTGTATTATAGAGACCACACATATGGGCAAGCTGAAATGTGTTTGGGAAGTTCGGCACTGACTGTTTCTTCAAAGTACGTTTCGAGATTGATTACTCTAGTCAGTTTGTATCAAATCTTACACAGCCATCATATACACGTTTTCGCCCAACCGATATCCCCGGCATGATCCTCTACCAATCCTCTACGTTCATGTAAATGGTTTTTCAGATTTTCCTTCCGATCAAATTAAAAACGCCTTTTCAGCTCATGTCTCGAACGTTTACCATGATGCAGCTCCACATTTAGCAGTTATTTTCATTTTAATGGAAATCGTCCCAGACAAGTCATGAAGCCAGGAGCTAACAAGAACGACAGATGATTATCGCAAAGAAAGGAAATACCAATTGCCTTTAGTCTTAAAAAGACCAATCCTATAGGTAAGAGGAAAACAGTTAGCAGTAAGAGAGATCCACAAGCCTGTAGTTCTTAACAAAAGCTACTGGAATAGGAAGCCGCATGACAATGTTGGCTTAAATAACGCACTTTTTCTTAAATCATTAGTTGTTTTCAGATTAAGTAAATCTAATCTCAATCAAAATAAGTTTAATAAGGATAACAACTAAATATTTTATTAAGAGTCTTTACTTTGTCATTATCTTAGTGTGTTCTTTTACAAAGCAATGCTGTTCTGAATATCTTTACATTTTTCTTAGTTTGGTTAGATCAAAACTCTCAGACAGAAATATAAGCCAACGCTTGACATCATAAAATTTGAGTAATGAAAAAAGGAACTAAAACAGTTGAACAGTGACGATTGATACATGAGTGTGCGCACAGAGATCGTTTCTTCCTCGGGGAAAGATGTGTGGAGACGATGTAGGGTCAGGGAGTTAGGTTTAAGAGTGTTACATGTAAGGGTGATAGAAAAGGGAAACGGAGGGCACGGCCATATTTTAAAAGAGAGAATGTTTGGGTCTCGTCGACTGTCACCAAACGCTGCCCCACCCCGTCGCTTCTTAGAATCATCAAAGATTCATTACTCCATTGTGTCAGCCGAGGTCTGTTGGCAAAAGCCCCTCAGGCAGACACGTCGACACATCTCGCTGTTTTAATATTTTATTTCTTTTGCTTGCCTTGACTCGTCCGTCCTCTGACTTATTTATCAATTTCGCCGTTTCGCCATGGCGATTTCGGGTTTTATAATTACTTACTTTAATTATAGAACTCAGTTTGTTGGTGAATCGCGCTTCAGTCCAGGCGTTTATATCGTTAAGAGCGTACGTAGAATGGATGCATCTTGTTTTAAATGCGTCCAATCATCTTTATAAGAGGCTCCGTCCGTCGGTCGACTTGTCCTGCTAAAGATTGAAATAGCATTTCCGGCGATCTGTCACACACGTTTTAAATATCACTTTTATTTGTCTGCAAGGATAACATTTAAAATAGCATTTAAGGCGGTCTGACACACACGTTTTAAATATAACGTGTATTGTTCTGTAAAGCAAACAATTGAAGTAGCATTTCCGGCAGTCTGTCATACACGTTTTTAATCAAACTTTCGATGTTTGTCAGGCTTACATCTTAAATAGAATTTACGGCAGTCCGTCACACACGTTTTCATTATCACTATCTTCAGTCTGCCATGTTTTAAATAGTATTTGTGATTGTCTATCACAAACTGTTTTATATATCACTGTCGTCGGTTGGTCATACTTAAGTTTAAAATGCCATTTTAGGCGGTTTGTCAAGATATAAGTTTTGTTGGTCTGTCAGGTTTAAGTTTTGGTTGTCATGCTTAAGTAAGATATAAAATGTTGGGAGCTCTGTCACACCTGATTTAAAAATCATTTTCATTGGTCTGTCATGCTTAAGTTTGAAATAGCACTGGCGGCGGGTGTTCATACCCTTTTAAACACGATTGTCGTTTGTCTATCTCACGTTTTAAATACTATTTACAGCGAATTCGGCCACATGGTTTTATCATCACTTTCTTAATTCAGTCAGGCTTAAGTTTTAAATATCATTTTCGGCCCGTTGGCACACAGGGTTTAAATATCACTTCCGTCTATATGTAATACTTAAGTCTGAAATATAAATTTTGGCTGTCTTTAACATAGGTACAATTATCACTTTCGTCGACCTGTCACGTTTAACTTGGAAATAGCATTTTCGGCGACCTGTCACACACAGTTTCTTTCGGCTGTCTGAACCGCTTAAGTTTGAAATATAATTATCGGTAGTCTGTCACGCTTAAGTTTGAAATAAAATGTTTGGCAGTCTGTAATGCTTAAGTTTTAAATACAATTTTTGGCAGTCTGTAACGATTAAGTTTGAAATAGAATTGTTGGCAGTCTGTAACACTTAATTTGAAATAGAATTGTTGGCAGTCTGTAACACTTAATTTGAAATATAATTTTTGGCAGTCTGTAACACTTAATTTGAAATTTGGCCGTCTGTAACGCTTAAGTCTTAAATAGAATTGTTACCAATCTGTTAGACATGGTTTAAATATGAATATCGCCGGTCTATTACGCTTAAGTTTGAAATAGCATTTTCGGTTATCTGTCACACACGGTTTAAATATCACTTTCGTTTGTCTGAAACGTTCGAAGTAGCATTACCATGGTTAAAGCGCATAGACGCATCTTAAAACTATCTATTCTTTTTCTTATTCATCCGGAAGCTGGTTTAGGGATAGGAAAGAAAAGCGGGTGTTGTGTTCGTGCTTCATAGAGAGCGATCTGAATCCAGATAAAAAATGCAGCATTAGAACGAACAAAGAAAGGTGTTCTAAAACGGGGAAAGAAAGGAAGTATTTAAAAAGGGTTTACGGACATCCAAAAGAATCAAACAAAAGGTATTCTTTAGGACTTAAGGTTCACCTTAAACTCTGAATTAATAAAAGATCTGGCCCTCTTGATTCGAATAAGGATATCATAAATATAAAACGATATAAAACCTATAAAACAATAAAGCCTTAAACACTTTATCTTGTCAGGATATGTTTCATTAGTAATAGGCATAGCTACACTTGCATTTGTGTACTTAGAAGATGTCCATAGTTGGTTGTATATTTAGTACAGAATAAACGACTAGCTATTAAGTCGCAAAACATTTTTAATTTATGTTACGTTTTCATTACTTGTTTGAAGGCTTATCATATCAACGCGTGTTGCTATTTAACACATAGAAAGGGTAGAAAAGTGGTGGCATGCCTTTCTAAATGATATTATGCTGAACTAAAATGGACTTTAATTGGCTATTTCTCATTCTAGTGAAAATGATGGTATCCATTAGACTAATGACGCATCTCTTCTTATTTAATAAATGTGCTGTTCACATACAATTACGGGTGAAAATCTCTGTTAAAAATAATGGAAAACATATTATCCGCCAGTGTTAGCACTAATATTCATATAAAATATCATCTCCATAGGTAAAGTTATGAAACGACTCAAACGGGAAAGTTTAAAAAAGAAAAAAAAACAACGAAAAAACGTATCAATCGGTATAGAATGAAGAGTGGTGGATTACTTTCAATATTCATATGAGACGGCGGGGGATTTTGAACACAGCTGCTCGGTGTGAGGGATCCAAGATATAGGCTATATTTCGTTAAATTTAATTTCGTGCAAAGGTAGTAAAAAGTGTGTAAGCTATTCGTGAAAATGCAAATTGCTCCGATATTTGTGCCCGTTTAACAATAGTTATTAAACGTCAATTAATACCTATTTCTAAGATCTCACTTCCTCTTGAGGATTTTAAAGATTTTCAGAGGGTACAATAATACGAGGAAAAAAACCCATTTGCAAATTCAAATATATCACACTTGCATTTAAATGTATGCATAGCCATCACACACCATTAAGAAAGATTTCCCTGAATTTCATTTACTTCTTCAGACCCTATAAGCTTCAGCTTCAAATTCCAGACGTTTGCTAAAATCAATATCATGTAATGAATTGTTGTCAAGATTAGAATAAAAATTCTAGACATAAGGTTTTTATCATTATATCTAGATTTTACTCTATTTATGTGGACATAAATTTGGTGCAAAATTGTTTTGTTCGGGTAATTGATTCTATTTATATACAAACATATATACTGGTCTTTATTATAGATCGGAAGATTTAAATATTTTCCAATTTCTTTTATAAGAGTACTAGACGTCCGTGTGACATCACAGTTCAACACCACTACCCCTATTTACTTTACTTTTACTTTTGTTCGAAAATTCCTGAACCTTTGAAGAGATTCTATTATTTATTATATTTTAACCAGGCTTAGAAGCGAAACAATCTTTATCTAAATGCTTACAGTGGCATTACTAAATATTAGAGAATGGTTGAATCAGGTATTTAATTCCTTCCAACTGCAGGAATATGTGACACAAGGTCGGAAAGTGGGGGAAGACTCAAGCCAGCCCCCTAAAGAAGGAGCACTCTAGCCTAGAAAAAATAGCCGATGCAGCCCCGTCGACATTCCACGGTCAGGGCGTTTCAGGTAGTAAGCAACAAACTGACTCCACCCCGAAGAGAGGAGGCAAGGCCTTGGAGGGTGTACCTCCTAGGACAACCCAGGACAGTATACCTCAGCCCGGCAGCTGAAAAGGCCACCGAAATGGCAGGTTCCTGTCGGGCTAATATAAGAGAACGAATTCTCGACTGGTATTACCTCATCACGGCGTCCTCCATCAACCGAAGTTAATGAGACACTGAACGTGCTAGGGTTGAATCAACATAGAATAACACAATGTAACACATGTTCTGTTTATTTGTATTTTTTAATGTTTTTATATGTATTTTTGCTACTGAATTTAAAAATTACATTAGTTTTGGCATACAATCGATAGTATTAACATTTTTTGTTGTGGACCCGTTTAGGGGTACCAACAATGAAATAAAAGAACAACAGATTTAGAGATAATGATAATAAATTGTATTGAACAGAGAAATTATAGACAAGTCAGTGTTGGCAGTGTTAGTGCCTAAATGTGCCTTCAAATGTTCTCCCGGCAAAACCGGTATTTATGGTAGCCGGTTGCTACCATTTAGTTATTATTAAAGGGTAGGTAGGGCACCCACAACATCCCCCTTCCGAAACTGATTACCCCGGAATCTCAAGGTATATCCTTTTCCTAGGATTCACCTCGAAACTCCCGGGTAATTTACGTTTTCTTGATGAATGTCTCTGTTCCAGAGGCGTTTGTGGTGTTGGCAGCTCAAATGCGTCGTATAGATCGTCCATGATGGTCTCACTCTGATCCGATGGGCCTCCCCCTCGGTCGTCCGACATGCGACGACGCATTTGGTTAATGTGTTTTTAACAGGTGCCTCTATGACCCTCTACAATGTACACCATCCGCCCCAATATTTATTGTAGCTTTCCCACTTCCCACACGGTTTTGTTTCCATGGTGTTCCTGGAAGAACACCTTTTCTCCATCCTCGTAACTCTTCTTTGGTGCCGTAATGTTGGTCGGTTTCACCTGTTTTGGTAAAAGTTTGTCGAATACCGACTTTATTTTTCTTCCAAACATTACTTTCGCCGGTGGTACCTGGGCTGGTGTGTTCTCGTTGGGTGTAATTCTATACGTTTGACCTCGGATTGTAAGTCGGAGTGGTGATATGTTTAATTTGAAAGTCTTCACAAAATTCTTTGAACTCTTGTGAAGTAAACTGTGTACCGTTGTCCGATACAACAATGTCCACCACTCCGAATCGGGCAAACAGTTCATGCAACGCGCATATTGTGACATCCGTTGTTGGGTTTTTACATCTAACAACTGGCTATTTTGAATAGCTGTCGACTATAATTAAATAGTAGAAGCCTTCCAATGGCCCCGCAAAATCTATGTGAATCCGGGACCATGGTTGCTCTGCCTTTGCCCATGGGCAGTACTGAATAGGTGGTGCTTTCGCTGTCGACGCGCAGCCCGCACAGGCCTCCACCTTCGTCTCTATGTCCCTGTACATGTTTTTCCAATACACATAAAATCTCATTAAGCTCTTCATGCGTGTCGCTCCGGGATGCCCTTCATGGAAATCCTTCAGGATATTTTTTAGCGTAGCTGGGATTACTACTCGCTCCCGGTATAATAATGTGTCGCAACAGACTGAAAAAGCTTTTGCCGTTTGCTCATCGTCTGTTTGTAATTTATTTTTAATTTCGATAATAAAATTATCTTCTCTTGCCTCTTTTTGTATATCGCAAAGTGTGACTGGCAGCTCTGTTATTGTGTTACACAGTACTTTACTATAGTCATATTCAGACCCAAGGGATGCTATAACTGTATCCTCGAGCGGTTCCGTGTACATTGGGATTAACCGCGATAAACCATCTGCGTGTCCTAGTCTTTTTGACGGTAAAAATACCATCTCAACGTCATAATTTAACAGAATTAAACTTATTCTTGTAGGCGGTTTGCTGTGTAGGTTGGCAAGCCTTTTTTTATCCAAAGATGGTGATAAGTGGCTTATGGTCTGTTTGTAGGATAAAATGACGGCCGTATAGATACCTGTGAAATTTGGTCATTGCGAACACAATACCCAACGCTTCTTTTTCAATCCGAGAGTAATTTTTCTCTGTAGGAAGTAAAGTTCTTGAAGCGTGCGGGATGGGTTTCATCGAGCCATCCGGCATTTTATGCAAAATGCACACCCCAATGCCGTAGGAGCTGACGTCACTTGCAACAATAGTTTTTAGCTCTGGATTTAAATGAGTAAAAAATAATTCTGAAGTTAACTTCGTGTTTAGGTTGTCAAATGCAGATTGACAGTCGGCGGACCATTCCCATTTACTATCTTTCTTAAGTAACTCATTTAAGGGGGCTCGCAATTTGTGCATACTGGGAATGAATTTTTCGTAATAGTTCGCAAGACCCAGGAAGCTTTGTAGTTGGGTAACGTTGTTCGGTTCGGGCATATTCTTGATGGCTATAGATCTTTCTGGGTCGGGACGTCTTCCACTCTTATCAATGACATGTCCCAAGTAGTTGATCTCTTCTAGAAAGAATTGACTCCTTGAGTGTAAAACCAAAATCGCTTATCCTTTCGAATACTTTGTTTACGTGCTCACGGTGCTCTCCGACGTTTGTACTTTTCATTAAGATATCGTAAAGGTAGCCGATCGAAAAATCGAGCCCGCTCAACATCGTGTCGATTACCTCCTGAAAAATTCCAAAAGGGAGATAATTGAACTTTAGTAGTCCCCTGTGTGTCGAAATACAGAGAAGCTTAGAGCTATCTTCCTCTACAGGTATTTGCAGATGGGCTTCACTCAAGTCAATTTTTGAGAACAGTTTTCCACCGTTTAATTTTGTGAAAACCTCTTCTGGAGTCGGCAGAGGATAGTGATAATCTTTCAGCGCATCGTTCAAATCGGTTGAAAAATCGGCACACACTCTGATCTTTCCAGATTTTTTCTTCATGTAGACGGTTGGGGACGCCCATTCCGAGTAGTCAACTGGTGTTAAAATACCGTTCTCCACCAACTGGTCTATTTCTGCATTAATTTTTTCAAGAGAAGCAAATGGTACACTTCGTTTTCTCTTAAAAACGGGATTCTTATTTTCAATTAGTTCAAAACTCGCCTTCATTTTAGTACAGCGTCCTAATTCATTAGACCACACTTTGGGAATGACTCCTTCGAATCCTTCTTTAATTTTTCTACTTCAGCAGAAAAGTTCTCTATTCGTTGACAATAGGCGCTGATCGGCGAATCCCAGAGCTGGAAGTGCTGAATCCAATCTGAACCGAATAAATTTCCTGTATCTTTCATTACGAACACGCGTAATTTTAATGTCTTATTTTTTAGTGTCACTTTCGAAATGACTTCCCTTTCAAAGTTTATTTTCTCTCGGGTTACCGATCGAGCCACTTTATCTGTGCGTAGCATAGTCTGTCTGCCGATCTTTTTCCAGGTATTAATATTAATAATTAATACGTCAGACCCTAAATCAAGCTGTAGTTTTACATCTTGCTTGTTCATTTTTACCGTAACATACTTTCGTATGTTTAGGTTGCCACCATTAATTCTGGTTGTGTTTATGTAACTTTTTTTCTAGTGTTACTTCTGCAATGTCGGCTTTGTGTCCCATTTTATGGCATTTGTCACAATTTTTCGTTTAAAAGGACACTTCTGGTACCAATGTAGGTCCCCGCAACCCCAACAAGGGTGGTTTGGCAATTTTCCATCCGACCTTTGAAGCAAATCCTTCCTGAATTTTTCCTTCGAAGAGTATGATTTTTTTGAAAAACGACGAACATTTTTAATATTAGAATTTGCTGCTTCCTCTATTTCTTTAGCTTCCTTTTTCTCGGAAATATGTCGTTGACAGCTTTCGGTCAGTTGTTGCAATGTTAAATTTGGGCTGGTTTCAAGTTTGCTTATTGCACGTCTTCTTAACTCTGCATCGTTTCACGAGACGAGCCCTTAAACAAATATTAATACTTTGAAATTGTCCGCTGTCAAGGATGATAACTTAAAGTCGTCACAATGTTTATTGACGATCGAAGCAAACGTTGAGTAATCCTGGCTTTCTTTTCGCGTAAGGTTCAAACATTTCCACCTTTTGTGGAATAAACTTGTTTGGGGCAATATAGTTCCATTAACATTTTAATTGTTTCATTGAAAGATAGTTCGCCCGTTTTCTTCGGCAGAATATAATCGACAAATGTTATATGCTCTGCCGTACATAGTCTACGAAGAACTAAACGGACCTTTTTCTTTTCCGACCATGTGCTACAATCAATGTCGAAAAAATCCTGATATTGACGGTACCATGATTCGAAGTTTAGGTCCTCTTCAGGCACATAGTTGAAGGTTTCTATAGCTGACCATATTGCATTTTGGTTGAACACGTCGCTGTCGTCATTCGTCGTATTTATCATTGCTTGTGCAAGCTGTTCAAAGTTTCTCTCTGATTGAGTCTGTTGCTCTAATTGTAAATTTTTTATCCCAATCAATTGTTCGTCTAAAGATTTCCTATCTTCTCGCTTTTGTGCTAAATTCTTTTCCTCAAAATACTTCAACAAACTTATTTGCTGCGACTGAAATTCCTTCTGTAAAGACTGAAGTTTTTCATCGTTTGCCTTCTGTTGAGCAAGATGTGTTTCGTCGTTTGCTTTCTGTTGTTCTGATTGAAATTTAATCATCTCCAATATCTGTTTCGAGAAATCTTCCATGATTAAAGAAATACTTCCTTGAAAAAGAATTAGTCATAAATTGTCCTTCACTATTTTTTCTGTTTAATAACAAACTCAACCCCTTCTCATCACTGCGTCATTCGGGTCTCGAATTCGACCGGCACTTGCTAATCTTTTTTTTTCAAAGTTCCGTTAGAAAAAAAAACGATTTTATTATTCCGGCTTATTGGGTAATTAATTTAACAAATTATTTGTATTTTTGTTCGCATCTGGAACTTTTTTTTCCAATAAGTCCGTTTGTCTTTCAGTGTAGGCTGAAAATACAAAATAGCAAGTAATGGCTACATAACAAATTGACTAGTTATTCAAGAAAGTAACTTGGTTTTACTTGTCAGATTTTTTTTCCGACGATACGATTTTAAAGTGACAAGTCTGTTCGCAAAATACGTTTGACTATAACAGACACGAAAAAAGAGTTTTTTTCTCAAACCTTTCAGTTTTATAAGCACATGGTATTCCAATTTCATTTGTTGCACGAGGTAAAATCCCGTATTAAAATACGAAGAACACAAATAGTAAAATTTGTCTTACTTTTTTTTTCTACCAGTAATTGTTTAAACTGGTTATTTCTTGTAAGGTAGACTCGTCCCAAAATGGAATGTATTCGATGTTTCCAATATCTTCCCGAAAATTGTAAAGCACAGGGTTTTTTTTTGGTTTTTTTTTCAAACGGGTAGAATTTTTTTTTTCGAAGGTTGACCGTGTTGTAGACACTGGGTTATCACTCACAGGTTGCAAGGTTCGAGGTGTTTCCAATGAAGTCCTTTACGAATCACTCACCGCTAGTTGTTGTGGACCCGTTTATGGGTACCAACAATGAAATAAAAGAACAACAGGTTTAGAGATAATAATAATGAATTGTATTGAACAGAGAAATTATACACAAGTCAGTGTTGGCAGTGCTAGTGCCTAAATGTGCCTAAATATTTATTTATGTAAAATTATACACAAAATGTGGCACAAGGCCAAAAAGGGGGTGGGGAAAGGATCGGTCATCTCTAACTTAAAAAACTCAACTTAGCTAGTTTCAATCATGACCATCATTTACCATAATACCGCATTCATACTATACATCCATCGTCACTCACCATAAGAATTCATACCATGAAATCCTACTTAAAACCCATATAAGAAATATGCAACGGGGGGGGGACTAAAAATTGAAAATATGATATATACAATGTGAAAGAAATAAAGATTAGTAAAAGCTCCTCCGTTATTGAAATGTGGCCGAGATGCCGATTTGCCGGTCGAAATCGAAAACTCGAAAAAAAGTGGTTGATGCAGGCCCCAACGTTTTATTCTGACCACCTCCTTCGAAAATATCGAAGAGTGACCTACATCTCCGGCAAATTTGGCACTCAGTCACCTAATTGGAGAGGGAAGGGGAGTGGGGCAGAAAATAAAAAGGGGAGTGGGATGAGGACAAAATAAAAGGGGCATGTAATGGAATCAATCATACACTAGCTAAATTGTTGAACTAAAACATCAACAGAAAATTAAACAGAAACTAACTTAAAATAAGTCTAAATCTAACTTAAAATTAAAGCATAGTTCGTTTCCTGAACCCAATATTCTCTGCCTAAGGCATGTCCAGATACCACTCTAATCTAGCGCCAGATACTCTACACAGTCGTGCTCCAGTCACCCACCTTTCACCAAAATCTGCCGAAGAGAGTTTCACTCTCTCGGCCCTAATGCGAGCCTTCAGGTAATATTTGAAAATCGCAATAAGGTCGAGAGAAGTGAAGGTCTCAGCTCCGTAGACTGTCTTGCACCTAGTCTTCCAAATCGTAACTCTCATACTCGCTAGTAAGCTCAAAAACGTAAACCGTTTTTGCCTATCGGTTGTCGGAGCCCAGTTGCTGCATACATTAATGGGTTCCAGGTCAAAAGACGATACGTTAAGAATACGAACCATGTAGCCTGAAACAAGCTTAATCAGCGGCACGACGATGCGACAAAAAACGAAGACGTGACTTATGGTCTCGTCCTCAACGCCGCATCTGACACAAGTCGGAGAATTACTCAAGCGTGCTGAATGAAGCCTCTTACTTACCCAGAGTGCATTCCAAATCGTCAGCCAGGTCAGTGATGCCTCGTCATTGTCAAGGCACCTTGACCCAGGCGCCCAAGGCCAGATTGAGCGAAGCTCCCCCCTCTTCAAAGCGAGCCCCTCAGGCCTATCATTTCGGACAGTCCCCCTCACCATTACCCGATATAATGCCTTTCGAGACAACAGCAGGATGTCAGAGAGGCTTTCTGTCACCCTTGAAAGGAACTTCAACGCATGTCTACATTCGCGATAGAAGGAGCACTCGTTTCGGGGTAACCTGTGTGCCTCCCCCTCATCCAAGTGCACACTTCTAAAAGCCGGAAAGGCTTTCTTGGTGTCTTCCTTCCAAAAGACACCGTTTCCCTCAGATTGTGTACTCATTCGGTCTAGATAAAACAGCCTAAGAGTGTGGCATCGAATTTCGATGCTAGGCATACCCAGACCGCCCTCAGAAGGATGAAGGTAACAAATCTCGCGACGGACCATAGGGGCCTTACCAAGCCACAAAAACTTGAACAGAGCCCGCTGCATCTCCAGCAGTGTATCCGACGGGAGTGGGAGCACTGAAAGACGATATAGGATGATCGGATAAATGTGAGAAGTACACACCTCCGCTCTCCCCTTTAACGAAAGATTTCTGCGGGACCACAGACCAGCTGCTGTTCTAATCGCTTTCAGGACTTCCGACCAATTTTTCTCCAGCTGGAGATCAGGACCAAACCAGACGCTGAGTAGCTTGCAAGGCCCATCTGTCCAGCTAAAGGGTCCCTGCAAGGAAACACCCTTCCAAGCACCAATGCGCAAGCCAACAGACTTACCGCAGTTGATTTTGGCCCCTGTCACCGTTTCATACATTCTGATTTCTCTGTCGACGACACTAATCTCGGCATTGCTCGTTACAAGCACAGTCAAGTCGTCGGCATAGGCGGAGTACTTCAACATGGTACAAGAACCTGTTAAAGTAATTCCACGCAGGACCGGATTCACCCTTAGCCTGTTAAGGAAAGGTTCCAAAACAAGCACATAAAGCATCGGTGAAAGAGGGCACCCCTGACGAAGAGATCTGGACAAACTGAAGGCACCAGACCTCATGCCATTCACTTCAACCCTAACACCGGAGTTTGCATACAAGAGGCGAATCCAGGAGCGGAATTGCGAGCCAAAACCGGCCGCAGACAAAACAGCCTCCAAGTACCGATGGTCCACCCTATCGAATGCTTTGGACTGATCTAAATTGATCAGCGCGGCTTCAGTGTCGACATTATCTATGATCAAGCGTATCGAGTGCAAGTTATCTTGAATGGTCCGGCCCTTCACAGAACAAGTCTGTTCGGGGCTAATTAGACCAAGCAACACAAGTTGCAGACGATTGGCTAAGATCTTGGCCAAAATCTTTAACTCTGCATTAAGCATCGTTAAGGGTCGAAAATTATCTAACCCATCCCAACCATTTTTGCTTTTGCGTAACAATTTCACCAAACCCATGGTCAAGTACTGAGGAATAGACCCGTTCCTAAACCACGAGTTAAACAAAACTGTCAGCAAGGGTACAAAAATGTGCGACATCCTCAAATACACCTCGTAGGGCAAACCATCAATACCCGGAGACCTGTTAAGGCCGACCCGCCCTAAGGCTTCCCGGACTTCTTCCTCTGTTATGCAACCTTCGCACCTAGCCGCTTCGGTCGCCTCAAGACGAGAAAAGTCGGCTAAATAGGGGTCGAATTGTGCTAAAGACAAACCGGGTTCTCGAGTAAAAAGATCCTGGAAATGAGAACGAAAAGCCTCCAGAATACCTTCGTTTGTGGTCACGAGTCTCCCATCCGGCAATGAGACACGAGCGATATGACGATCAAATGCATGTCGATGCTCCTCTGCACGCAGTTCAGCAGCCATGTTTGTCGCCTCGTTAGGCACTCTTTTTAACCTAGCCCTAATCACTAAAGCCTGGTGTTCTTGGATAGCCAAAGAAGCCAGCTTGGCCTTAATTATAGTAACACTAGAGCTATCCCCCACCTCCACCGCCCGATCTAATCTAGATTCTAGTGCCACTTTAGCTGCCCTAGTTGATAGATTGAGTCGTCTGCTAAAATCGGCAGTAAAGGACCTAATAACCTTCTTAAAATGAATCCACTTCCTATTCCCAATTACAGCCCCCGTCAATTCCCGCTGTAAGGTTAGTAATAGCTGTTCCTGGTAGCCCTTCACATCGAACAACGAAGTGTTGAGCTTCCAGTACCCAGCTAAACTAGGCTTAGGTCTATCTAAGTTTACCCGGACCCGAACAAGTCTATGGTCTGAGTAAACTATATTATGAAAACTTGGACATTCAACTAATCCTACATCGACTCTCCTAATTAAGAACCGATCGATATAACTCGAAAGTTGTACCGAATCGGAGCCGCGCCTATTTGTCCAAGTCCATACCCTATCACGGGGTCATTCATTCCGGTACTTATCGATAAGATCGAACTTATCGAGAAAGTCCCGAAATAACATAGCATCCCGATCGATGTTAGTACCCCTAGGTCGATTACGATCTAAATCGGGATCCAGGACCGCGTTCCAGTCTCCCGCTAGAATGACCGTCCGAGAAGTAGAATTCAAGAACTGCTCGATTCGCCGAAAGAAAGAACCGAGCTCAGAATGGCTATTGGGCGCATAAACCCCGATGAGCCAAAATGTCTTCTCCTTTATGGTAACATCCAGAACGCAAAGTCTCCCTTCCGGATCCATGAAGCTAGGGTCACACGACGCATCTAAAGACTTGCTTACCAGCCAGGAAACCCCTCTAGCAGAAGAATTAAAGTACGCTGAATAAGCGTGAAAACCCTTAGTCAGCGCACCCAAATAGTCCCCAGAAATCAAGTGGGTTTCCTGAACACAACATATATCCACTCCGAGGCGCTGAAGGTCCGTAGCGACTCGAAATTTACGAGCGTCGGACCTCAGGCCCCGGACATTCAAACTCGCTAGAAAGAGAGCCATGAGGGTGCCTTAGAGTTGGGTTGCAGAAACGAACATAGCAGTGGTCAGGATGCCGACGGCTCTCCCAAAAGATTGATTGCCCATCTGATCATTAATTTGACCATCATGGGAGATACCGCCAACATCCAAAGGATAGGTTAGTTTCGCTATCCTATACAGGGCGGGGTGTAACCTTATGGGAACCCTCCCAAAACATTTTTTCCTTAAAACGACTAGACCTTCATCTTTGAAGATGGCCATTGGAACGGCGAAATTGAAAGTGTTGTTCGCCTCTTCCAGCATCTGCCATAGAGCCTTCGCTTCTGGTTTCTTCCTTACCACTGTAAGGACTCTAGGGGCATTGGGGAAATTAGTAGGGTCTTCAATGGTTATACCACCGACTTCATTGAATTTAAGGAGCTCATTTATATTGGAGAGGTGGTAATGCTTTACTGTTTCTATTTGGGTGCATGTCACTTTGCAGATATCTTCCCCAGAAAGGAATGTGGCTTTTTTAGTTTTCCTTTCCACAGAAGGGCTCCTCTGCCTCTTCTGTGTAATAGGTGGAGGGGGAGGCATGTCATCCATTGGGGAGGGGGAAGGGGAGCTATGCCCCATAGGAGATGCTGGAAAAGGCGAAGGGGAGGTTTTTGTTTGTGGGTGAAGCAGGTGGGGTATTTTTGGGGGTATTAAATGGGGGATACAAAGGGAGAAGGTTTAGGAGAAGTGATTTTTATAGACGATTTAATCGGACTTAAAGGGATAAGCTTGTACTGTTTGTCTAAAATTGGGCCAGTGATTGGAGGGGGCATTAATTTGGGAGAATTAGAATTTTTAGAAACTATTGGTTTTGTGATCGGCTGGGGACTTGGATTGGGGGTAGAGATTTTATCTGAAGTGGCTGAATTTTTTTCTTTCTTTTTTCTCTTTTTTTCCTACTTTCTTATCTAATTTAGATTTAAGTTCTTTTGCCTTAATGTAACTGTCTTTTCCCGGGTCGTTTTTAAGCATTTCTTTTTCTCATTTCTTCGAGAGATACACGACCCGGGTTTTTTTTTCCCGGAACAATAATCCATCCCTCGTCTTTTTCTGCAGAAGGTAGAGCAGGGAATTCTTCTTCGGAGTCATCAGATGTAGATGTAATAGGTATACCAATTGTAGCTGGAGGATCGAGGTGGGGCCAGCCTTGGATGGTCTGTTAATCGGGGGCGTCGTTTTCTGAGTGGATTTTTTCTGTGGGCAATCAAAAGTTAAATGACCTAGTTGCTCACAAAACCAACAAACAGGTCTTCGTCCGGCCAATATAATAGGTAGTTTTTCCTCCCCGACTTGTAAATAGTAGGGGATGCTGTCATAAGCTTTCTTGTCGATAAGTATTTCGAAGTTCCATGTACCTGGAAATTCGTCAAAATTGACGTCTGTGATTTCGCCAAATCTTAGAAAAAATGCACCAATTTTTTCGCCTTTTACATAAAAAGGCACATTGAATATAGAAATAGAAGAACGTCTTCTACCCATGTACCTGGTTCGTAAAACATAGTCCTGCGTGATAATTTGATTAAGTGAGAGATTAGCACAGATTTCTTCGTTAGGAAACAAAGCATTCCAAGTGTTAAATCCCTTACACTTGATTAACCTTTGCGGTTTGAATCATGCAGTTGCCAATAACTTGCATATTAATTCAGGAGAGGCCCTGATGGACTTTTTAATTTTTTTTTTCGACAACAAACATGGTTACTGTTCTTTTTTTAATTTCTGCCATGATTGGTAAATCCACGGCAATTCCTTGTTCAGTAACCATGTGTTCGTATTTTTTTGCTTCTTCCACGAAATCATTGACATTTATAGACATTTTTGGAGGTTTGCACCATTCCGAATTTTCAGTCGTTTTGGACGCCATCTAGTTAATTACTAGAGACACCAAACAAAAACAAAAAAAGTTGACAGAGGAAAAAAAAAAAAAAAAAAAAACGTGTCAGAAAAAAAAAACGTCGTAAAAGGGAAAACAGTTCAACAATAAAAGTCAACGTGAAAAAATAAAAACGATAACAATAATCAACAACAGCAGGCAAAAACAGATTTAAGAAAAATACTAACTTGACGCAATAAACTCACTCAACACGTAGAGCCTAAATGTGCCTACCAATGTTCTCCCGGCAAAACCGGTATTTATGGTAGCCGGTTACTACCATTTAGTTATTATTAAAGGGTAGGTAGGTCACCCACAACAATTTTATATTAATTTAATATTTTCGCGTTTTATACACAACCTTTCTTTACAGCAGTATGTTGTACAGATAATTTCACATCATTTAGTACTTTTTTCATATATTGCATGGTATTTAGTGAATACAATATTAGTAAAAACAATACAAACCATACAACTTTACGATGTAAATGCTTTGATAACACTTTTCTTAAGATTAGAAGTGCTTTGACGATCGATATTTTCTAAAGTGCACATGTTCATCTTTTTTTTACAAGAGACTATATATAATTACCCATCATAGCAGTATCCCATCATCCTTGATATCTTATTTCCATTGTTGCGATGCCCTGATGAAATCTCTCACCATGTTCTTCACTGACAGCACCTACGTTTCCGGGACGAAATCTAGATGAGAATTCAAAAAATGAACCTTTAAGGACATACGACAACCCAGTTTCCGGATTTCTCAATAAGCTTTTATACCAGTTGTTTGTAATTAGGGTCCTTGGTATTTCCTAAGAATCCACGGACTACATCACGAAATGCGCACCAAGGTTCTTTTTCAACTTTTGTCATTGCTCTTTCCAGTTTCTCCGACTTCAACATTGCATTTAGTTGGGGTCCAACAAATATACCACCTTTGGTCTTAGCCTCTGATAGCTTTGGAAACATGAGCCAAATTTCTTGAAAAGCTTCTCCTCTAAAATCTTAGTCCTTCACAAACTATTTTACCAATCCGAGTTTAATATGAAGTGGGGGTAAGAAGACTTTGTTGGAATCTACTAGCGGCTCTCTGGAACATTTTTCATTCCTGGTTGCAGTTCAACTCGTGGAGGTCAATGAACTTTCTTGTAATGATCATCATCAACTCTGCTGCCCCATAAGCAAAAAAAACACGAGTACTTTGTATATCCCCTGGTAAGCCAAGCAAGAAGGCAGGCATCTTGAAATCACCACAAACATTCCACTTGAATTCAGCATAATTTATTTTACAGTTTTATGGAATACTAATGTTATTCAAGTCTTTATTGGAGTTGCTATATGTAGTTATTTTCTTTAAAGACGGATAATGCAATAGATATTTCATCTGACTGGTCAGCAAGCAGAAGCCAAGAAATGCAGGAAGCTTTTTTACCAAGAACGACTTCGGAGCCTCACTTTCTAAATCAGAGTTAGATAGATTATTTCATCAGGGATTAAGGTCTCACTAAGTCAGGAGCTGAATTTCTTACATCAAGACTTAAGAAGTGGAATATAGTAAGAGAAGACTGCATGACATCTGATTGTTACGCTGTGTATTAGGTGCGAGATGAATGTATAGACAACAAAGAGATATGTGTGACGTTTTTATTTAATTATCTATTACAGCTTATTAGAAGAATTATGAAAAAAAAATGTCAAACATAACTCGATCCAGAGACTAAGGTATATATTAACATACGTTTTTTCTTATTAAAGTAAATAGAAATAAAGCCTTAGGGAAATAAATGTTAATGAACTCACATTACTTATAATAATATGTATTGTAGCTAACTTGTAAGTTACACTAGAAATTATGGAATTAACACAGACAGACGATTCAAATTAATAGTTTGTTTCCTTTCATTGAGTTTTACTTGTCTAAGGCATAGGTTCTACTAATTTCATGTTATATTATTGATCACAGATGTTCTACTTCCGCCAATAGTAGTTACTCGACGTTTTTTGTGAATAGAACTTTCTACTGGATCATTTGTAGCTTCTATCGCGATTGCTGCGTGTATGAACAATGTTTATAGATTGATAAGGTGATAAACGCACCCAGAAATGTGTAAATCTAATTATATATTCTAATTTCAAATGAAAAAAACACGTTAGCTCAATTATATACAATGTATGTATAACTCTACAATATATTATCAACACATCTGCAAACTATTTAGTCATGTGTTTCAGAATTCTGGAGATGATAATTAATAATTTGTATGATTAGTATTATTTAAGCTAGTATTTTTAACTTGATTTTATTGTTACCAAGTTGAGGACGATGTAACCATCGACCTTCTGCAGGTGAATATTTATGAACTTTAAATTGGATACGTCGAACTCGATCAAATATAGGAAATCTCGTAGAGTTCAGTTAGAAAATCCGTATAGATTCCCGAGTTGGATATAAAGATTCCCGAGTTTAAACAATTCACTTTCAGCTGTGAAAACAACAAAAGTGTTGTCCGAATAAATGATACGTATTTGTCATATCACATGTTTTTATTATTTATTGTAGCAAGTAAAAGTCATTTTTATTGGGCTAGTAAAGTAATATTCAAAACCAATATCAGACCTAAGATTTGTATCACGACATTCCTTTTAACTATATCATTCTATGTATTATTTGGATTGTTCGGATTATTGCTCTAACTTGGGTGTCGTTCTCACAACGTTTCGGCCGATATAACCACCTACCTTCTTGAGTGTATTTTGACAATGGTTGTTATTAGTGAATAGTGGAAAAATGTTGTTTTTCTTTTATCGCACGCACCATCGCCCTTTTATATTTCAAAATCTGTGATGTACTTACGAAACGGATAAAGCGTTGAGTAGTTTCAATTTCTGTATTAAATTCAGGTCCGTACTGATTTGATATGGAATTTAATACAGAAATGGAAACAACTCAACGCATTATCCGTTTCGTAAGTAAACCCCAGATTTTGAAATATTTACGACAGTTTGCGTCCGAAAAAAACCCAACATTTTCCCACTACTCATAAATAACAGCCATTATCAAAATACACCTGATGAAGGTCGGAGGTTATATCGGCCAAAGCGTCTAATGACTAATAATTAAAAAATAATTAAAACAATAGTTTATGTCAATGAATTTATACTTACCTGCCTAAACACGATGGCAACACTATTTTTTTCTTATCTTCAAATATATTCTAAAGAGTAAAACTATATCATAAGAATTAATTTAATAAATAAAGCATATTGAATAGTAAATACTTTTGGCGTTTTTTCACATTATTTTTTGGGGGTCATTTTAATTGTTCTCGAGAAACCGGAGACACGTCCCGTTTTGTTTTTTAATTTTCATCCATTAACCTTGATTTACATCAAGACGTTCAACTGAACATGCCATCTATTGTTTACGTCATTATAGAATATTTATTTTAATAACATATTCTGTGTGACAATATACATCTTTTCGTTCTGAAAAATTACTTCGACATCACCAAACAAATTTATTCTTAATCGAATGAGACAATTGTCTATGATTACGACACATTGTTGGCATAACGATGGCAATCCCCTTTGTGCATAACTACGGCGGGCCAATTCCTTGATCCTAGAAAATTATTCGAATAGCGGCACATCAACTGAAGCTTATTGTAAAAATAACACGTAGCAGTAACACATTCTAAGTTCTACTTTCTCGTCGTTATCGTATTCGTTGGAATAACAGCGACTATAAGTTATCACTAAAGACAGCGACCACTCTGGCTTGTATTAGGGTTTAGTATATGTTCGGTTCTCGGTCAGAGGAAAAGATATCATTCTTGGCTGGATCAATTTTTATATTTGGTCTATCAAGGGTGCCTTTAATTTTTGAGCTGAATATCTCACACATAAAAGAGGACCTCGTCCCTCTTTTTCTAGTCGTGCGCACGCAAGTAAATAGGGACAGCACACAGTCAATTAAGATTTAACAATGCTTTCGAGGTCCTTTTCCTTCTTCAGCATACCCACAATCCCGCCATATCGAAAGGGAACAGCTGTCTCTTACCCAATGTATTACTTTCTCGCTCTGGTTTCTTTCTGTCTCTCTCGCGGTTCAGAAAAAGAGAAAGACTTTCTCAGCTAATCTGCTACGTTTCCCTGACGACTTTCGATTTACGACGCAATATACTGACATGAAGTCATAATTCTAATATTTTATTTTCAACTGAATCTGTCAGTATTATTGTCAAGAACGCAACTTCAACGTGTGAGGAGCAACACGTGCGCAAAACTGATTCAGCATGAAATGGATAGTTATATGAGAACATGGCTTAAACCTCAGGCCAAATACTGTCACACTTCAAGAATACAAAGGTTTATTGTTCAAAGGTAATATGTTTTTCAGGATTTAGATTTTATTGAAAAATAAAAAAAAACGTCGTTTTCTAGATGAGCTATGAGAATAATCATACTCTTCTGTCACATTCCGTCGCGGATCCCTTTTCTAATTAGTATTAGAATACTTTTCATTGTTTCAATTCGTTTGAATAAGGTATGCCTAACATCATACGCTTACCATAAAACTATTTGAACTGCAAACCGATTTACACAGCTAAATTTCTGCTAGTATTTGTTTCAGGAATGGAAATTACAGAACCTAGAATTTCTTACTGACGTTTGCGTTGCTCCATAACACTAGGATGAGTCAAATATTATTTGGAATTTTTGTAAATTATTTGATTTTGCTTATGCCGTGAAGGTGACAAATTTTGACATTTTGATATCGTCTGATATTCTCCCAGGGCTACTTTCTGGATTTGATTCAGTGGCCTCAATATTCCGGTGTTCTGCCTACCGGTGTTGCATGATAGACGAACGTAATATAACCCGAGCGATTAATGTGGACGATTCAGTTACTGTAGTCTAATTAATAGGACCGTCATTTCTCGTGCAACAAAACTTCTTTGTTTCCGTTATTGTCCAGTCGTAACATGTTAGGCATACGTTCGCGAATTAGCGTAAGTTTCATGTGCATCTATACTACTGTCAAATCAAACAAAATAAACCCATGAACTATGTGCCAGCGCATCCATTAACATTGTATTACCAACCACAGTAGGCACCTTATACAATTAGTAACTCTTCGCAGGTACGATATAGCAAACATGCAAATATTTCTAAACCTGTAATTCTTGCCTGTTTTTTTTTTCTCCACGTGGTCTGGTAATCTAGTTAGTTTAAGATTATTTTATGAAGCCAGAAAATCTGCGAAGAAAGAATATATGTTGCATTCAATCTAAACAAATGCATCATAACTTTCAGAATGTTGTCATGCCCTTTCGGCGAGACCACGAATTCGCCGACTGCAACTCCATGCGAATGGGTAAAACACCACAACCAACCGAAAACGGGATCACTTGTAGGACGTGGGGGAGGGGCGAACAGTAATGTCTTAGGACAAGATCCTAGTGTCTAAGTAATCCGTAGCCTCGTGATTTGTAACACTCCACTTCGGTCCTTATTTCGGCTAGTCGCGAGGTTGGAAAGACTCGGTCCGATCAATCGGCTGGTCACGTTCTGCTCTAGTATTCATAAGTGCATCTTTTATTGTATTATTCAATCTGCTTTATCTAAAAATAAAGCCCTACTTTTTTTTTTTAATTTTCTCCCTTATACTAAAAAGCGGTGGTTGAGGGTCAATCGTGCTGGGAACAAAAAAGATAACAACTGCCGAAGAGTAGTTTTTTCTTAGAGTAATGTTGTCTGAGAGTAATGTTTTCTGAGAGTTACATTTTCTAGGAGTAATGTTTTCTGAGAGTATAACATAATTTTCCAACCTTGTGATTCCATTTGATAACTTTATTCGGTATGAAATAATCCACAGATGGTTTATATGTCGTAAACCACACTCACCCCAAACTAAACCAAATATCATATTTCCATAATTGATTTTCCACAAATAAAAGTATAAGTACATTGTTGATATTAAGCGAATGCATCTTAAATAATTAATCATATATTTCTTATTCTCATGAAGCGGCAAAGCTGCTGCTGATATGTTTGAAGCTGGGATACTGACAATTGAAATATATACTACTGGGTAACTATTTATATTATTTGGATTATTCGGACTACTGTTTTTATTTTTATTTTTTTACAACGATGTAACACACAACCTTATTCATGTGCACTTTTTACGAACTCGGATATCTTTACGTCGATCTCTCACATCTACACGGAATTTCTAACTGAACCTTTTATTTAACCAACGCGAGGTGATTGTCTTGTTCCTCTAGCCATAGCATGTTAGACGTGTTACATGTTTAATATTTTTTCTTAGTTATTATCACCTGTATTAAGGATTGGATATTTTCCTTTCAGAAGACATTTACGTAGAACTTATAGATACTCAACGCTTTTATGTGCTCATTAAAACATATTTTTAAGTTAGTTTAACAAATAAAACACCCATTTACACTAGTTAGCGATTTTTTATCTCCAGAAAAAAGTAGGGTAACGGATGATAATTGTGGGATTGGTATGTCGTCTTCATGTTTCTTCGGTGTTACCAATTTATTTAACTCGTCCCATTAACAATGGCTAAACTAGTAAAAAAATAACCCGAAGCATTTGTAATAAAACTTGCAAACTTCGAAATAAAACATATTCTGTAGTAGTGGCCAGAATAAAGGAGCGTGACAAGGTCGTTTTTTCATGCTGATACAATCTCGTAATACGTGGGAAATCAGTTGTTCTACAATAAATGACTGCAATCTTCAATTCTGCTTTTAAAATACAACATAGGCATCTGTTAAACGACTTATAGTTTATAGTTTCAATCATCAGGAACAGCAGCAAATTTCAATTCTCGTGAGTAGTTTCCCTTCATAAGTTACACTCCCCCCCTACAACACAGTCCCTGGTCTTTACAGTAACAGTACCGAACTTCAAATACCAGAAATATAGAAAACTTGTAAATTATTATGACGTTCGTAGGTCTGAGATCATAGTGTGGCTTATTATTTCACTAATAACACAGTCCGGGGTGAGAAAGTTAAACTACCCCAACTTTAAACACTAGAACTACCGACAATATATCGATAATTGTTAGTCTTTTATTACACATATGGTTTAGATCAATTATTTGCCAAAAGAAGTTGCTGTTCAATATTACTTGACAGTAATATGCTCTTAACCTCATATGTAGATATAATTTCTGACAATCGAATAGGTCATTAGCATCGGTGACTTGATATGACATTTTAGTGTTCGTGTGGTCATATACAGTGAGTAAATAAATGATTGGTTAGGTTAATCATGTAATGTAGGATACATATTTTTCTTGAATATCAATTGCAAGTAACCATCTTAATAAATACACATTTACCGTAAAACTTTACAGATAGCGGCTTAGACACTGTCGGAAAAGTTCCAGCACTGAGCTCATTGACAACACGACTTTAGTATAGTTATAACTAAAATGGTCGTCGCTGATCTTTTAATTCGTGTAGCCGCTGATGCACGAGATGCCCAATGTGTTGATTCCCATGCATTAAGTAGACGGCATTTAATAACATATACAGCTTGGGGCGCGTTGGTAGATAACATGCAGCAGTATTCTATTTAATGTCCGTCATGTAGACGCCTTCTCTTTACTAAAAACCCGTGTAAGCATTATTAAAGTAGAAAGGCACATATTCACTTGAGTTCGAACACATTGTTCAGGTTTTATTTATTTCTTCTCAGTATATATATATATATATATATATATATATATATATGTATATATATGTATGTATATATATATGTATGTATATATAAATATATCTATATATATATATATATATATATATATATATATACTTATATGTACACAGATTACCCTCTCCCCGTCGATTCAGTCAAAAAGAGGGTAGATCTCAATTGCCCATTCGACATGTCACATCAGCACATTTTTCTATGACGTGACTACCGGGACACGTGGCTCTCACTCTACTTATACAGAAATGTTGGCCTACATTATGTTTACCTTGCATAGAAATGTTCTCATCTAAACATCATCTATATACACTTGCATCTTACATTCCACGGCTACTCATAAAAAGCTCTTTAAAAAATCGTCACACGTTGCTAACGAGAAAAAGGCTAGTAACAGTAGACTACTTATTTAGAAAAATGTTACTATTTTTACAAAAAAGACTTAGTTTCTGCTGTAACCCACAGTTGACTTTGTGGCTAGGAACAAAGTCTAGTATCTGTTCCGATACTATACTTAATATTTTCTGTCCTCGGTCAGTGTAAAATGACTCCTCGTATACTGGAGACAGATTTTATTTTATTCCGATCCATAGTTCTATTTTTCCAGAAGCTGTATTTTCTCCACATAAAAGATTAACCTTGTGTCTACCCCAGCTCTCGTGGGAAGGCAAGGAAATAGGGTCAGACAATATTTAAGAAGTCTCACTTGGCGTCGGCTTATCTTATTGATACCATGTTTTTGACACACAACTATATGCGTCAACATCCTTTCTTCATTCAATATGGTTGCCATTTCCTTATCGCTTTTTTTCTTCCTTGTCTTATCTATTTCGTTTATCAGATTATGTTTTTCTGTCGTCATAAGCATCACGTGTTCTCGGTTTTTTAAGGCGTGGAGATTTCCGCCCTCGACACTATTTAATATAACAATTGATGAAAAAAACAGTTATTTCTGCCTTGTATTTAGCTTTACCATTCTTTTGAAGTATACTGACAATGCCACAGGACACCGTTTTGTTAAAAATACTATTTGATTAGGTTGAATGTTAATAAAACTTTAACAAGAAACACATTAAAAATAATTGATTTTGGTAAAAACACTACATTTATGGATCTAATTAAGCTCCGCCTAAAATGGTTAGTTACACAAACAAACACACACATATCTCTCTCTCTCTCTCTTTCTCTCTCTCTCTCTTTCTCTGTATATATATATATATATATATATATATATACTACATAGGATAATAACATCATCGGAAGACTCGGTTTCATACCAACAAGTGACCAACAATTGATCGCGTCTTGTTGACTCTTTCCAGCAATTGCTGTAAATTTGTTGTTGAAAATCCACTAATATAGCTAAATAGAGTCAACAAAGCGCGATCATGTGTTCATTAGTTGTTGATTTGAAACCGACGGTACCGATGTTGTTATAAATTTCTGAAGTAAATATATGAATAAATATTACTCTTTTATTTTTTAATTTTACTTAATAATCGTGCACTATGCAAAGGTGTTCTTTTACTATTCTTACAAATATATATATATATATATATAAAATATAATAACACGAAATCACATAATTGTCGATGCAATAATTTATTTCAACCGTTCGGTTTTTTCAAGCATCACTCAGACAATTACATTTTTGAGACTGATAGAAAATTGAATTTCCCTACCACAGTTCCAATACAATCATAGATGGTAGTAGTAGCAACCAATTTGATACATCTTTTATAGAGAGGGGGAAAATTTAAAACTTATATTTAACTATGGCGGGCGAAGGGGAGGGATCTTTAAGTTAATCAACTAAAAACTGCCATGTCAAAATTATGACACATACGACTTGGCGATATCAACCATATAGGCAATTTTACTCACGCGCATACACAAAACTAAATACGCACACATCATATGCGCACTCACATACATAATCTCACTCGCACATTATCATAACTAAGCATAATCACATACGCAACTTTTATTCATCTCCAGCCAGAATGCGTCCGGCGAAACTCGTGTTCTCAAATTCGGTTAGAGAAAAGAAAGAAAGAAACAATTAACAGGCACAGAGAAGATATAGACAGACCGCGTGTCATAAATTCTCAGTCCGTCTGGGTTCCAAGGAAGAGAATCTAATTGAAATAAGATTACACGCACATACATATATGTATACATACAAATCCATACGCACATACACACACATATATACACATACACACCCACACATATACATATCTATACACATATACATATACACACATATATACATATATATATATATATATATACATACATATACATACATGAATACACCTATATATATCTCTGAATCTATTTGAAATATTGACCAAATGCATACGCATGTAGTTGTTCACACATGTAAACATACATACACATACATACACACACACATATATACATATACGCACATATACACACATATACGTACGCACACATACATATATATCCACACACCTACACACAATATTTACATAACACTCTATATTCTTACTGATGTAATATGAGTTCTAAAAATTAGTCTTACCTTATTTATATTTTAGATTAATTTGATAATCTATTATTATAAATATCATGCGGGGGGGGGGTTATCGTACCTTATGTTATTCAATTTGGTATCTTCACCGTTGTAATTCTAGAGGCCCATCGGATTACTAATTCAAGTCTAATAATGTCTATTGGTAATATTTGACATTTATACTTATATTAATTCAAAAACTAGTGTATTACCTGCAGAAAAAATTTTCATACCACTATCTTATTTTAAGTAAATAATAAATATCCGCGTATCCACAAATACTATATATCACCAAGTCAGTAAATCTGTGTCTATCACAGATATTATTATAAATATTATGGGGGGGGGGGGTTTACCGTAAGTAATGTTATTCAATTTGGTATCTTCACCGTTATAAGTCTAGAGGTCCATCGGATTACCAATTCAAGTCTAATAATGTCTAGTGGTAATATTTGGCATTTATACTTATATTAATTCAATAACCGCAGAATTTTTTTAAAAACACTATCTTATTTTAAGTAAATAATCTGAATAAATAAATATTTCAAAATACCATTATATACGCATACACACAAATACTATATATCACCAAGTCGGCAATTCTGTGTCTATAGCAGATATTATTATAACTATTATGTTGGTGGTGGGGGGGGGGGTTACCTTAAATAATGTTATTTAATTTGGTATCTTCACCGTTATAAGTCTAGAGGTCCATCGGATTACTAGTCGTTGATTATTTTAAATTTATATTTATGTCTGCACTTAGCCATAAGTTCATCTCGTTTATTCAAGAGGTTATTTCGATCATATTTTAGGATTCTTATTTTTTCTTCTAGACATAAGTTGCATCTTTGTCTAAATCCATCTGGAATATTCGAAAAACATAAGATTGACCACGAAATCACCGGGGACCTGTTCTCATTTTTCAGATGCCACCATTGTTTAGCTAACTCCGTTTTGCTCTTGAGTTCTGGGTTATTGAAAGAGTGTTTGTGGTCATAAAAACGTTGTTTCCAGTTTCCCGCGGAGATGCCGATGTAAACCTTTTTATCCCTGTTGTTATCTTCCGGATGAATAGTGGCCTTATAAACCACACACTCAACTTTACAGTTACCGTCCAGTGGGCAGTTATTTTTCACTTGACAATTACATTTATTTACTGTGACCTTATTCTTACTAGGATTGTTAAGTAATTTACGATTATGGGTGCTGATAATTCTGTCCATGTTCTTGGTGCAAGAGTAGCTGATTTTAATGGTTTTTCTATTAAATATCTTCCTAAGTGGATTATTTATGCTAAAATGTTTATCTACCAGGTTCAAGAATACTCTCCCGATGTTGATGTTAGATAGTTGGCAGTAGGGAGGATTGAACCATATTATTTTTCGGCCTCTATTCCTGGATTTATTTTTATTTTCTTTCTTGGTATATTTGAGTTTTTCATTATATCCGCTTTTCTCTAGCGCTCCATTGTATAAATGCTTATTTGCTTCAAAAATGTCTCTGTTAGCCGAAAGCTTATTTATTCTAGTATTAATTGTTTTTTATGACCACAAACACTCTTTCAATAACCCAGAACTCAAGAGCAAAACGGAGTTAGCTAAACAATGGTGGCATCTGAAAAATGAGAACAGGTCCCCGGTGATTTCGTGGTCAATCTTATGTTTTTCGAATATTCCAGATGGATTTAGACAAAGATGCAACTTATGTCTAGAAGAAAAAATAAGAATCCTAAAATATGATCGAAATAACCTCTTGAATAAACGAGATGAACTTATGGCTAAGTGCAGACATAAATATAAATTTAAAATAATCAACGACTAGTAATCCGATGGACCTCTAGACTTATAACGGTGAAGATACCAAATTAAATAACATTATTTAAGGTAACCCCCCCCCACCACCAACATAATAGTTATAATAATATCTGCTATAGACACAGAATTGCCGACTTGGTGATATATAGTATTTGTGTGTATGCGTATATAATGGTATTTTGAAATATTTATTTATTCAGATTATTTACTTAAAATAAGATAGTGTTTTTAAAAAAATTCTGCGGTTATTGAATTAATATAAGTATAAATGCCAAATATTACCACTAGACATTATTAGACTTGAATTGGTAATCCGATGGACCTCTAGACTTATAACGGTGAAGATACCAAATTGAATAACATTACTTACGGTAAACCCCCCCCCCCATAATATTTATAATAATATCTGTGATAGACACAGATTTACTGACTTGGTGATATATAGTATTTGTGGATACGCGGATATTTATTATTTACTTAAAATAAGATAGTGGTATGAAAATTTTTTCTGCAGGTAATACACTAGTTTTTGAATTAATATAAGTATAAATGTCAAATATTACCAATAGACATTATTAGACTTGAATTAGTAATCCGATGGGCCTCTAGAATTACAACGGTGAAGATACCAAATTGAATAACATTAGGTACGATAACCCCCCCCCCCCCCCGCATGATATTTATAATAATAGATTATCAAATTAATCTAAAATATAAATAAGGTAAGACTAATTTTTAGAACTCATATTACATCAGTAAGAATATAGAGTGTTATGTAAATATTGTGTGTAGGTGTGTGGATATATATGTATGTGTGCGTACGTATATGTGTGTATATGTGCGTATATGTATATATGTGTGTGTGTATGTATGTGTATGTATGTTTACATGTGTGAACAACTACATGCGTATGCATTTGGTCAATATTTCAAATAGATTCAGAGATATATATAGGTGTATTCATGTATGTATATGTATGTATATATATATATATATATATATGTGTGTATATGTATATGTGTATAGATATGTATATGTGTGGGTGTGTATGTGTATATATGTGTGTGTATGTGCGTATGGATTTGTATGTATACATATATGTATGTGCGTGTAATCTTATTTCAATTAGATTCTCTTCCTTGGAACCCAGACGGACTGAGAATTTATGACACGCGGTCTGTCTATATCTTCTCTGTGCCTGTTAATTGTTTCTTTCTTTCTTTTCTCTAACCGAATTTGAGAACACGAGTTTCGCCGGACGCATTCTGGCTGGAGATGAATAAAAGTTGCGTATGTGATTATGCTTAGTTATGATAATGTGCGAGTGAGATTATGTATGTGAGTGCGCATATGATGTGTGCGTATTTAGTTTTGTGTATGCGCGTGAGTAAAATTGCCTATATGGTTGATATCGCCAAGTCGTATGTGTCATAATTTTGACATGGCAGTTTTTAGTTGATTAACTTAAAGATCCCTCCCCTTCGCCCGCCATAGTTAAATATAAGTTTTAAATTTTCCCCCTCTCTATAAAAGATGTATCAAATTGGTTGCTACTACTACCATCTATGATTGTATTGGAACTGTGGTAGGGAAATTCAATTTTCTATCAGTCTCAAAAATGTAATTGTCTGAGTGATGCTTGAAAAAACCGAACGGTTGAAATAAATTATTGCATCGACAATTATGTGATTTCGTGTTATTATATTTTATTATTGCTCTGTTTACTACATTGAGCTCTCATACCCGGATTTCCTCCTGGAATTATTCCACTATAACACAAATATATATATATATATATATATATATATATATATATATATATATATATATATATATAGTGAAATGTTCGATCGTAGTTTCGATATTCTGATGCATCATAGAAACATTTTATATTGTTTTATAAGACGTTTTTTTTAATTCCAGAAACGACATGTCCAGAACGACTAAACCCCCGTACACTTATCAAACACAGTAGTCTGTTGATTTTACATAAAATACTATATATATATATATATATATATATATATATATATATATGTGTGTGTGTGTGTGTGTGTGTGTGTTGGGGGTGTATATAAAGTATTCCATGTAAAAACTATACATTACAGTGTCCGTTTAATATATCGGGGTTTCATCCGTATGGACATGCCGTTTCTGGGATAAAACACATATTATATATAAGAAAATACATAACGCCTCGAAAAGTCTTCATAGTAACGATGAAGCGTAAATCAACACTTACACAATAACATTCGCCTTGGTTTAGGCTTGCTCCGTATAGAGTCAATACATTTTCGTTTTATAGTTTATTACAGTCATGTCTATAATCTTCCGTTTTCTTTTTGTTCAGCACCTGTTTGTGGGATTGGTATTTCGAATGTGACTGAAACGATATCCATTAGTTCCTCTTCAGAATATTGTTTCCTCGTCTGGTTCATGTATCGTTTTTGGGTTAACTTGGGTCCTTTTAACATGCAAATCTTTTCCCAATCCGTTTTTTCCAGTATCCTAGTTTCCCAATGGAATGTATTTTTTTGAACATACAAAATATAACTTTTTCTCCAATATTAAAAGAGTCTCTTAATGACATTTGGTCACGTCCTGATTACGTATCGGGTGGTAATAATAATCTATTAAATTTTGATTTACGTTGCAATCATTGCTTTTTCTAGCATGATAGAAGACGGAACATTATTATTTCGGTTCATCCTATATAGCTGCAAAGATTCTTGAATGATCTTTTCGGTAGATGGAGCACTTCCTTTCGTAAAGGCTGTTTTGAACCTATCCACGAACCGTTCTGCCCGACCATTGCTTCTTGCGTGGTATGGCGCGATCGTGATATGCTCCACAACACAAGTTCGACAGAATAGTATAAATTAAGTAGACGTGAATTAAATTCAGTGTCTGATACAATACGGTCAACGACTCAGAACTGGGCGAACAATTTATTTTAAAAAGAAAGTGGGTACGTCCGTTGTTGTTTTAGTCTTTTTTTCATTTTTATATTTCCGGCTATTTCAGAAACAGTCACCACTATTAGGAAACAGAACCACTCCAGTGAGCCAGCAAAATCCATGTTGATCATAGAATACAGTCGATGAGTTTTGGGCCAGGTTCTAAACTTTAAACAATGTGTCTTCACGGCAAAGCACAACATTTGAATAGTTTCACCGCATTTTGAATGTTTTTGTCCATACTTGTCCAATACACATAACTTCTCATTATACTTCTTATTTTAGAATTCCTAGAGGACCAACATGAGTGTATTTTAGTATTTATTTCTATAATGCTGTCAGAATCATAACTCGATGGTCGTATATAACTGATTCACCACAAATTGAATACACTCCCGAGAGTTGTAGGTGTTTATATTTTCTTTTTTGTTTAAAAAAATCGACGTCTAATACATTTTATTTCATGTTACCGGAAGATCCCTAATGGTGTTACACAATGTATGTTTTACTTCTACCTTAGTTTGTCGGCAGGCAATCAGTGTGTTTACAATGGGTCAGTATATTTTGGTATAAGCCTTGATAATCTGTCAGCATGACTTATTTGTGACGATGGGAGAAAGTCCATTTTATTATATTAATTGAGGAAAATACTGCCATCTCTGCAGTCTATTGTCGGTATGCGTTGGTTATTTCTTTTTGTGCATATAACTCGTTTATTATAGTCCGTTTGCAACGCACAATACCTTATATGCAATAATCTAATGTAGAAATTGAACTCAATTATTACTTTTCGATTCGTGAGTAACCTTTTTACTTGAGATAGTAAGTTACGTGCCGCTTCAGCGATAGCTTTTAGCGATCCATCTTACATTGTGTGTAATATGCAGGCTCTAATGTCGCCGAGGTATATTTGCCACTACAGTGATTAGAAGATCCGAATAGTAGTGCGTCAAAAATAAGTCTGATGTGAAGATATTTTTATGTTTCCAAATGCCTCCTAGCATGCCGTTGTCAAGATCCAATATTTTCCTTTTTAATAGCTAGGAAGAGGCTAGTAATTTATGTATGTTAAAAATACAGATATTATGATAACTAGCACACCCATGGAAAATTTTAAGTGACGATACGTTTTCAAGAACCGGCATATGTTTTATCGTACTAGCTCGTTCTAGGCCTTGTCGTCTACCATTTTTAATTATAATCTGACCAATAATTTTTGTTTGTTTCATTAAATAATCTAATTATTCCTGTTTCTATTTAAACCCATTGCCCTAGATTCTTTAAATACTTTGTGAACATATAATTGGTGTTGCTATTCATTAAAATGTCATCCTAGTATGCTATTTAAATTCAAGTCTGCTAAGCAATATTTACATTACTTGTAGAAAAATTACTGGTTCAACCTTACATCCGAATAGTAATTGTTTGAATTTGTACAAACCTGTATGTGTATTTCTACAAAGTACATTTGAATACTCCTCGTCCAACGTTATTTGTAGATAAGTCTTATCTTAATGAAAAAGATTTGAATCTCTTGAGTTCATCGAATATCTCTTCTGGACAAGGCAGATTGTAGTGGTAATCATTTATTGCCTGATTCAATCCTGTGGAGGAATTTGTACAAACACAGACCTTTTTACCTTTTTACTGACATTTTTCGAGTCTATTATATTCCTTCTTAATCTTGTTTAATGGCGTGATTGTAACATTTCTTTTCGTTTTAAAAACTGGTTTAATATTTGGTTTTAAATCAAAATTGGCAGTATTTTTACATATGCTACGCCCACCAGGGAAAACTCTCAAAAAGGTTTGCTATAATATTACTTCAGTTTCTCTGCTTTGACATTTACAGTTTCAATATTTTGTCAGAAAGAGTTCATGAGCATATTGTATAATTTAAATTTCTTCACCCAGTCCGTGGCTAGGAGATAGCTTGAATTGTTCAATACGAACATTTTTATTTCAATATATTTTCTTTTCATGTAGCTCGCCTTTAAATCCCATTTATTCACCTGTGAGGCTTTTAGCTATTTTCGCGTTCTCATGAAAGTTTGCTTTCTATTTTTTTCAATGTTAGCAGATGTATAATTAACAGATCTGAGCCGGACTCAAGTTGTTACTTTATATTTTTATTTAATATACACAAATGTCCATGTATTTTTAGCTTCGTTACTTTTAGTAGTCTTCATAGCGCCTTTTTAAAATTTATTTTCAACAGTTTTGTTTGCGTCCCATAGAAACCGCAATTTTTAATTTCATATAAACAATGTTCGTACTTATTGCCCTCTACCAAAACACGATTTAGGAAGCAAATTACTTTTTGGGGGTTCATAAAATTTAGTTGGTGTGTTATATTTTTGCTTACATATTTTTATATGTGACAACCAACTTTTTGCAGTATCTCTTTAACCTTGGCGAACACTTATAAAATATCAGCACTCCTCTGTGACATTTTAAAGTGTTAAACTAAGTTAACTATCTTGTTTATTAATGACCCTGCGGCCGTATTTAATAATAAACCCTACGCGAAAATTAGACATTCACAATTGTAAGCATTCCTCTTCTTTATAAATAGCAAACGAAATTTTCAAATATCAGTCCAATTCTCACACTCCGTATTATGTAAAAAACACGATGCAAACGTAATTCTGGTTTCATGGTCGTAAGTAAAATTATCGATAGCGTTTCAAATAGCGTTTCGTTTTAATGCACTTCTATCTTCAACATGAAGACTCATGTTCGACAATTCGTATACCATTTTCTGTTCTTGTTCGGTATGAAAACACATTTCATAAAAGATTTGCTCTAATTGTTTTCTTTAAAATTATTTTATTTTGCGTAAAAATTATCTTCTAGGCGAATCTTTTCTGTCTCCTCAAATTCCATTTGTTTTATTTTCGTTTTGCAATTCATCTTCTAGTTGCAGATATTATTCTTGTTGGTGGTTAATGGTATACAATATGGGACTTTAAAATTCCTCTATTTTTGTCCCGTAAAATAAGCAAAGTAACTTTTTCCCACTGGAACATGAATTATACACTTCTTAGCGAAAAATATATTAAGCTTTTCAAATTTATTAACGTTTTCCTTTAACCATACTTTTATGTTTTTCTCTCGTTGTCAAACAATTTAGATTTCAAAACAACATATTGGACACTATTTTTTAAAAAAAGCGAAAACCTTTTTAGATTCAACGTCTTGCTTATAAATAATCTTAATAGTGAATAGGTCAATACAAAATACATCAGTATTCTCCAATCTATAGTATCATACACTAACAGTGATTAGATAAGTTAGGAGATAAAATATAGATTTCATTACTCTCGGTCTCGCATGACACTTATAACAAATATAATCGACATGAATTAAAAATAAAAACTTGTTGTAGCATTATGATTTGTGGGCGATGTGTATGTTGGTACATATGCTGGGATTTTTCTTGTATCGTATATGTTTGGGAGCCAACTTGTTAATGGTCTATATTACTTATTTTGAGGTCTTAAATGTATAGGGGCATATTCAGGTGCAAAGGTTTGTAGATACAGACATATCGCACTGCTAAAAGTACAAATACACTCACACAACCTAATGTAGACTACTACATATATGGAAACTATACCGTTCTTTGAACACTCATGACGTCGACTGGCTACAATAGGTTTGAAACTCTCACCGTTTATGAAGTTTTTTGAAAATTAAGACGTCAGAATTTGACTTATTAACATGATTTTTCCGGATTTTCCAATCCACATTGATGTGGGCTTTTTATAGAGCAGATGAAAAGTGTGCTAAAAATGATAAAAGACGTGAAGGTCATATAATTGGGGAATATATATAGGGGTAGGTTTGAATGGAGGGAAATATATGCAAATATGTAAAGTGTCAGAAATAAGTGTGCAAAATGTCAGCATATAATTATATATATATATATATATATATATATATATATATATATATATTTCTTTAAATACATATATGTATGCATACATAAACGTGTCATTTCAAATGTAAATAGTAATATAAAAATGAAGAAACTAGAGAGAAGATAGGAGACAAAAGAAAAAAAGAAAAAAGAAAAAGAGAAGAAGAAAAAAGGGGAAAAAAAAGCAAAATAATATTCAGGGAATCATCCAGTGTATATACGTATATTATTTTCGTTTAAGATTGTTTTAGAGAGGTTGGGGGAGATATAATAGAAACCCATGCTTTGTCTGATTTTGTTTGTAGAGAGGTCTATTACTGCTAATTCTATTATACGGCGTATCGACTTTATATATATATATATATATATATACATATATATACATATACATACATATATATATATATATACATATACATACATATATATATATGCATATACATACATATATATATATATGCATATACATATATATATATATACATATGCATACATATATATATATACATATACATACATATATATATATATACATACATATTAATTGATTAAGTTCAGATATGTTAATAAATATATTTTTTATCTTTTTATTTTTATTCAGTTTTTCAAAAAATGTTGTAGCATCGAAATTAATATAAACATGCATCGAAACGTTGATTGATTGACGTAAGACTGTAATTATGTTAACGCTATTTCATATGAACATATATATATATACCCCCCACATACACATATATATATATATATATATATATATATATATATATATATATATATATATATATATATATATGGGTGTATATGTATATATATAGGGGTATGTATATGTGTTTTAACTACGTTAATTGTGGGTCATTTCCGTATAGTATATGAGAATTAATATAAACATGCATTCTCTTTTACAGAGATCAGCCATATATTTATATATATATATATATATATCTGCATCTATCTATCTATCTATCTATCTATCTATCTTTCTCTATATATATATATATGTGTGTGTGTGTGTGTGTGTGTGTGTGTGTGTATGTGTGTAAAATATTAATAGTTTTTAAAGATCTTAATACTTAATTGCACATATATTCATGTTGATTTTTTTGCTCTCACTTAATTTCATATGGGATTCAGTTACACGAAAAGCCAGGCAGATAATTTATACATGAAACCGGAATCTTAATAAAAAAGAACCGAAAAAACATCCTCATCTAAAATAACCTGAACGGATATACTTAGAATACGTCCAAGCAATCTGCGCGTTTAATTGGGACCGATCAATGAAATTGATATTTCAATCTGTAGCGTGAGATTTCAACGATAATGCT
>OY744518.1:106345014-106407514 GCA_963556195.1 Sepiola atlantica
AACTATGGAGAATAGATATTTAATTGAAGACGTTTCATTGAAACACATGTTATTTATTTAAAACCTTGATATCCAATTCACCTACACCGATACCTCCTTGCGCAAACATCTATCTAAAATACATACTAAGCATACCCCCTTCTCCCTTCTCCCTGGCAAATTTGGCCTATCCCTTACACTGAACCATGGCACAGCAGAAATGGCGTATACAATACATTCTATATAGGAATGATTACAAGATTGTTACACCTACGCATCAAGGAGCATATACAAACCCATATACTCTCTTTCTACGAACACTTCACCTTATGCAACACTACACAGCTCTACATCCGCATCTCCATCTTTGCACTATCAAAAACATTGGGGCCCTAACAATCACGGAATCGATCATTATCCCCTGATTTAACGGCTTGACCAACCAACGTCACGATCTCTACTTACCCTTCATTTTATAATGTACCCATTCCTCAACTGACCAGCTCTTATATTCAACACTCCCTTGTATTCCAATTTCACTTTTCAGTTCCCCGTTTTAATTCGTTGCTGCGGAATTTCTATATTTGCTCACTCCCTACTACTCCGACACACTCTCTCCAACTATATACCTCAATAATATAGACGGGTTACACACCCACACGCACCATTTACTTGTTTTATATTTTACACCTTATTGTGATCCACTTCATTTACTAACATATTTTTCATTGAATCTTCTTGAATTTAATATGTACTCTCCGTATTTCGCTGTCACAGGAGGAGCAACAAACCCCAGCTGGTAGGACACGACTATTTTGTTGTTGTTGCTGTTATTATATCATTATTATTAGTAGTATTATTAGTATTTTAAAAAAAAATTATTTTACTCCTATTTTTCTACTACACTAATTCCTCCCCATTTCCTTAATAATTCAGTAGTCCCTCCATCTAAATATTTACTCAATATACTCTCGATCCCAAGAGAGGTAACTAACCCTAAACAGCGGAAACACCTACATTATTTTACTCCTATTGTCCCATCACAGTAATACCCACATTTAATGTATCAACAAATTAATTAATCAATTTACTCCTATACCCCCAGATCTAAATACATTTTAAAAATAAATTATAGTAAAATAATATAAAAAACAAAATTGAAAAAATATATATATAATATTAAACAATTCAAAATAAATATAAACTGCCTAAAGTGTGCTCTGTGAAGTACAATAATGCGTAAAATTTTAGTTGTGTTGAAAAACACATAAAGAAATAAAATATATAAATGAAAGTATATTACTACAAAGAAATAATTGATTACTGACCATATAATATCCAGTTAATTAATGTAATATTCCACATTTATGAACACCATATCTATGTGTAAGACATAATTTTACAATTGATTGATTTCATATTTTCTGTAGGATTTCAATCTCTATCTGCGGGACTGGCCTGTTTCATTTCTACTTTCTGGCATCAACTTTAATGAATTCCACAAACTCGGACTTTTCTTTTGTGTAAGTTTTGATAAGGAGAGGATTGTACCGAACTATCAAATGATTTCTAATAGGCTGGAAATCACACACAGCTAACATCATACTTGCTTAATTAATACATATATAGTTACAAGTCTTCCCCTTCCATTGTTTACTTTTCATCTTTCCAGCTCCTCATCAATCCGACTCTCTGCATTGCCTTCAGTCTTCAGCTTTCTTAATATATATATATATATATATATATATATATATATATATATATATATATATATATATAAAAAGAGGAAACTGTCATACAATTATATAGATGGTCTTGTTTGATGTGACTTTTAGTCCATTTAGTATTTCTGTCAAATTGTCGTACATAAGTTCCGTATGTTCATTGTTCGATTTTTCGCACTAATTTCGTCACTGTCTCGATTTGATTCATCATCAGGCGAAATTAGACTTAGTGTGTTTACAACGTGTCTTTGCTGTTGACTTTGTAACCGCTCATAAGTGGTATCTCCTTCTACATATAGACACATTTATTACATAATATAAAAATAATACATCACGATACCAACATCAAAATATTCGAAATTATTGAAGACGTTTGCTTTAAAACTAGACATTCAACATATAATAATATTACGAAACTAGTAAAAAAGTGCCTAGTGTAGTAAGTAACATTAACACATTCTTGGTCGTTGAATACATCATTTTAATTTTGAACGTAATCACGTTCGCATGCAATATCTAATTGACACATACGCTCATCGTAAAGTCGTAAAGTACGAGCTTTTAAAAAAACTCAACAGTTAAGACATCGTTTTATACACACCAATACAGGTAAACACTTTATTGTTCTTCTATTTCTATGTCTTTCTTCCCCTTTTCTTCTTTCAACATCTTTGTCGCACGTGTTCATTATCCTCTTTTTAAAATAGTTACGAACGTGCCAAACACATCCCATTGTACGTTCTTTTTTCTTTACTATGTTTTTTGTCGTTAGCGCAATCAATTACAAATCTTTACTTTATCTAAATACATACGTTGATGAAAGCGAAACTGGTGAACTTCTTGGGTTTGATAACTTATTCCTTTGTTAAATTTGTTTGTCTTTCTCACACACTTCACACACACACCCACACACACACACACATATATATATATATATATATATATATCCATCCACTTTATAATAAAGAACGATGTGCATGTATTTGTACATGAATTATATCCGTCCCGTCACACAGAGTAAGAAAGCTAAACCTGCCTTTTTATAGTACTTAGTTGAAATAATTTCCATAAAATATCCGAAAATTAGTCGCATGAAGTAAATTCGGTAAGAACACCTCAACTTTGAATGAAAAAGTCATCATAAATTATAACAGTTTTTATATGAAAAATTAAAGTACTGATGTAATTCTATGATTTTGTATAAATATTAATGTGCACACTGGTGAAGCATAATTTTCTGTTAGTTTTTGACGGAAAGTATACAATAATATATATATATATATATATATATATATATATTTATTATATATATATTATATATATATAATATGTATATATAATATATAAATGTATATATACAAATATATACATATTTAGATACACACATACATATATATATATATATATATATATATATATATATATATATATATATATGCATTGTCCACTGTTTGTTTCTTACGTAGCTAGATGTCTATATGTGTATCTATCTGCCATCCCTTTTTTACATATGTATTTAAATTTTTGCACTATGACCCTCCAAATCGCTTACAAAAGAATGACATTCCGAACATGAGTGCCATATTAATATAATGATTAAAGAAAAAATGCAAACCACTCACACTAAAGTAAACCAGGAAACCCCAATGGCCACAAGACACAATTATCAAACAGTCAATTCTCTATTCGAGCCTATCGACATTTAGCCCCACTTTCGGGAGGATAGTTGACCTGTCGCCTAGCACACTGAACTTTGATCACAGTCATGATCATTGACTTATATTGGTGCAAAACCCCTTTTCTGTTTGGAATGTACGTAAGATATGCATACCTAGAAAGTTATAAGAAAATGTAATTCTGCATTATTCATACATTTTGATCTTACATATTTGCGTTTTTATTTTATACTTTTAAAATATTGCTATAGTGACTTATGCATTTTCTTTCATACATGTAGGAAATTCTCCAGTCTCGTGATGCCTTTGTATTTTTCATTTGTCTGTGCTTAACGTGTAAATATAAAATAATAAGTCTAATATGTCTTCATATATTTAACAGAACCGACTTATTCTAGATCTTTACAAGAGATATGTATGTCAGATATCATATTTCAGTTAAAAATATTATTTCTCTGTTTCGATTGAGTATAGTATATTTCTAATGTCGGTCTTTTATACGTTTACGCAACATATTTAACAATCATATACGCATCATATGGACGCATTGTTACATCAAAATGTGTGTATCTAAACATCATGTGAAAAAAAATCTCATTTATTACATATTTCTGAACGGTGATAACGTACGTAATAACATGAACAACCTTAGCATATCATTATATCGCGTAGTCATCAGCATAATCACGTAGACACAATGATTCTTATTCGATTACAGGTTAAGCGACGTTGTGCCTTGTCAGTACCAGATGGGTGACCATTTAAAAATTCCAAGCACTGTATAAAAGTGTTAAGCAATCATGCTGCGGTATTAAAAACACTTTCTTTTTCGCACGTAAACTAAAATATAATTTTTACTTTGTCCTCAAACTAAAATAAACTAAATACAGCCCCTACGCACACATGTTTTACCATAGTTCACCAAAAATAAGGCGGCCGCCACTGTAGACGTAAGTGGCTACTGAGAAGAAGGGCGAAAGTGTGGGGAGGTCAACCTAAATTGGGAGCTGCGCAACGTGATGTCAATGAGGAACAAGCAAGATAAATTGGAAGCATCAAATGGTTCATGAACGAGAACAAAACAAAACTCCCATCCGTAAGGGACGAATATTGGAAGAAATTATAATTAGAAACAGAATAAGTAAATAGACGTCTAGCGTACATCTCAACACATACTATCATATACCCAAACAACGTAGTATATGCAGACGAGAGACTCAGCAAGCATGAAACGAAAAAGAAAAAGAAAGACTGGCCCAAAAAATAAACTGACAAAGTTTGGATGGGAAATCAGACTTGAAACCCCGATCACCAACCTTCGAAAAGAAGTTAAAACCGTAAACAGAATAAAAAAGTACAGGTTGAAAAGCTGAAATTTGATTCGCAAGTGAACACTAAATAAGAAACATGAAGAACTAAAAAAAAACATAGTAGCTAAAGAAGGAACATTGAGACTTTGCAAATACAAATCGAAAACAGCACAAACAAAACAGGACGTTTGAAAAAAATGAACGCCAGTTTTATAAAAACGTAAACGAAAAAAAACCAACAGAATTAGAGGACCCGACCGACACAAACCACTTATGGGGCAAGAAATGGAAAAGAGTTTAAAGTACAACAAAAATGGCAAAGGGGCGAAAATATGAAAGTTGAACTACAAGAAACTGAAGAAAGAAACAGTAACATAAATTAATCAAAATACGATTAAGACAACCATATGAAAAAAAGGCAAACTGGAAAGCACAAGGCCATGATAGAATAAAGTACCATATTAGATGACAAAGTAATGGTAACTCTAATACAGAAAGACGCAAAAATAAAACGGTCCTAAGCAACTACTGACAAATAACCTGTTTACCAACAATGTTGAAAATCCTAACGTCACAACTGAGCGCACAACCCTAACACTCTCCTCAAGTTAGAAGAACGATGCTGGAAATGGGGAAAAAGGGGCGCATGATCTCTTATACATGGATAAAAAAACATCCCGAAAGAGGTAAACAGCAAGAAAAAACATATCTATGGCATGGATTGACTACAATAAAGCCTATGACAGAATCCCTCAAGCATGGATAAGTGAATGCTTATAAATGTACAAGATACTCGACAAGGTTATTAATTTCATTAAAAAAGCAATAGAAGTATGAAGACTAAAACTGACAGCTGGAGAACAAGATCTGTGCAGTATCACTAATAAGATATACTGGACCATTCATAAGTTAGACTAAAGAAGAACTCAGCCACCTTGACCATAAGAGTAGGAAATTAATTACCAGGCACAACGCACCGCATCCAAAAGACGATACGAACAGAGTCTACGTGAAAAGAAGCGAAATAGGAAAAGCACTAGTAAGTATACAAAACTGTGTTGAAACACACATTTTTTTTTTGTGCTGAAGACATACACACCCCAAAACACAGAAAGGCGAATCACCGCAGCAAAATACACCGCATAAATGAACAACTCAGGTAGCACCGATTCCAGAAACAAAAAGACAAGAAAAGAAAAGTGGGGGAAAACAACTACATGGGCGTCTTATAAGATGTATATGATCTTCCTCATCAGTATATAGGCTTTATCAATTTCAATTCAGATTATTTCTAGTGAATATATTCGCAATCAGTGTTAGAAAATAACAATGTCAGAGAAGAAGGACCTAATATATTTTTTTTATAAATGAAGATAGGCAAAACACATGAAAGTCACATGCAAGTCATATTATATATATACTAGCGGAACCCGTCGCCCGGCGTTGCACGGGAGAAATTAGTACCTATTGCATGACGTCGAATTTTAAAAAACCGCCTATAGTTCTTTCTCCACCCCCACCCCCTATATTGTGTTGGCGGATGTTGTAAATTTAAAAAAAAAAAAGTGGCAGAGTCGAATGGGATCGAACGCCGAAACTGTCGATCATTAAACCTCCCTTCTTACCCACGGCTCCACGCTTACGATTTAAAAATAAATGTGTAAATAGGCTAATAACGCTATGGTTGTTTATTGACATGCGTGTTATGTTAACAATTACATTCTGCCGACCAAATGGAAACTTCAACAATGACGCGGTGTAGGTCATTTTTGGATAAAGTAAATTCATTTGGGCAATTTTTCTATAATATGCGTGTTTAAGGTGTATATTTTTGAAAATGTAAATGTATCCGCGTCTACCAGTATCTTAGTGCTTAATGAATTAAATAGGAAGTCGATTCGATCAAGAAATGTATCCGCCATGTTGAATCATTAAATGTAGCAGGAACTGTGTTCGTTAATTTCATTCGCTTAATTCCGGAATGAATTTAAATGTAGAAGGTAGAATTAGATAGAACGTAATCTGATATTCGCGGAATATCATAGGATTCAACGGGAGCGGTCATTATTTGTTTGCGTATTGTTTTATATTATGTAGTAAATTAATACCAGGCAAATAATAAATAAGGACGGACTGTTTTGTGAAAAGTAAACTGTGTTATTACTTCTCGGTGTCGATGAGTGTAGTCACAGTACACAATTGTTAGGGGGAAAAGTCTTTGCTACCACCTATATGGAGTTGGTTTTTCGGAGAGACGTTGATGGTGGGCCAAATGTAATATTGGGTGTTAGGTTGGAAAAAATAATAACAACTTTACTAAAACACGCTCGAGTGAATAAGTGTAGTATAGCGGTGAGTTTAGTAGCCTGTTTTGTATATGGTTATTTTCCTATACTCCGAGAAGGTACAGGGCAAAAAACGTCTCTACTTTATATATTAGAAGAAGATATATATATATATATATATATATGAAGAGAGAGACAGAGAAAATTAGTTTATCATAAAGATGCATATGATAAAATGTTCTTCTCATTCCTGCAATGTCGGTGGGCGCATAGAGGATGTCGTGAGATCTTAACAGTCGGTGTCTAATGTGGTCTGCGGGTCAATATGTATATAACCACATAAATTAATCTTAATAAAAGTAAAAAATGCATATCAATATAAATAATAGAATATTTTTCAGTGTTCCTATATATTTGTTTTTGATAGGGGATACGGCATCCTACCAAAATGCCAAAGATTTAGTCGCTATTTCAAACACTCCAGCCGCAAGATCCTTTGAGAATGTTAACCGTCCCTTTAAGTGCTATTGTTTGTACCTCTCTTTTACATTGATAACCGGGTATATTCGCCATATAGTCTTTGTCATTCTTTTTCATAAGTCCGGTTGCTCCTATAATTACTGGAATGACTGAGATCATCCTATAAGTCCAGTTCCTTTTCATGCTGTGCATACGACATTGGTATCCGTTATATTTTCCCTTTCTGCTCTGTTAAAGCATGTATCATTAGTGACAGTGATTTCAACTAGGGTTGCTAATTTCCCTTTTTTTCCAATATCACTATTTCAGTTTTAACAACTATGTTTTCTAATTATGTAGCTGTCCGGATTTCATAATAGATGATGTATGACTTATTTCCAACTGTTTTTTTTCTGGTATATGTTTCCAAGTGTGTACTGCTGCATTGGATATTCAACTTTGTATAGATAGTCCAGTGGAGCTATTGTCAAACATCGTTATATCGAATTATATAGCATCCATCCCCTAGCATAGCTTACAACTAGATGTCAGGCAGCTCACACTCCCCACTTATGTCTGGCAGGACTTGCACTTGTTGTCGTTGCTTAGACCACTCATCTTTTTAAAGGTATTGGTCATCAAGCCTGTATTTGATCTTAATCATAGTCGAGCTATCTTTTTTCTAGCCAGTCTCAAGAGCTCTCTTTATCTATATATTCCTGAGATAGTTTATCCAGAAAATATTTGGCACGTTGTTGGTTGGCCAATTCTACCAGTTTTCTGCAATAGAAGGTATTGGTGTATTTCTTGCGGCACCTCCGGGCTATTTCCGTGGCAGGCTGGTTTTCCGTGTCTGCCTGATCTGTAAGACAGTCATGTCAAAAAATGTCTGGTCAGTTTTGTGATAGCGGTTGTTCTACTTGCTCTAATTTCTTGGTGTTGGCGTACCATCATATGGTTTTGGTTCTATGAGCTCATCATATATTGTTCACAATAGAAGCTAAAAAAAAGCTATGATAAAAGTGTAGTATCCGTTTTGTACAAAGATGATATGAAAATAACATAGGGTCTGCGTCAATATGATAGAAATATGTTGCAAAAGCCTACATGGAAATAGACTCCTATAACAAGATATATTCTGAAATATATTCACCAAAGTACTTTGATAAGTCTGTCCCAGTTTGAACAACGATGGAGCAATAATATCGTGGGGTTTTCATTCGCGCCAGATATCAATATAATATCACTATTTTTAAGTGCGGCAGTAATAGATGTAACAGATGGCAGATAAAACTGTACAATTTTAACGGGTTCCGGTTGTAATTATTTATGCTTCAGAAATATCTTTGAGTATGTGACGTAATTTAATAAACAAATGTGACGTGGATTCGAATATAAATATATGCCAACACTTTATTATAATATAATTGCAGGTTCATTTTGGCTCTATTTTATTTGTTTAATTACTTATCTCCATTAAGAATATTACACTAAAACTTGGTCAGTCACAAATGTGCTCTCTTTCAAGTGACGAACCCAGATTCTAGATAGAACAAAACAAGTTTCTTCATTTTATAGCTACTAAGTATGGGCGTATGCTTTTGATTATTCAATATTAAAACATAAGATAACTTTTCCTTTTTGATAGCTACACACACACATATATATATATATATATATATATATATATATATATACGTGTGTGTGTGTATGTAAATATTATTTCACACTGAGGAAAGGAAACAATGCATCCCTCTTAGTTAATGCTTCGCCATAAAACTATATTTGAATTCGCTCATTTATCATCAATATTGCAAAAAAAAGAACAAAATGACACAATTTATACGCGATATATCTCCCTTTGCAACTAGCGAGTTTTCGCGGCTCAGTAGTAATGCCGTTGAACTTCAGTCATTGTGATCTCGGTTTCGAATCTCGCTAGATTCAGCTATGTTGATGAGCCGTAAAACGGCGAAACACGTGTAATTTGTATATATATATATTCTTATAGTTGTATTTATACAAACAGTTTAAAGTCTCATGCAAAATAATTTGATCGGCCGACGTCGGAAATTGAATATAGAAAGAATTTGATGGTAAGCTTTTATCAAAAGTCATATGTCTGATTTAATTACATGATCTGTATGGATAAAATGTTTTCTAGATTTCTCAATGGGTAAACATCGAGAACGGACGCTTGGTTTTAAGCCTGCGGAAATCGAGCTCATCAACGCTATGAATTCTTTGGAGGCGTAGCCATGATATGTTTGTATGCATACAACTTTTATCATATAAAAACATCTCTATTTACTATTGCGCACTTATATATTAACACAGTAAAGCGTTTCTGTATATTTACCCTGTGGATACAAAACTTGCTTAAATCACTATATACTAGCAAATATATTTCCCACTAGTCGCATATTTATGCTAGTTATTTTATTTAATTGACCCCCCTCTCTCTCTCTTTATCTCTCTTTCTCTCTCTTTCTTGAAATAAAACTTTCTGTGCGTTTGAATAATCAGAGAGCGAGTAACCAAATGGTGGAATGGTCACCGGCTGATTTCATATTCCATTACAATCTAATTTAATGACGTACCTCAATTAGATAAATCAAAAAACAATGTATTTTATTGATTCTATTTATAATTTTTATTAAGATTATTATCGACGAAAATCTTTTAAATACATCTGGAAATCTGAAAAAAAACAATCATGCTTGTATATTTGCGAATATTAATTTATTAGAAGTTTATAAAAATTACTTATGCCAATTTGAAAGACGCGTAATGTTTAGGGAAGCTTTAGAATAGGTATATAAAGCAGCTGATTAGATACTATGAGTGTATTGCGAATATTTATTAGAAACTTTACAACAAATTAAGTAAATTTGAAAGACGCGTAATAAAATGGGTATATAGGAGCTGATAAGTAGATATACCAATAGAGCGATCAACACTAATAATATAGTTTCGGCTTTAGACAGACAGACGGATACATAATCTCCATTATATATATATATATATATATATATATATATATATATATATATATATACTTTGATTAGATTGTTCGAAGGAAATCTAACAGAGCGCTCATTTATGCAAAATATTAAAAATAAATGTTTTAAATTAATTATAAGCGCATGCCATTCATGTATTTATTTAGGGCTACTGTGAAGTAGGAGCAGGAATATAGGGATATCCTGAGTGGAAACATGTGCAGCGAGATGTTTGTTTACATTATATTTTAATTTATGGATGTTGGAACAATCGGAGAAACAGGGAGCTGGGAGGGAATTCCAAAGTCAAGCAGTTTGAGGAAAAAATCATAGAGTAGAACAATGTCTGGCATCTGTGGACCTCTACAGTTAACGGGCGTATTTACATTGATTATTACGTTAACGTTAAGTGAAAATCATTGGTTAATGTATTTGCTGTCTGTAAGTAGAGACAAGAATTATAGACACACCTAGTTTAATGTTATGAAGACCTTCTGCATTATTAGGAGACTCATCGTGAATTGTGTTTTAATAAGTTTAGGAAATTATCTCCAACTTTCACTATTTGTTGTTAAAATAAATTGTGTATGTTATATTTGACACGTTTTCATTATAGTTAAGTCCATCCACATGTTACGTTCGTTATGTAAGACGGTAGGACTAGTGTTATTGCCATGACAATTTCTAAACTAACCTAACATTCGTATTGAACCATCCGATAAAGTCGAACATGTTAAAAGCATTATTACTTAGCTTCAAGACAAACTATGTTTTTCAATCAGCAATTTTAAAGTTCATTGAGTTTTTTCTTCTTCAATTTAAGTTTTAAATACTAACACAATGATCTTGGCTCCATTTGTAAATTCCAATATGGCGGCCTGAATGTAGGTTCGCATTATAGATGATGTTTGCGGTGGGTCTTAAATTAGTGGTGGTGGGTTTTCCAATGTAAGTTTTGCATGTTTTCCTTGCTGTTTTTTGTTCATCTTTCTTGGTTCTTGCTTTGGACCAGTATGCTTACAGTAATAATTAAAACAAGGTATCTGATGAGCAGCTTGTAACAACTAAAGACTGTTCTTTGTTGACAAGTTGCGAAACGATCATGAGACGATACAAATATAAGCATTAGCAAAAATAAAAATAAATGAATTAAAAATTAAAAACAAATAGTAGTTTGCTTAAAGCATTGCTGGGAATATGAAGAAATAGGTATTAAGAAAGTTGAAGGCAATGCAGGGAACCGCATCGTATAGAGATGGTAAGAGATAGTAAGAGCAACCATAGACAATCGAAGACAGAGCGAAAGTAACATCTTACAACTATCTATTTATGTTTTACTGTTTCACAATATAAACGCATGCATGGTATTCACAGTACGAAATGTCCGAATTATGAGAACAATTATGATTGTACACTGACAGTTTATCTCATTGGAACCGAACATATCTATCTATCTATCTATCTATCTATCTATCTATCTATCTATATATATATATATATATATATATATATATATATATATATATATGTATATATATACGCTCTTAAACCGGAAACGTAGCTTCATTGAGCTTCTAATTGGAAACAATTTTGATGATATAATATGGGATATATACCATATAAATATATATTCTGTATCTAAACACAGCTATTACCCTTGATAAGTGGTAATCTATTAGTATATATATGTATATACTATTGAATCACCTCTTATCAAGGATAGGGGGTAGCTCGAGAATGAAAGTTAAAGCGATTGTCAGTTGGACGATGATCATCGTCAACACGAGAGGATTGAGATCAATGAGTGGAATGGAGGGAAATTACTCCAGTGGAACTGGTTATCCAAGAAGACGGCTCAACACTTATTTAGACTTGAAGACGACAATGTTTTAGTCTGTTGGGAAGCAGCCTCGTTTTGTTTTGTTTCATATATGAGATATTGACGGATATAACCCGTTGTTCATGGAAGTTCCGCTTGGTTTTTGGTACAGAGAGAGAGAGAAAGAGAGCGACCACAGAAGTTCATTGCTGTCGTTGTTGCAAGCACAGTTATTGCTGTTGAATGTTTCATTTAGGGTCTGGAGTGAAAGTCATCCTAGGAGCTTATTAAACTAGAGGCCTTCTTAAAGAAGAGAGTCATTCATTTCAACTGAAAAGAGATTTGCTTAGTTTTAGATTAATTAAAATCAGAAGAGACATGGAGTTAGATAGAGATCTTGCCTATCAATGCTCTTTGAAGTGCTGCCATAAATGATTGTGTCGGCTGCATGGATGTCAACGAATAATCTCAAAATCTGATTTTAGAAGATTATTTATGAAGATCAGAAAAACGGTTTTGCAGATGGAGGTTCCTTGGGACACGGCGAAATTTATGCTATGTGCTACAGACTTCTGCATGTAAACAACCAATTGTAGAGAAAGAAGTTGATGCTTGAGAACACATTTCGAGATATCCCATAATTTACAACAACAAAGTGAGAGAGTTGAAAAATGATGGACATAACTTTAAAAGATGATTGATGAAAATTTGGTTAATAAGACGAATACAAATGGAATTTTCTTAAAACACAATTCAATTATGAAAGTGTAGAATATTTTAACATGTATATTGTGTGATTAAGATAGCAAGAAAATAAATACTTAAAGAAAAACGTTTCGTAAAACAGCTTCCTTTTAATATATATATATATATATATATATATATAGATAGAGAGAGAGAGAGAGAGAGAGAGAGAGAAAGAGAGAGAGAAGCAAAAGAGCGATAGAGATGGACATATATATATAGAGAGACAGTAAAAGGTGAAGAACTTATCCTATAGTAATTCAGTTAAAATATGAGATGAAAGTAAGACTATTTATATCTCTCTCTTTCTCTCTATAAATAAATAAATATATATATATATATATATATATATATATATATATATATATATATATATATATATATATATATATGTTTAAATAGATAGACGAGGAATCGGTGATATATTTATAAAATTAGTAGATATATTAGTTGATATATTGGATTAATCAAATCTGTATACGTTTATTTAAACTTGCAATACTTTCGCTCAGTTATTCAAGAGAGAGAGAGAGAGAGAGAGAGAGAGCGAGAGTGAGGGATGGAATGAGGATGAAATATATATATATATATATATATATATATATATATAGAGAGAGAGAGAGAGAGAGAGAGAGAGAGAGAGAAAGAGAAAAAGAGAGACAACTAAAGAGGGAGATAGCAAGATAGATAGATTGATAAATTGAAAACGAGAGAACGAGGGTGAGAGAGAGATTGAAATACATTTTTAAAAACTACATAGATAGTGATAGTACAAAAAACAAACGAAACAAGTTTGATAGATTGGTAGATTGATAGATGGATGGATTGATGGAGAAATAGAGAAAGGAAGAGAGAGATAAAAAAGTAGATAGATAGAGAAGCATACATAAATATAGAGAGGCATACATGTATATATATATATATATATATATAGAGAGAGAGAGAGAGAGAGAGAGAGAGAGAGCGATACATACACACATATATATATATATATATATATATATATATATATATAAAGAGAGAGAGAGAGGGAGAGAGAGAGGGAGAGAGAGAGAGAGTACTTAAGAAGTAGACATAAATATAGTGAGGGTAAGTAGAGAAAGCGAGAGAAACACGTTTGATAGATTAATAGATATATATAGAGAGAAATAATAAGACAGAGAGAGATAGAGAAAGAGAGAGAGAGAAGTAAAGTGAGCGAAATAATAAAGTAGGAGAGAGAGATAAAAAGAGGGGCAGAGCAATAGAGTGGAAGAGATAGAGGAACGAGAGAAACGAGTTTGATAGATTTATTGAGAGAACGAGAGAAAAAAATGTAAGAGAGAGAGAGAGAGAATGCGCAATGCCTTGCTTGTTAATACAGAGTGGCATCCATTCATTTAGACGAGAAACCCCTTCGCTCAATCGCCTCAACATGGCATCAAACATTTCCCCGCGGGTTAACTTCGAGATTATGATGCAACCTAAAAAGAAATTAACTCTTTAAATTCGAAATTTTATCATTGCTTTTTTTAATTTTTAATTTTTTTTATTTCTAATACTTAAAAAAAAACGCAGTAAAACTTTATTTTCCTCAGAAAACAAATTTGCTTAATTTGGGCGAAAACAAAATTGAAATTTTTTCGTAAGGGCACTTTTTTCCCGGGAAACAACAATTAAATTCAAAGAAAGTTAGAATTCATAATTAAAAACAAAACAATAAAATAAAGATGTTCGTTTAAATTAAAACCGAATTGATAAAAAGCTCTTCTGTTTTTTTTCCGTCTTTGTTTTCTGATTTAACGTTGTTTAATCATAATTATCAAACATCGATCTGTGTTGAAAACATTTGCACATGCCTATCACTGGCCCTATTTACTTTACTCCTCGCGAGGGCAAAGTTAGATACAACGACACTTTTTTATGTATGGATATCCTGCTCCTCAAAAAGTGTCACAGTGGATGGGGCAAATATAAAAAAAATAACACAGCAAGGAAGAATTATCCTCCTTTAAGAGAACGATGAACAACTACTTCACTTTGATCCCTGCCTGACAAGAAGCAGTAAATAGCTCATTTTAAGCACTTAACACCAGAGACATAAACACTGTGTATCATATTTAAAACGGATTTGTGTATAGTAGTTTCTTTCGATGTCCATATTGTGATCTGCGGAACGAACAATTGCTTCTAATGATAAGTAGCATATCAGAAGACGGGATCCTTAATCAATTCGATGATAAATAACAAAGCGTGAATACAAGATCTTAAGCATTAAATGCTTTTTGTTTCAAATATGACACTTTCAAATAAAATGCATATTAAAGATGATATTTAACGAAAATGAGTCAAAATGCAACTTGTTTCACATCTGAAACGAGCCTGTTGGTAAGTGTGAGTAGGTATTTGTATGATGTTGAATCTGAATGATGTTGAATCAGTATTTTCGACGTCACGGACGAGTATCATCGCTGTGTCATCTGCCTAATTCAAGAGCCTTCCCTTTTAAATCTGGTCATTATAATAGTAAGTAAAATTAAATTATTACTTTTTAGTGTATTATAGTTATTTAGATGCATATATTGTAGTATTTTGTTATACATGTAAAATGTTATAGCCCTTTGTCCTTACGTAACAATGGCGCAAAAAATCAATTATAGGTAACTTTAGTTGTGCTAGGATTTTGTTGCAAATGTTCAACGTCACTTATTTTTGTTCAATAAATGTTTGTTTTAAATCATTTATACTAATTAATAATACCTCTATAAAACGTTTTTCATTTTCAAGCCAATATAACAAATAAAGAATTTAAGGGTTAAATCTCGTTCGCAATTCCTGCTCCAATATGTGAGAATAAGAGAAAAATAACAAAAGCAGGTAACGCAATACTGCTGGAAGTGAGCGTATGAATTGAGTACCATGTCACTGACCTCAATTCTTTAGCTGACATTAAACTGGAGATTTCCGTTTACGTAACCAACACAGCTTACTTTGTAAATGCGAAAAAACAAATAATAAAGAAATACTTATATATTTTAAAAACAAAAAATCTACAATTTCTTTTCCAAATTAGTTATGTTAATTATCCCATTTCATATTAAAGTCGTTTCTTATTCACACTGCTTGCCCGATTGTTGTCATGAAACGGTGTTATAGAATGGTGGAGTAATTACGTCTGCACTGAAGATGTGAGTTACTATCACGTCAGTTGTTTTGATAGGAAGCTCTTCATCATAAGTGAACATCCGTAATCTTAATGAATTTCTACAAGTATTCTTCGAGTGATGCGAAACGAATTAATAAAATAGCAACTACATATTATTAATATTATTATTATTATTATTATTATTATTATTATTATTATTATTATTATTATTATTATTATTATTATTATTATTATTATTATTATTATTATTATTACTAGCGGGGCCCGTGTAAATTACACGAAATGATGTTTGTAATACTAATTATCTTGTTCCTAACCTATACATGTTTTAATAAAATATGATAAGATTTGGACTTGTATATTTATTTTTAAAAAAAGAACAATACATGAAACAATTTACAAAACTTCTTTATATACAATATTTCTAGTGAAGGTAATATTTCGACGACTAAACCTTACTTTGTAAATGTTTTTGATTAAATTAAGTTTGGCTCCAATTCATGAATATTTATTTACTCCTCTCCAGGAGTTAGGCAAAGGCCACTTTTATTTTACTCCTACAAGTAAGATGTGACCCAATGCCGGGTCGGGAAAGTGGGGTTTGAAAAGCCAGCGCTCGAGAAGGTGAGCACTCTGGCCATTAAAAATTGCCTGGGCAGCCCCGTTGGCAGTAAGCAATAAACTTACTCCTCCCCAAAGAGGGGAAGCGAAGCCTGGGAGTGTGGTCCTCCTAGAACTGCACAGGACAGACCCAGAGACCGGCGTAAATCAAGGCTCGAAGGCCAAAACAATACCAGTCTATGGAGTGCAGTATTCATCGGAACAGATACTACACTTTGATCTTAGCCAAAAAGCCAACTCAATTCATGAGTAGCATACAAAGATTCGGAAGGTCGTTGCCTTTGATGTAAGCATGACACACAAAATCATACACGCTACTGTATGCCTTCCCGGTTGTCCCCTCCCTACCTCTGTTACCCTTCCCCTCGAAATGTAGAAAACACATCTTAGAGGTTGGTTGGAATCGAACTATACACCAGTCGAGCAGAAGTCAAAAATACTACGTCGCTAACCGTTGCGCCAAAGGGAAACACTTTAAAATGTTTCGAAAATTAGGTGAGTTGAATGTTTTTCAAAATCTAGGTGCGGCACGCATGCGCAGAGCTTTTGCCGGAAGCGTGACACACGAACACACACACTATCGTAATAATATATAGATTATTACTATTATTATTATTATTATTATTATTATTATTATTATTATTATTATTATTATTATGATTATTATTATTATTATTGGTATTGTTATTGTCCGGAGGACTTGAAAATAAATGACCATGCACAATACTAAACCCAAAAAAACAATACGGATAGACTCTACATGAAAAGAAACGAATGGGAAAGAGGACTGGTAAGTATAGGAAACTGTGTGGAATACACAAAAAAGCGCTAGAGAAATGAATAACTCAAAACACGGAAAAAGCTAATCACCGCAGCAAGAAACGCCGTTGCAATGACTAACTTATAAAACAACGAAACCAGAAACAATACGATAAGAAAACAAAAGTGGGAAAAACATAACTACATAGACACTTCAGAAGACTGCCCAAAACATAGATCAACGAAGATAGCTAGGTATGGCTAATAAAAAAGCACCTGAACAGAGAAACGGAATGTTTACTGATTCCTGCACAGTACAATGAAGACTGTGTGGACAAAGTGACGAAACAGTGAATCGTACAATAAGTGAATGCAACAAACTAGCCTAAAACGTATACAAGAACAGACATGACTGCGTGCGAAAGCAGTACACTGTGAACCATGCAAACGATTGAATTTCGAATATGCAGACAAATGGTAAAAACGTAAACCAGAAACTTTACTGGAAAACGAAAAACACAAAATCCTCTGTTATATGGATGTGTAAACAGACAAACTCATACAAGCAAGGAGACCCGATGTTATAATAATCGACAAGGAGAAAACATTTTGCAAAACCGTAGACTTCGCTGTTCCAGCAGACAATAGAGAGAAGATCAAAGAGAGCAAATAACGAAGAAAATACACAGAACTTGCCAGAGAACTGAGAGGTATATGAAGCATGAAGGAAGCCAGTGTAATACAAATAATCGAAGGAGAACTACGAACAACCCCCCCCCCCAAAAAAAAAACAACTTGAAGAAAAGAATAGAATACATTTGATTCAAAAGTATCACTGAGACCATACAAAGGGCAGCAATGATCAAAACAACTGCAATCTTAAGGAAAACACTCGAATGCGGAAACCAACCCGCATAAGCTACAAATAGTAACAGAAGTACAATAAGAACACAAAACCACCAAAAAAGAACCACCGCAGAAAAAGAAACGGCAAGAAATATCATAAGCTGCCCACTAATCAAAATGGTGCCGGTCTAGCCTGCCACAACACAACAGATGTGTAGAGGGTCAAGGAGGATTAGAAGACTGAGGAGGGACAGCACAAACCAGACCTCCACTGGAAGTGTGCGGAAAGTGCTGGACCTTGGGGAGGATGATTGCCACCTAAATCCCAGAGTAGACCAATGGTTTTTACCAGCGAGAAATCAATGGTAAGCGGATGTTGCGATACCGCAAGGTCATGAGCGGTGGTTATGGAAAAGAGATGGAAAATGCTGGTGATCTGGGGAGGCTTGTTGTCATTCAGACTCCATGGAACCCCACTGGTTGTAGTCGGTGAGCAATCACTGACGATAGGTTGTGTGATAACTCCATATCAGTACAAATAATTATATATCAACTATGTTTACCCATAGCTTTAATTGGGTATATATGGCCATCTCTTCTATTATTATACTAACATTTAGTTAATCAACGTTTCTATCCCTAAGGTATTTTTGGTATATGTTTTATCACACAAAATACGTGCAAAATTCCTCTTCAGTTTAAGTATTGAGTTGTGTTTAAATAAACACTAACATTTGAATTGTTCTAATTGACAGTAAACTAAGCACGTTCTAAACATTCTCTCCCCTACATTCACCCTATCTAATTTTATTTACTTTGACCTCCAGCTCTTATATTATACGGTATCTACGACTCCCGCTTCTATCTCTCTCTCTTCCCCCTCTCTCTCTCTCTATTTCTCTCTTTCCTTCTTTCTGTCTCTCTATTTATCAAGACTCGAATGTAATAAATAAAGGACTAGATAAAACAAATGAAGCGTGCATTATAAACAAAGGGAATACAACGAGTATTATGAAAATATTAGTAAAAAACAATAGCTCGAAAAAAAAGAGAAATAAATAGGAAGACGAGGGGGGGAATATAGCGAATTTCTTTGCAAACTAACATTTCCTTGATTCAGACAATCTACTCTGACTTAATATGTGACCCAACAGATTTTCTGTGCGCTTATCTGTATATCCGTTAAACCTATTGTAAGGCCATTAAATCTTGAAACGTGAAATTTCGTTGGAATGGTGCTCAATCTACACATATTGTTAATAAGGATGTGATAAAATTAAAGCTCTAATTCGCTTTGATGCCCTACCCTCTGAAACAAATATATGTATAAATGAAAAAGTTATTTGAAGCATCTGTTAAGTCTGTATTTTAAACATTTGCAATAAAGTCTATAAAAGATGTGCGTACGATGCAAATATATTTTTTAAATTTATTATTTGGGTCTTTTTTTAGGAATACACCTGTTAATCAGTGACAGAAGTTGTTTCATATTAATCAGATTAATATTACCTTAAAGTTTTTGTTTCACACTGCCTGTAATCGTGCCGGCAATAAAAACTTTGAGGTCAATATGTGCATTTTAAAACGACAATACGTGTGTTCTATATGTATATAACACGACTGTATGTGTATTTTAATATATGCAATTAGAAGACAACTACACGAGGAGTTTAATATATATGTATTTGATAACGACCCTACGTGTATTTGATATGTCTATTTTATCGCGAGCATGGGTATTTCAATAGATTTGTATTTAAGGACCACTATACGTGTATTTTAATATATATGCATTTTACGATCATGTATATATATATATATATTTTTTTTTTTCAGACGACTACAATTGTATTTTATATAAGTATGTGAAGACGACCACATGTGTATTTAATATATGTATATGAAGACAACATGTTTAATCAATATATGTATATTGAAAACGACCACATGTGTATTTTGTATATGTGTATTTTAAAACGACAAAATATATGTGTTTCGTTATATATGTATTTCAAGACTCCTATACGTATATAATTATATATGTGCATTTGATAACGACCATATGTGTATTTAATCTATGTGTATGAGTGGCATAATGAATCCGAACGCGGACTGCGTAATCAGTTTAGCCGAATTCACAATACAGACGGATCCATTGTGTGTTGTTTACACGGTAATGGCAAATTTCTTACCCATAACAAGTTTAATACATCTAAAATAAGATGCATTTTTAAAAGTTGCGCATAAAGCAATACAAATGTTTTTCAGATTGAAACATGTTCGACTGAACGAACGAACGATAGCGAACTCATATAAAGATATGAATACAGATAAAAAGTCCGTCAATTTTCGAAATTGAAAATAACACAAACGTCGATAAAAAGTGTCAAATAGACATTTCCATATTTGACCTTATTTTCAAAAAGCTGAAAAAGTCACCATTAAACAGTAGATGGACACAGTACTTTAATCGCCTAGACCAATGCTATGCGTTGTTTCTCTTGTAAACCTGCAACCCCTTTGCCACCTTCATGACGGAGTGAAAATACCCCTCTGTTGACGCCTTCTTCTCTGATCTGTTGCATAAGGGGGAAAAACAAAAATAAGAAGCCTTGACTCTAAACCTATTTAGTTCTACACCTGTCTCTACCCTATTTAGTTCTACACGCCCGTTTAAAGATTGGCGGAGTAGATTTTAATATTATGGCTGCGATCAAAACAATTTTCTACGGAGAAAACTTCACTTCTTAATTTTTGGGCTAGAATCAAGGGTAGTATCTGCACTGATACTACACTTCATCTTTTCTGTTCTCTATTAGTTAAGGAAGAGCCCTTCTATACTGAGTCAATGTTTATTTTTGTCCCAATCGAGAGTGCCACTTTTGTGGGGAACTTGTTTTCCCCCACATTAAAAACTTACATTTTGTCTAACTTTGCCGTCGTAAGGAGGCAAGTAAATCGTGGCTTGCATCTACAAATAGACTATGTTATCTCTGAAGTTAAACAATCGCTTCGTTTTCCTTCACATTAAGTTAGACTCATGTGACGGATCATGAGATGTAATTGAAATAGCAATATTCTTCAATGTATTACATTCGGTAATCCGAAGGCTCTTTATGTAAAATTAAGTTCATTTAATCATTTTGGAATATATTAGTGATAATACGGTTGCATCAATCTACCGCTCCAGAATGTAACTGAGTCCGAATGCAATACTTTTCCTATATATAAATCAGGTGCGTTCTAAGGTAGAGTACTGCTTCTCCTAAAGAGCCCTCTTCTCTGCCTTTGCAGAGTACAAAAACGACTTCGAACTCTAGTAGGCTATGATGTCTTCACTTCCATACAGCCTCTTTCCCAGAGAAGAAACGTTACTAGTTTCTATCTACTATCGTTATTCCCATGATAGGTGATCGACTGAGCTCCATCTCTTGCCTCCCTATGAGACATCCATAGCAAGAACTCATCTATCATAACGTTAAAAGGTATTCCATGTTTTCCTCTATGTACCAAGCGTCCAGCGGGATTTAAATGGGCGGCGCTTCTTTAGAACGGCTTCATATCTATGCGACCTTTCATTGCGAGACGATTTCCATGCAGATTACAACCTTGTATTCAAATTCAACATCAACAAATAATGTCATAAACTGCCCAATAAGTAATCAACGTTATCTCATACCATTTCTGGTTCCTCATCTTTCGGCTGACAATATTCCCATCTCATTAACCCTTATCGTCGTGTGGCCTTGGCTCACAAGTAAAACTACTAACTAATAATATTCGTACAAGTAACTCATCCTCGTGTGGCCCTGGACGCGCCAGTAAAACTATTAATTAATAATATTCGTAGAAGTAACAGTTACATGTCCAGGACTCTGCATGTCAATTAAGTGCACATTTATCAAATAATCCTGCATTCCCGTACGGTTTCTTACATTACCACCACATATCTGTGCATTTGTATGGGTGATGGCTGTGTGAGTCTATAGGATGTATGATAGTTTCAGTTCCTACTGTATTGTGTGATGTTCTTTCTGTATTTTCGTTTTATTTTCATGTTTACTCACCTCATAGCTAATTAGTGCTAGTTAGTTATGTTGGTTAGTTTCTCTATCGATGAATTTCCTTTACTTGTTCGGTAGTTTTCATTATTGATGTCTGCTCTAGTGTCTCCATCTTCCTTTTATTCCAATTTCTTCTCATAGTTTTTTCCATTTTCTTTCTAGGCTGATCTTAGTTCTCCTATGATTATTTGTATTAAAGTGATTTTCTTCATTTTTCATATTCCTGTCAGCGTCTGGGCAGTACCATGTGTATGCTTCATTTTAATGCATCCTTCATCTTCTTGGTCTGTTGGAAGAGAGAAATCTATAATTTGTCAAGTTTTTTCAGTCTTATTAACTATTAGAGTGAATTATTATGTGTGTATCACCATGTCTCAAAGGATCGTTTTTATTTAGAGTCGGTCAGACCTTTCCCTCAGTTTTAGTAAATTGACCATGGTCATTAGTTTCCTATCTTCTGATCAAGCTGCCTGAGTTATTATTTGTCCAGCCTATTATGTGTCCCGAATATGTTACTAGGGATATTGTCAAGGTATTTATCCCTTTCATCAGGTGTCACCTATATAATTTGGTTTCTAAGAGTTCCCTTGTATTTCACAGGTATACGTTTCTAGTCTTCATTTTAATTCATGTCGATATAATGGCGCCTACTTCAAGAGAACGCAGCTATGTATAGTTATAATGTTCGTCGTGCCCTCATCCCCTCTTACTTGGGTAGTTTTCTCTTCTTCATCTTAATACACACATTTTAGATTCCGAATTAAATACTCATTCCATTGCTGAAGATTTAGAAAATGTTAAACAGCTGTTTAATTACTTTTTGTGGTTTGCAATAATAGTTGCCTATATATATATATATATATATATATATAAGATGATTTATTCTTTTTTGTTTCTCTAGACATTTCTATTGCGTTGGAACTCTCAAGTATATTATAGCTTGGGATCATGTCAAAGAAAAATAATAGTGATCTTTTTCTTTCGTGTGAATCAGATGATTCTGGTGTTGGCATTAGTTTTCCCGATAGAAACCTTTTTGGAAAGACATCGGGTAGTTACGGCAAGGACCACGAGAAGGTTGCCAAAATCCCTAAGTTAAAGTGGTACTGTGGAACCGACTGGATTCGAACTTGGAACATCCAGGTCTTCAGTTCGGGTCATATCCACTTAACCACCATCACCCCACAGTAGTGATGATAAAAAGTCTTCCTGATGAATGAATCTCTATATTTGTGGCTCAATCATGTGTTGTTCTAAATCTGTTAGTTCCAGTATCCATGTTTGCATTGCTTTTTTCCGTGAGATCGATAATGTTGTTGGATATTTTGTACATCCTTAAGTATTCGATTATCTATGCTTGGGTGTTTCTGTCGTAGACTCTCTTGTAGTTCATCTGTACCATTGCAAGTTCTTTAAGGATGTTATATTTTAAGTTCTTTTTATCCACGTATAGTAAGACATGTAAACCTTTTACCGCTTTCCGACATCCTTTAAAGGAGTAGTAGATTTATTCTCTCAGATCTGCCGTCAAGATGTTAGACATGCATCATACATATCATACATATACTACACGATACCCCTTAGGAGGAGGTAATGCCCGGAAATATGGTAGTATAACATATATTCATATATAAACCTACTTCTAAAAGGAAGAGGAAAATGCCTGGGGGTGATTTCATGATAACGAAAAAGGTACTGCACGAAGGAGATAATGCATGTGAGGATATCATCATGGCAACGACACTGATACTAAACCTCATCCTCTCCCCTAAAAGAGGGAGCAATATTTGTGACGGTGGTATCATGACGAGCAAATATATATTAAACTTCCGACAAAGGAGGAGGTAATGCCTCGTAGTATTGTGTCGTGAAAACAGAAAAGTTACTACACTACCCCTCTCCCTGAATCAAGCATTGGAAAACATTATATTAGTCTGAACTAATATTGTAAAGTGAATTGAGTATGAACATATACTACAATAGGATAATTAAAGAGATAATAGTATAGTTACGGTTCAGACAGTATAGTTTCGGTACTAAATCTTCATTAGATTATTATTATTATTATTATTATCATTATAAATAGTAGTAGTAGTAGTAGTAGTAGTAGTAGTAGTAGTAGTAGTAGTAGTAGTAGTAGAAGAAGAAAACTTATACAATATGGTAATAAAAACAAATGTCAGGATTTCTTCTCAGATATTTTCTGACAATTCTATCTGAATTCTTCTTAACTAGTATGCATGTGTTCGTTGTAGACTGGCGCTATTCAGTTTGTCATTTTTTTCTCTGGATTGTCTTGCGTGTTTATTTATTAATTTCGGTTCCTCTTTCTTCAATGAATGTTTCTGTCATGTTTTTCAGTCATTTTCCATTTCTGTAGTACTCTTGTCACTTTTCCTATATATTGCTCCAGAAGGGTTTTCTCGTTTATTATTATTATTATTATTATTATTATTATTATTATTATTATTATTGTTATTATTATTATTATTATTATTATTATTATTATTATTATTATTATTACTATTTTTCTCAAATATTTTCTTACATATCTCTGTAAACTTTTTTTAAATTTGCGAGCTAAAACAGCTCCGAGCTGTTTTAACGAGAGAAAATGTCACTTATATTTCCAAATTCTACTTTTCATGTATTATTGAGAAGTTAATTATTTATTAGATTATTTAGTATTATTAACTGTTAATTATTTCAACCAAATTACCAAGTAGTGATCTGCACGGATACATATTACAGCTTTACTGGACTCTGACTTTTAATCATTGATGCCAATGCAGTTGTATGCAATAGGAAATACCAGAATTTTAGAAACTCATTTAAAGAATCTTGGCTGTGATTGCTGGGAAAAATATAAGTTATTATTACATTTCGAAATAAAATTGCGCCTCAGTCGAACATTCACTATCAATTTTAAATCGGTGTTTTCTTCTTCTTACGCTCACGGCCAAATTCACAAAAAAATTCTAACGAGCTTGCAGAAAAATATGACCTAATGTTATTATTGTATCGTGTACACCTGATGCCTGTCTCTTCGAGGAATACTAATAGACAATCAATTTATACGTATTCATACAAAAAATAATATATATATATATATATATATATATAGTGTGTGTGTCTGTGAAGTAAATAGTCAGAAAGAGGGGGGGGGCGTTTTCTCAAATTAAAATATCCGATTTGGTTAGTTTATTACCGAAAAACGGATAAATTAATATATTAAGATCCAAATCTTCCATCTGATCTTAATCGATATGATTCCAAAATTAAATCAATTCTGATTGTGTTATTTTTCCTATAACTCCAACTGAAATAATAAACTACTTTTAGTCTGTTTCGACTTTACTGAAGAACCGTAAATTGTTTGTACTATTTAGATTATTTGAACTACTGCACTCATTGTGTGTTTTATTATCACAACGTTTTGGCCGATGTAACCTCCGATCTTCTTTAGGCGCGTCTAGTCGAACTCATGATTTTATACGGAAATTTCTAACTGAACGTAGTATTTAATCCTCGGGGATAGATTGTTTTTGTTCCGTCGGTTATGCCCTTGTATAATTCTTAAGCAACGTTTATTCTATTCTCAGCTTTGCTGTACTGAAGATTAAACCTTAAATTTTCAGATAACTTTCACTGAGAAATTAGTTTAACTGAACACCTTTATCCGTTGCGCTACGTGCCCACATATAAAGAGTAGTCTAGATAATCCAAATAAAACTAATTATCAGTTCTCATCGGAAAACAATTCCGAAATATCGTAAACATTGTACTTAATATCATTTGCTCCTCGTGACACACCTGTTACAAATTTCACAATTGTTTATGAGCATACGAGTGTTTAGAACAACAACTACGACAACGACGACAGAGATAATCCCAACAATTAAGATAGCAGCAATAACTAGAGTAACAAAAAATGACAATAACAACAACAACAACATAATCAACAATTAGAATACCAAAAGCAAACACAACAATCATACTAATAATAATCACGAAACCCAGTAAACTAGCCCTCCACACACAAACGAAATCCGTCTTACACACATGCATGTTATAACACCGACCGTGTCTGGTATTACACAAGACTGCCGTGAAGAATCAAGAAGGGAGAACGCTGTCCAGATCTTAACTGGAAATATACTGGAACTTTGTTTAGGCTTATTGCCACTCAAATTCCATAGAAGAGCAAGGGGCGTTTCCTGCTAGAAATAAATAGTAAACTACTGTTGTAATAGCCAAAAGTGATTTGCTATTGTTATCCAAGGAGGGGAAAGTTTCTAAAAATCTGGGGATACTGTTTTTCACTCGAATTTCAGAGGACGTTACTTGTTATTGGCAGTAAGCAATCATTAATAACGACATGAGTGAAAACTCCTAGTGATTAAATGATAATTATAATAATCATGAAGAGAAAACGGTAAACACGATAAAAGTAAATGTGAGACGGCGGAGAAATGAAGGGATATGAGAAAAAATAGAGAATGCTAACGAAAGAAAAGAAAAGATATGTAAGAGAAGAAAAAGTATAATTTTTTAATGTAATAGTGCATTGTAGTGTCTACGTGTATGCGATATAAAACCTATCGTAGTGACGTAATAACAGATAAATTAAGCCTGGCCATTGTGTTACAACATACACCAATTAAACTATCAAAATGATATAAGTACCACGTTTTGTCTTCAATACCAAGTGCATTGTTATTAGTTTGTTAATTTGTTGGTCTAGAGGTCTGATTTTTTTGGCCTGTCTATAGTTGGTCTACAGAACCTTACTAGAAATACTGTCGATATATTTATTCTTTTATTAACTCTTTACTATATAATTTGCTTACAGAGGGTGTTCTTGTTATTCTCAGATATTCTCTTCGAATTGTGTATTTTATTTGTTTGATATGATTGCGTCTACTTCCAGAAATCCGATATATTTTTAGATAACGTTTTCGCTAAGCGCCACATCACTTCTCGATTAGTCAGTTCTATGCTATGTACTGTTTATTGTTTCCCCTGTTTTAATCTGTAGTCGTTCACCTTTATCGATTACTAATTCGATTTCAATCTTCAGCGTCAAGAGTTTGGTCATTAGACTTTCTATTTCGTATCTTTTAGCAAATAGTTTCCGGACATCAATATAATATGAGGTTGTTAATAAATGTATTTTCTATACGCCATTGCATATCATGGATATATTGCTGAGTGCATCATGGTTATTATAAAAAAGTGTGGATGAAATAGAGTCTCCCTGGAAAATGCCTCACTATAAGCTTGTTGTCCTTTACGTGCCAGTTCCAGTTTCCATGTTTCCATTGCTTTATCCGTTAAGTTTATAATTTAGTCAGATATTTTGTACATATTTAAGCATACAATTATCCAAGCCTTAGAGATAGTGCCCTAAGCACTCATCCTCAAGCTTGTTGACGCGTTTCGATTATTATTTTCGTTTCGCTGTCTTTTACGTGTTTTGGGATCTTTAGATCGATATATAGCAGGCAATTTTTACGTCTTTCCAGCCTCATTTGTGTTCATCTGAGATTGTCCGCGCTTATTAAAGGAGTGCGAGATCCGTTTGCTGAGTTGCGCCGTTAATTCTGTTAACATGGTTGGTAGACATGTCATCGGTCTATAGTTGTGTGGTAATGTTCTTTTCTAGACCTCTTTCAGATTAAAGGTGATTCTTCTTTTTGTCATCCACTCAGATTTATCCGTTTCGTGCATCTATTTTCTTTTTTTGTTTGTTTTAGTCTTTCATGCAGTGTTATGGATTTTTCAAAATCAGAATACATGTGTTTTTTCATGGGCTGACGCTTCAAACTTTTCCATGGAAGTATTTTTGAGTGGTCTATCATTGAGAGGAGAATTATATAGAAAAAATTAACTCTATAACACTCATATATATATATATATATATATATATATATATATATATATATATATATATATATATATATATATATATGATAGGTATATAAATATTAAGAAATATAAACAGAAACAAAAGAAGAGAGTTGAATATGAAGAATATTACATAGATTGTCGTAATAAGAGAAATGTCATTAAAATATTAAAGATCAATATCTGAGTTACAATTTCAACAGAATAATAATAATAAGTAGACGATGACGAAGAGAAAACAGACGAAGAAGGGGAAGATAGCGAAGAAGAAGAATAAAGCGACAACAAAGACAAATAATAAAGGGAGGAAGAAGAAGAAGAAAAAGAAGAAAAAGAAAACAGAAAAAAGAAACATAATGAGAAGAAGTAAAATGCAACGAGAAACAAGAAGAAGATGAACGAGAAAAGAAAGGTGGCGAAGAAGAAGAAAAAGAAGAAGTAAGTGACGACCGTGGATAAGGAAACTAACAATAAGTCGATAACGACAAATTATGAAAAAAAGAAGAGGAAGAAGAAGACGCCGACGAAGGAATAGAAGAGGGCGAATACAACGACGAAGAAGAAGAATGCGAAGAAGAAAATGAAGAAGACGACGACAAAATAGAATAAGAATAAGAAGTATAAGTAGTGAAATCCGAAGACTTAGTAGAAGACGATGATGACGCCAAAGGATTTGAAGAAGAAGAAAAGAAGAAGAAAGTTAGACAGGTTAATTCAAAGTAAAACATTTTACTCAAAAATGGCTTGGAGTTTTATTTTGATTTGTTGACAGGTAAATTTGTTTACTTCCTGGAATGAAAAAGAAAATTCATAATTATGGAAATAAAATACCAACACAAATGAAATAATTCACTTTTATATTCAAATATAATTCTGTCTAAAGAATCTGCAGTCGATTTGTATCGACTAAAACCCATTAACAACTTTAAAAAACTTTGTTTAATGAATAGAAAATAAATTGTGAATTCGATTTATAAAGTACACCAAAAAATCATTGAGAACAAAGTTATATGTTATCAACTATTATAACAATATAGCGCCCATAAGACTGACATTGAATTCTGACTTGAAATAGAAGATTTACATCAATTCTGTTTCTAAAATCGCGAAAAAAATGGTTGGATTATTCTAGCGCCCCAGAAACAACCTTACTCCCAATTGAATAGTGTACTTACATGAGTCAAATTCGTCCCAAGATAGAGTACAGCTGCCATATCTTGGAATGGTTTTGCTTAGAATACTCTTTCCTGTTTTCAGAGAGAGAGAGGGAGAGAGAGTACAACATCGACTTCGCAATCAGATAGGAGACCATCTCTTCTCCTCGTTGCAGTTCCGTTAATTACCAAATTATTGGTCTTAAGTAGTGGTGTGGATATGGGCCGGTTAATATATTTATTCCTAATATTTAAATTTATATATATGAGGAGTGATGGTTGGGAGGATAATTTACACCACGTATAATTTACACCACGTATAATTTACACCACGTAAATATGAAATAATAACTTTTCCAATAATAATATTTCCAGTTATTAAGAGTGTAACACCCCCATTTTACATTAGTATTACTCCCATAAGTCTGCACTATATCTGAGTTAAAATGCTAACCCCCTATATCTCCTAAACAGATTCAATCTTGCTGACCTAATTATTGCTCTTATTTCTAAACCAGACTTAATCAGTATAGCAATATTATTTCTCCCATAAGCTTTCACTATACCTTAGTTAACAATGTTAAATCTCGAATACAAAATGATTCAAGAACTCTGCAGAGTTACTGCCCTTAGACCGATTGACTAGCTGTCAGGACAGGACACGAGTATACATCTTTATTTAAATACCTTTTGGATTGATTTAAAGTCCTTTAATCCAGGCCTTAAATTTGAATTTAATGTGTGTTTAACCTTTTTGTTATTTTTTCATAAGTATAATCCTTAAACCCATTTTCTCTCCTTAACATTCTCTAGAAGACACATACTTAACTCTCAAAACAGTAACGGCCAAATATACGCCCCTCATAAACATTCACCTACGAGATTTGTATGGAAATATTTAAAAATATTTTCATTTTTAATCTCAACTGTTATATTTCACCACCCCCTTTTTCAAAGCTTATTAAACCTCCCTAACACTACTTTTAAACACATATACATAACACTCTAAGCAAATAACGCACCCAAACGAGTGTGACATGTGACTCCACATTTGTAAAACAGGTGACAACATCAGCTGAGGAGAGCTGGATGGTTTATCCCTTCTCAGCTTAAAACATAATGTTGTAGTAATGTTACACTCTTAATTTTAATTCTCAATTAATCGAGCACTCTGCTGGGATTTTTCCTACTATATTACAAAAGAAGTTATATATATATATATATATATATATATATATATATATAAATATATATATATATATATATATATATATAGTCATCCACAGACAGCCTCTTTCGCTGTATCACAGCTATTCAGTGCGGCTAGACAAGAACTTATCAAAGCCAGACATCGAACCATTAAACAATCTAGTGTCTAGTTGGCAGGTCTGATCACTGATATACGGGATTAGCGCTCGTAAATGATATCTACAATGTCTTCATATAAACATTGATCGCCACTTTTAAAGTACTCCATTTGTTGATTTACAAAGAGATTTGCATTCTGATATCATTCAACGACAGCACTCTAACAGAAAAACTGTGCTTGTATAGTCATCTACACAGAGACTGTTTCTCTGTATCACAGCTCTTCAGTACGGCGAGACTATCATCCATTCCAAGCCAAAGATAGAACTTATCAACTATGGGTAGGTGATAATTGGCAGCCATATATACATATATATATATATATATATATATATATATATATATATATATATATATTTGGTTAAACAATAACGCCAGCTTCTGTTTATTTATTTTTTTTATTCGTTTTTTTCGATTCGTCGCATGACCGAATTGGTATTGTCGTCCATGTTGTATAAAAAATCGCCATATTTTAGCGAACGTTTTCGAACGACGTCGGTCATCTTCAGGCGGATGAATGAGTATGCAAAAAAAAAAGATTGGTGAATTAATTTAAGAAGACGCTTTTAAAAACATTTCAATACCGTTTCAACATACCTTCGCTCCCTCATAACGAGCATGGTTGATATTAGGTTTATTTACTTGAATAAACAACAGATCCCAAGAATGGCTGTGTTCTTGGTTAAACTTAATTTGTTCCTCTTATGTACAAAGACTAACTGGTGAAAAATACGCTAAAGAGAACAATGTTCACAACGTTTATGTACTTTTACGAATATTAAAATCAATAAAAATAGATACTAAACCTTATGTTTAGAATCTTTTTTTCTTGTTTTGATTTAAATCTTACTTAATTGTGTTTTAATGACTAGGTATAAAAAGCAATGCAATTCGGAAATATTTGAATTTTTACATAGTAGGCTGCGGCAATATTATGTCCTCTAAAACCTATTCAAGATACTCCCATACAACTGGAAATAATGGAATATTTATTAATTGAGGTCAAATACATATTGTTAATATTTCACAATATTCAGGGGTATCTGAATTTTTATGAAAGGAAATCCCCTCTGTTATCCTCTTTGTATGAAACGGAATTAAATAAAATATCGCCTAGCAGTTGTATTAAAACATTCATCATGCGTGGTTTCTAAGTTTCGGAGTTAATAATGTACATACACATATATAAATATATACATACACCTAATGGTGTCGATACATATATATATGTATATATATATATATATATATATATATATATAGATAGATAGATAGAGAGAGAGAGAGAGAGAGAGAGAGAGGGGGAGAGAGAGAGAGACGGGTAAAATCAATTTCTAGAACAGAACATTATTTTACTAGTTTTTATGGCCCCTCACGAATATTAAAATAAAGATATAATTATAATGCATCTCAATGTCTACAATCCTTGTTTCTCTTTTCATCAAATTCCCTCGCATGATTTTGATTTGAGAACATTTTTTTCGTTAAATTCCTCAGCTAAAAATGATTAAAAAACTTGAAATCCAAGGATTACTTTATTCCTATGAATCAAACTGAAATACTTTAATTGCCAAATGGCGGGTTGTTCCCCTATTATACACCCGTAAACATTTCAATATATTCTAAGGAAACACAAATTTGGGGGATATTTATTAATTGAGGTTCAATACTTATTGTTAAAATTGCACAAAAAATCAGAGGTATCTTAATTTTCGGAAATGGCTTCTACCCCTATTCCCCCTCTATGCATAACACAACATTTAACTGAATATAGTCCACGAGTATGCCTAGTAGACGTGTTCCGAAATTCTTAAATATTGTCTGATTTGTTCAGGATTGAATCATATATATATATATATATATATATATATATATATATATATATATATATATATATATATATATAAGTATAAGCATATACTTCTTACTCTCTATCTATTATATCTCTATCTCTCTATATATAAATATGTATATATGTATATACATATGTATATATATTAATATATATACATATATATATATATGAGAATAAAGGATTAAAAACACAGCTTAAGAACACATACCAAAAATAATTACTTCTACTTTAAAAGGTTTATTCATGCTTGAAAATGTATTTGTTTCTAGATCCCAAAAAGAGACGGTTTAAAATCAAAATAATTATTTTCTGTTATGTGTAATTGTCTTTTATTGTTATGTCATATTTCTAAGTATTGGTTATGGAGGCTAAATACATCGAGGATCTCTAGTTGGAACTATGCCGATTGATATATATATATATATATATATATATATATATATATATATATATATATATATATATATATATATATATATGTATATATATATATATATATATATATATATATATGTATATATATATATATATGTGTATATATATATATATGTGTGTATAGCTCAATATAGTTTGAACTTAGACTGAATCCCTTCATTAAGATTGCACCTGTAATTAAAAACTGAATATATATACACCTACACACACACACACACATATATATATATATATATATATATATATATATATATATATATATATATATATATATATATATATGTGTGTGAATTTTTTAATAAATATTCATAATCCACAGACATATATGTTTAATAATCATTAATAATGATCAGTGTAGCTATGCATAACTGCACAGCCATATTAAATGTGAGATAGGTAAACCATATATTTATTTACGAGCATGCCATGGCCCGTAGAGAGTTCGATCTGCTACAACGAAGAGAACGTTTGCAATATTGCTTAATAAAAACACGTTTCTCATATTTCTATCAAAGTGCTCAACTTGCAAGGTGCTTTCACAATTATTTTCATAAGTAAATATTTATTATCTACAGGTATATACGTCTGATTCTCATAAACAATTATTAGTATAGTTATATATAACTGTACCGCTAGTCGAACGATTCGAACACTGGCCACACGTAACTCCAATCCAACATCCTTAACCACTTTGGATATAAATTCGAAGTGTCTTCACAGTCATGAAAAAATTATTGCCTTATGAAAAAAATAAAAGCAGCTAAATTATTGGCTCTATCGCCATTTTAATATTTCGAACAGTTCACTATTCTTTATCAAAATGTTTATTTTTATAAAAACAAATAGACAATGTGTATAACATCTGCATATTGAATACGTTTACACCTTTTTCCATTACGATATTTTCCTTTTCGCTTAATTCGTTTACTTGTAAATCGAATAAACACTAGCATTTTCTCGTTACTGATAATATGTTGGCCATTATACGTTTTTTTGCAAACAAAATTCATCATTTAACATTTATGCATCATTTTCAACGTATATTCTGAATATATATTTGATATGTGTCTTTCTGCTCTTATTTCCAGTTAATGCAAGGAATTGTTAAATAGTCAAACAAATCATATTTCACTATATGTAAATAATGTATATGTTTGTAAAGAACACATTTATATACTATATAATATAATAATGAATAACATTAGTTAAAACATACACTCTCCAGAGAGCTTAATCATATGATTAAAGACAAATCTTTTGTTTCGTGAGCATTTATTATGTTGTAACACCACGTGTGTCAATTAGCTAGTTATACTGAAGTACATTCAAAAAGCATTGCCAAATCGTTACCCCTTTGGTACTGGTCAGGCTCATCTACGTTGATCTAACGAGAACCGATGTCAGCGTAATTGTGCTATATATGTGTCAAATACATCTAAATCGAATGTGAGTCTATATAAGTGTTCGTGTTTTTCCGTGTCTGAGCAGTAAGATCCCGTCATATTAGCTGTCATATGAACTGTCTGTCAAAAGAATAAATTGTATTTCCTTGCTTTACGATAAGCTGTACGTTCAAAGATGTAAATCGCGAATGCTGACAAAATCTTTTGACAACATAAAAACTTACGATATGAATTTTTTTGTTCGTGTTCTGTTGAAAGCGGAGAGTTTGTCTGTTCTGTTCTTTATTGTCAAGTGATCGTCTGTGAAAACATAACATGCAGAAATGTATATTAAATCCTCTAAAATGAAAAACGTTTGTCAGATATTTTGGAAATATTTTGATTTAAATAAATGTTGATATTTTTTTACAAATCAGTTGGAAAAGAAGTGGAGATATTCGCTCCTCCTTATATATATATATATATATATATATATATATATATATATATATATATATATATATATATATATATATATATATATATATAAGACAATTGTCAGTGGAAAAGCCAATACACTTACTCTCTATTACTTTATATATATATATATATATATATATATATATATATATATATGATAGAGAATAGTAGTTTTCTGGAAGCATTGTTGGGAATAGTAGTAGTATGTTTAAAAAGGCTGACAAATCTGTATGTGTAGAGAATTCAACAACATGGTAGATTCTCTACACAGACGAGTTTTTCCTTTGGTGTTTATTATTTTCGACAAAGGAAAGTTGATTTTTCCCGAATATTAAATAAATTATGTTAAATAATCATCCGGACACACACAAACAGCCAACACTACACACTTGCTGTTATGTCAGATTTTAAGAAAAAATAAATAGTAAGTCCCATTTCGATTTATTATGTTTGTTCCTTCCAGCTTACAACCTATCCGGCACTTTGCATTGCCCTCAGTATTTTAAAAAATATTACTAATATATATATATATTTATATATATATATAGTAATCCAGGTAGGGTAAAAATCCACAGGGTAGAAATCCAAAGGGAATCAAACCGGGTTTATAAAAGAGTGCTCAATAAAAAATATAGAGCAGTATTGTGAATGCTTTTATTCAAACATGTACAAGGTCTGCTACACTGGCATGTCGATGTTATCGATCTACAGCTCTCAAGAGCTGAGGTCTCATCAGGCAGAAAATTATTTTTTGACTCAACCTATTCAATTGATTCAATATATATATATATATATATATATATATATACATATATATATATATATATTATTCAAGTTCAAATATATTTACATAATGACCAGTGTGCATAGTAGTAGCATTAGTATCAATAGTATACGTATTATTTGTAGCTTTTTCATTCATATCAGTAGTAGTAATAATAGAAGTAGTGTCCGTAACAAAAAAAAACAAAAAAACAACAACGATAGTATACGTGACGGTTAAAAATCAATTTCGGCCTAAAATTATGCGTAATTACGTTCTTTTATTCTCACACACGTTTCACGGTAGAAATTATTCCTTTTGAAATTATTGTTTTGGATTACGGATTGGATGTTTTTAACTTAAGGGTTCCAAGCCTAGCTCGTGCTTATGGCACCGTTTAAGGACGGGTATTCACAGCGAGTATGACTCTCTCTCTCTCTCTCCTCTTTCTTCCTCTCTCTTTCTCTCTCTCTCTTTCTCTCTCTCTCTATATATAAAGATAGAAGAAATAAGAGTGATAAACATGTTCGAATGTCCAAATTTATTTCAGATTTCGATGGTTCAATGCAAGCTGTATTCTGTAATACACCAGTGTTTATTATTCTTTCCTTAAGCCAAGGCTTTTCAAAGATCAAATCTTATCATCAGAGGAGAAATACAGATAGATAAGTTGGCTGTAGAAAAAGCCAAAGTTCAAATATTTGAAAAATATTAAGAATATTAAAAATGGCGCGAAAAAAGTTCGGGTAAAAAGGATAAGTGGTTTGTCCAGATGGTAATTGTCCGTTGAAAAAGTGTCCGTTGAGAAGATTTTTGAGACGACGAAATAAAAGAAAATTTTTCGTAGCAGCAGTATGGAGAAGGTGTTCAAAAAGGAATAAATCCTTGGCTTAAGGAAAGAATAATGAACACTTTTTTATTACAGAAATTTGAAATAAATTTGGACATTCGAACTTGTGTATCACTCTTATTTCTTCTATCTTTATAATTGCTCTATCTCGTATCTTGAGCTTAACCTTTTCACTATAGGTCCTATTTACTAAAAGTTTTACTGAAAGTTTACTTTTGGTTTATATTCGATTATATATATATATATATATATATATATATATACTAGTGTACATTTTCCATCAAATATAAGGAAAACCAATATTTCCCGCCAGTGTTTGGTCGCGGTCGCTTATAAGCTAGACATTAAGCTAATATATTCATTTAAAATAATACAATTATATCAGTATCTTAATATTTCATTGTTAAATTATTATCCTCGATGACAGTCCAGAAAAAAGAAAAATACAATCGTCGACTTATTATTATAGAGCAGAGGATTTCTTTCAATATTCATTTTAGGTAGCGATCTGAATGCATTGTTATTTGCGTTCTTACTTCCGCTCATGACTTGAAATTGGTTCGACCGGGATTAGAAATGTCACGTGTTTTATTATTTAACTATTAATAGTAGGATGTTATTCTCGCTAAGACAATATCATCCAAAAAGCTAACATCAGTTTTTTTTATGTGAGATAGATGATATATATAATTATTTCTAGAACTAAACCAATTTTTCTGATTGTTGAAATAATTATATATATATATATATATATATATATATATATATATATAAGAACTGAAGCACATGATAAAGCGACACCATGTCGTTTAAAAAGTAAAAAAATGTATATTATCCTGATAGAGGTTCCTGTGTGAATCGAAAATCTGAATTTAAATAAATAATATGTTTATTTACAAAAACAAGTCTCTGCATTTTACTGGTTTCTAACAACCGTCTCAAATGACAAAATTTAAATGCATTTTATACAGTGGAAACATTTTACAAATATTTATAACGTGCGACCAGGGCACACACACACAACCTGTTGGCATTATTACACAACGAGCTTCGTTAACAAGTGAACCACCATGTCCTTTTAAAAAAAGGAAAAAAAATATTGTCTATTATCCTAGTGAAGATTCCTGTGTGAATCAAACATATTAATTTAAATGTAAATAAATGTGTATTTAAAAAAAACAGTCTCTGCATTTTACTGGTTTCAAAAACCATTTCATATATTTTCTTATTTAATGAAATATGTTCAAAAAGTTGAATGCTGCCTAAATACACACATACACACACACATACACATATATATATATATATATATATACATTTAAGAGAGACAGAGAGAGAGAGAGCAAAGATTATGCAGTAGGGGCCCCTATGATATGCCACCAACTTATGGAATTTTTGGTATAAAATTCAATTTCGTTCCCACAGTCTACCCATGTTTGGGGCAAACATACTCTATTCTATGTCTGACTTTCCCACCGACTTTTAGACATCAATTGCTATTCATTTGATTGATTCTGCATACGATTGGCTTCTTCAGTTCACGAATTTTCAGTGGATGTAATTTATTTGTATTAGCTTTGAGATACTGCCACAGGTAAACATCTGCAGAAGAGTAGATCTAAAGAATAAGATGATCAAACTTATTACTGATGAGGCGATCAAAAAAGTGTCCTCGTAAATCAATGAACTGCAATAAAGCAAATACTGTTGGGTATTCATTACTGAAACATGGTGGAAACACCAGAGATTATTACGAATTTTATAAACGATGAAATGGGTGGTTATATATATATATATATATATATATATATATATATATATATATATATATATATATATATATGTATATATATATTATTATATATATATATATATATATATATATATATATATATATATATATATATACACACATTTTGTGTGTTTATTTAGGCAGCATAATTTAATTACGACAAACGTTATGGAACAACACGCTTAAACAGTTTTTTTTTTATTTATTTGATTTTTCGAATGTCCATCGAGCATATTTGTTAAATTGTCTCATTTAGGATCCGTACGCTTTATGTTCCATCATTCACAAAAAATTTCGATTGATTAATACATTCGTCTTCATGTATAAGAATTAGTCTTGTTCATATATACTGAGTTAGTCAAACACAGCTGCAATGTATAAATGCATTAGGTTGTGTGTGTGTATATATATAAATATATATATATATATATATATATATATATATATATATATATATATATATATATACATGAGAGAGAGTGTATTATTCATGAAGAAAATATTATTTTCAAAATAAATCCATATACACATAACCCCAAACTTGCGATCGTAAGTATGGGAGGTGACAACCACGTAGTTCGAACGCCGATATTAAAGACATGTTTGACACAGTAGCTAAGGGGCGTACTTATGCTCTAGCAGGCATTATTAAGAAATAGGGAGGAAATTAACATCTACATAGCAAACACGCTTAAATTAAATATTGTATATATATATATATATATATATATATATATATATATACATTGTCAGCTAAGCAACACTTATGAAAATAAAATACAACGTAGTAAATACCAATTGATTTATTGTCTAATAATGTGCTGATTTCTTCAACGTTTAGTTTAAATGCTAAAATGCACTATATCAGGTTAAGTGGTCACTTACCCCTTACTCAATAGCACACTTTCAAAATAATTTTCGTGACGACAAGAAAAAACGAAAAACAAATGTTTCCGGTGAGTTGGATAAAGGGAGGTAATCGATTACAAATTGCCTCCTTTTCTGGATGACGTTAGGAAGGAAGTCATCATTCGTCTCGCAAAGACAGGAGAAATAAATAAATTATGCCACATTTGTTTTTCATACGAACAACGTTGTCTACATCGCGTGTTGGACAGTTTCCTGTGTCTATAATGTAGATCATAATTGGATATTTCTGTGTTTGTGTGTGTATTGGCTGTAGAGTTACTTTTCTTAATTACACTAAATCAAGAAAGAATCGCCTTAATAGTGGCACAAGTACTACTTCTACTTCTCCTAGTTTTACTACTTTTAAAATTATTGCTAGTATTACCTATACGTGTAGTATAAATATTACAACATAAAAATGTACTAGATTTTTCATGAAGCATCTAGGCGTTTGTGTCGTATGATGCTCACCATTATATTACTACTAATGCTGCATCTATTAATTAATTCTATTAATACTTCTGTTTCTTCTACTAGTACTACTACTTGTACTACTTCTACTAGTACTACTACTATAAATAATAATAACATTATTGGTTAAGAATTATCATTAAAACTTCCACCAATTTAGCATAGAGAACACTTGGCATACAAGATATTACCGAAGTTTTGATTCTACTATATTAACAAAACTCATGTTGCTACTATAACTACTAAAACAAAAAGCAATTATGATTTATGTCATTCAAAATCCAACAATTCAGTATAGATGAAACTTGCCAGGTAGCGCTAATAACAATAACTTTTCTACTACTACTACTACTACTACTACTACTACTACTACTACTACTAATAATAATAATAATAATACTACCACTACTACTACTACTACTACTAATAATAATAATACCAATGGCCCTTATCAGCGGGAAATCGGTGGTAGGTGGCTGTTACGATACCGCAAGGTCATCAGCGGTGATGAACGAAAAGAGGTGGAGCATACTGGAAGCCTGAGGAGACATGTTGTCACTCAGACTCCAGGGAATACCACAGGTTGTTGGCAGTGGGCGACACTGACGATGACCAGTGTGATAACTCCTAGTGAGTAAATAATAATAATAAAAATAATAATAATAATATTACAATAGTAATAATATGAATAATAATTATAATGCCTCAAGCACAATATTCTAAACATGGTAACACGCAGAAAAAGAACATACCCATCGTTTGGTTCGAATACATGAAAGCCGTCGACAGAATTCAGCAACAATAGATCATTGAATGTACGAAATATCCGAAAATGTTATCAACGTTACGGAAGAAAACAACGGGAACATGTAGACTTAAAAGTGACAGCTGATGGACAAGACCTGACTAGGTTAAGAATGTTAAATATCCAGATCGGGTGCACCGAAAAAGTGTCCTCTGTCAGGAGTAGGCTGACACATGCACACACCTGAACGAATAAAGTAACAGCAACATAACATGATTGATTGTCGAAAATAAAATAATCGTTGATTTAAGTCTAGCAACCTTGTTTGGAGAGACAAACACAGTGTATTGCCAAAAATAAAATAATTAAATTTAAATCACCTGCAAAGGTTTCCGGTAGAAGGAAACATCCCGTTGCTGAATAACTGCTATGAGGCGGTGGCTACATTGACAGTGAAATCCTACACTAAGCGTTTGAAGGTGAAGGTGTCGGTACCACACATTTTTATATTATATCAACTCGAAATTGAAATCGTCAGTCAATTACACTGGACAACAACATCTTTGCTACTGGAGATGTGTAAATTGATTTAGTCTAATTCGGGTACGCTGATTTCAAAAAAATAAAACCGTTTTGCTGTATCACGTCAGGATTTTGAGTTTCAGAAATACTCCCATTGCCTAGAGGTAGCCTACCACCTCTTACGTAACTACGATATAACGTACTTATATAACTATGAACAAGGTACCCCACACGATCCTTCTTTATAACGGCATCAAATGTAAACATAGGTCGCAGTGCCGATATGAACAGATACCCCACTCTGATCCGGCGCCACTGAACCATTGTAACTTAAGTGGTCTACTCGCGCCTCTATCTCGGTACTCACACGTCTGGTCCTCGGCGCAGGAATCCTTCCAGACTGTGAACACCCTCCTTGGGCTCGTGATGTCGTAGTGGCAGAAAAAGAAAGATGGCTCGAAACTCCTCCCGGTCGGACGACGATGATAGCTTGATTGGTCCGCTGTGAAGGCAAGGTTACTCAAACAACAAAATGACAATAGGAATAATTTGACAAACTCAGCGGTTTCCTTTTGTATCCAATTAATTATTAAGATAACAACTGTTTTTAAAACGATGAATTAAAGTCTGCTTTTCGATAATGGCTTTGTTTACTAACTATCTCGTCTCTCTGTGCATGGACCTCTATTTACGATTTCCCAGTTGTTAAATAAGTTGTAACTTCATCTATGTTTGGTGAAGCGGTGGCAGGGAATACCACGGGCAACGTCATCCAAACGAGGGGCCTTTCGCGCGATCCCCCGCTTGGCCGGCCCGTGGCTCAGCTCCGGCTAACACTACCGTCCAGCCCGAATTCCAATTTCTAACTGCCCGTAACGTCTTCTCGTGTCAACAACAAAGGTCCTCTCGTTCCCAGAAAAGCATATCATTACACCCTTTCTTTCTCCAGCCCATTTCTCCATTCCTTCCCTCTCTCTCGGGGCCAGGGTGGTGCATACTGACCTACTCTTCCTCTCCCTCTCCCTTTCTCTCTGGTTCGGTTGTTTTCTTTCCTGTTACCGTAAAATACCTATTCTCTCTCTCTCTCTCTCTCTACCACAGGGGGAGGGGAGTGACCTAAAGACTCTTGACCAAAATTGTACAGCCGTTATCAACATACCAACTCCTTCTGGCTTTGTTCTCCCATTGTATCTGGATAATTATATCTGACGGCTTACACGCTTTTTCCAGCCGGCACGGCGCCACCTCTGGCCAATGTTTGGACAGTCGAAATATGTACTAGTTCTTAGATCTCCACTTGTTTCCACGTAGAGCCTAATTTTCCTGATGCATATTAGTGCACCTTAAAGGGGCAGATTGCGTCGGCTACAATCACTGTTTCACATAACTACTAATTTTTCTTTCTTTCTTTCAGTTAAACATGAGTAGACGTTCCTGTACCAATCATCCAGGCAACTTCTGTTATGTCTGTGGTCGGTTTACCCAAAAATATCAACAGCGAAGTGTATCTAGAGCAGTGAAAATGAAGGCCCCCTACTTTCACTATATCGGGTGTAAGGTCGGGGACCAAGAAAAGAGCTTGGCACCACACATCTGCTGCACAAGCTGCTACTCAGCATTGACTCAGTGGTTGGTAGGCAAGCGTGCGACCATTCCAATTGCGGTGCCTATGATATGCCGTGAGCCGCAGAATCATCATGATGATTGTTATTTCTGCTGCACAAGCATCGCCGGCTTCAACAGGAAGAATAAAGGCCACATCAAGTACGCTGACTGCGTCTCTACTCGTAAACCTGTGCCTCATGATGACGAGAACCCCGTTCCAACATGTCCATCTGATCCGAACATAACTGTAAGCAGTGGCGAAGAAGATGGTGATGAACCATTTGAACCCGACACTCAAGAAGAAGAACCACACCTTCTGAACCAGGGAGAGTTAAATGATCTTGTAAGAGATCTCTCGCTGTCAAAGGCGAAGGCAGAGCTGCTTGGATGAAGGCTGCAGCAGTGGAATCTACTTGAACCTAACACCAAGATATCCTTGTTCAGAGCATGTCACAGCGACATGGCTCAGTTCTTTGAGATGGCAGACACGATGACATTCTGCAGTGACATCAACGGTCTGTTGAAAGAACTTGGGTGTGATCACGATCCTGCAGACTTCATCGACTCGGGGAAGGCTGTTCTGCTCCACAATGGCCACAAGAAACAATCAGTCCCACTGGCTCACGCGTTTGATATGAAAGAGACCTATAAGACTATGCGGCAGCTGCTTGATTCCATCAAGTACAATGACTTCAACTGGCACATCTGCGGAGACTTGAATGTGGTGGCGCTGTTGTTAGGGCTGCAGTCAGGCTACACGAAATACATATGCTTCCTTTGTCTCTGGGATAGCAGAGACGACAAGAATACCTGGACGAATATTGATTGGAAAGAGCGGATGGAGCACGTACCTGGTCGATACAACGTGAAGCATGTCGCCTTTGTCGACCCAGCCAACATTTTCCTTCCACCACTCTACATAAAGCTCGGCTTGATGTAGAATTTTGTACGGCCAATTGATCTGAATGGGCGTGGGTTTTTATACCTGAAGGAGAAGTTTGGCAACACCTAGTCGGAGGCTAAGACCAAGGCTGGTGTCTTTGTTGGTCCGCAAATCCGAGAGGTAATGACGGACGAAACTTTTCGACAACTCTAAACCTCAAAGAGCTGGCAGCGTGGAGGAGCTTCAAAGCTGTGACGGAGAACTTCTTGGGGAACGAGCGCGCGGACAACTATGAAGAAATAGTGCAGCAGCTGCTGGAGTCCTTCAGGAAACTTGGCTCCAGGATGTCCCTGAAGATCTATTTTCTACACCAGCACCTGAACTTTTTCCCTGACAACTTGGGAGCTGTCTCGGACGAGCACGGCGAGCGATTCCACCAAGAGATTTCACTAAAGGCACTACCAAAGGCAGCACAACCCGAGCATGATGAGCGACTTCTGCTGGTTCCTGCATCGTGAAACTGACACAGAGCAGCACAAACGCAAAGCCAAATGTTTAAAGCATTTTTAATTACATTTTAGTAGAGTTTTCCTGTAATTTCCACAATTTTGAAGCATTTATGATGGAATAAATGAATAAATCAATTTTTGTAAATTTCATTGAAACCCTGACTTCTAGGCAATGGGAGTATTTCTGAAACTCAAAATTCTGACGTGATACAGCAAAACGGTTATGATTTTTTAAATCAGCGTACCCAAATTAGTCTAAATCACTTTACACATCTCCAGTAATATTTTTTTTCTGAAATGTGTTGTCCAGTGTTATCGATTTAGACCCGATAAAATTAGCCAGTTAAATTCCCGTGCGTGAGTTTTCCTTATTAACTACCCCTCACTCATTCACCGCCACCGATATTAAAGATATATCATATATGTTTATACATCAGTGTTTAGGTATCATTCGTTAAGCATTGCAGAAATGCAACAAGAATACAGAGAGGAAAGTTCCAGAGCGTCTCTCTACTCCTCACTACTACTTACCAATAACATGATGATGTTACTAACACACCATTAAAGAGGGGGAAATTAAAAAGTAACGCATTTCATTTGTAATGATCATCTTAAACAATTTTCAAAAAACAGAAAGGAATATAAACACTAATAAAGCTACCATCTCTCCCCATGGTACAAGTTTCGAATTCGACAGGGAAATGTGTGCACTATTTGAGATGAGAAAGGGAAAGCGTGGGATAGTTATATAAATCTAAAAATACTTTTTGTCACTCCGACTGCTGGGGGAAGACCTACTTTCGGCAGTCATCGCTCACTAGTAATGATTTATGTAATAACTACTATTCAGTAAAAAATTATAATGATGATGATAATAATAATAAGGAAGGCGGAGATTGTGAGTCTTCAACAATTAGCAATGGTTAAAATAAACGATATGTTATGGAAAATAATTAAATGCCGAAACCAACCAAAATAATAAACCAACGCTAACCTGCCATCGATAACTTCTCATAGAAAAATTACAAAACTATTTAGAAAAAAAAGCACTTAGTATTTTCTTGTTAAATTTTACAATAGTATTATACATCAATTAATAAATATTCTCAACATTTCAGTTACTTTAGTATTTTAAGAGGTTTCAAAATGCATAATATGGGCACAACCATATATATATATATATATATATTGAGCCACTGAATTGAAAAAAGATCTGCCTCCGTCGGTTTTCCAAGTCCTTTTCAACCTTCTACACACACACACACACACACACACACACATATATATATATATATATATATATATATATACATGGTTTTAAATATATGTAAAAAATAGTATCCGTATATATATATATACATATATATATATATATATATATATATATATATATATATATATATATATTATATATATGTATATATATATACATATATACATGGTTTTCAATATATGTAAAAAATGTTATCCGTATACCGATAAATTAGCTTAAATTCTCATCAGTATTAATTCTCACATATCGTACACGTATATACGCACTTAAATAATGCTGATGACGACTGTGAGCTAAACACACATTTGTGAATTTCTTGCAACTACATTTGTTTTAATAACTTATATGTGTGTTATAAGTCCTACATGCAAGGCTACTTCATTGGCGATGGTGTGAAGGCAACTGGGATAAGTTAAAGGTATTACTGGAAGTCTCTACCTTGATCGGTGCACATCGGCGGGTTATGGATAATGTCCGTTCTCACGCAAAACCTGAGAGCAATTGTGCTCTTCTTGTCCTCCATTGGTGACAAAGCAGCCTTATTTAGGATCAGCACTGCTTTCTACTTAGCTGGAGAGCGGGGCGAGAAAATGAGTTCTAAACATTGCATGCTCATATCAAGTTTGGCAGCAAACTGCGGTTGTCTGGGTATCCAATCACACAGTAAAAAAAATCGTAATACAACTAATTTCTCTTTGGATTTGCTGAACGTGCGTACACTTCAAGAAAACAACTATTTGCCAGAGCCCAAAAACACACTTGTATGTCTTGAACTGAAAAAATATAGCATCGACATAGCAGCACTCAGCGAAACCCGTCTTGCAGGCATATCCCAATTGACGGAAGTGAAAAGCGGATATAATTTTTATTGAAATGAGAGGGGTGAGGCCGAGCCACGGCATTCAGGTGTTGGCTTTGCTATCAGGTCTGACTTGCCTAGTACTCTTCCATTTCTCCTAAGGGTATATCTAACCGAATTATTACACTGACTTTGGAGCTAGCGCACCACACCAGCTTTAGGTAGCTTTTATGAGGAAAAGGATAATTTCTATGATCATTTTCGAAATGTCATTTCGGGAATTCATATAAGGATAATCTCATTCTTATGGGAGAGTTTAATGATCCAGTTATAGGCGTAGGAGAGTGTTTTGGGTCCTCATGATATTGAGCATATGAATTCAAACGGACTTAGACTTCTTTACTCTCTGCAAAGAATTATACGTGTGCATCTCACACATTCTTCCAACCGAAAAACTGCTTTAAAACCACATGAATGCATTCAGGCTCAAATACTGACACATGATCGATTATGTGATAAGAAAACGGAATATAAACGACTTTAAATTAACAAGATATGTTCATACAACTTCTCAGATCACGCTGTGCTCTGGAATAAAGCACACATTCGTATAGATCACAGAGGAGTGAAACAATCTTCTGCCCCAAAGCGCATAAATACCTTGCCATTAAAATCTATTGATCAACAAACAAAACGTCTTGAAGAGCTTGATGCATCACTGAAAACAGCTGAAATCGGTAGTGACATTTAATTGTCCTCGGAAGTTTTGCGTAAGGCTATTCACTGAACATTTCTTGAGTTGCTTGGGTAGCCTATTCGGAAACGCCAGGATTGGTCCGATGAAATCAATCAGGAACTAAAGTATCTTATACAAAAAATGCACAGTCCACACAAAGCTTGGATTGAGAATAAAATCTCGTCTGACAAAAAGAAGGCTTATACAACCTGCAAAAGTCAGGTTAAAAAAGGCATGGTTGTCTGCACAGACTGATTTCCCTCTGGACGCATTCGATAAGAAGGACTCTAGAGCCTTTTACGAAGCTATGACGAACGTGTTTGGTCCACAGGAAAATGTTGTACCCCCCATTAATTCGACAGATGGAGACCTGACGGACACGGCTCAAATTTTAAAACTGTTGAACAAACATTATGACACCGTCCTCAACAATACTTCTTATTCTAACGAGAGTGTTCCTGACTCAATCCCGCAACGTCCAAACATTCCGGATTTGTCATTTTTACCGGCCTTTCAAGAAGTGTTTCGCAGTTATTAAGCAAATCATCTTAGGAAAAGCACCGGGTTTAGATGCAATTCAACCGGACATTTTCAAGTACGGGGAAACCAGACTTGTCAAGAAATTGCATGTAATATTTATTGAAGTTTGGTGATAAGGGACGATCCGTCAAGATTTTAAGGATGCATTAATTAATCATTTGTACAACAACAACGGTAATAGAAAGGTGTGTGACAATCACCGTGGAATTTGTTTTCTCTCTATAGCTGGTAAGATCTTGGTCATATTGATTTTGACCCGGCTAATAAAACATGTAGTTGATGATATTTATTCTGAGACATTATGGCTTTCGTGCAGGATGGGGCACGATGGATATGATTTTCTCATTAAGGTAGGTTGCTCGGAAAGTTCGGAGAAAAAAACAGGAAATATATATGGTGTTTGTAGACCTCATCAATGCATTTGACACTGTGAACCAGGCTGCTTTGTGGAAGGTTTTGCGAAAACTCGATATATCTGAAAATATGTTGCAAGTGATAGTTTAATTCCACGAAGGCATGAAAGTGAATGTTGTCTCTAATGGAGACATTTCTGATTCATTCGGTGTTACGAATGGCACGAAGTAAGGATGTGTTATGGCACAGGTACTTTTTGCCTCTTATTTTTCTAGTAATTACTGAAAGTGAAGTTGGTGTCAAGATTCAATTCAGAACAAGTCACGGCCTTTTCAACTATTAGAAGTTCAAAGCCAAAACTCTAACTCGCACTAGTATAATCCGTGACTTACTTTTTGCTGACGATGCTGCACTTGTAACTACGTCTTTTGAAGAAGCTCAACAACTGATCGACATATTCTCTGAAGCTTGTAAAGCATTTGTATAAATAAATAATTTATTTGACCTAAATATTCAATTGAAATAAAGAAGTAAACGCTTTAAAATAGTTTAAACCACACAAACAACTAGATAGAGAGGTAGACAAGTAACTTTTTTTGCTTTTAGGTAAAAGTTATTTGTTGACTATTTGTTTTTTCACACCTTTTATTTCTATTAGTTATACTTGGCAATCGCAAAATGCCGTCGTGAATTAGTCAAATAAAACAATGTTATATTCCTGAGTAATTTAAAATGTTTACTTTGTGTTTTGCCTTTATTGTTAAAGACGTAAATAAAAACAACTTAATCACGATTTTTTTTACATATTATTTTACTTTTAATGTACTTTACAAGCTGTAAGAACGGTGAGTTTTTCTCTTTTTAGTCTTCATTTTGTATATGGCAAATGCAATAGTTATCTTAATAATCATCATCAGCATCATCATGGCAAATGCAATAGTTATCTTAATAATCATCATCAGCATCATCATAGTATTTGCTGTCGGCGTTGTCAACATATACAGAACCGGAAGTGATTTGACTAATTTTAAGTTATCATTTTAATGTTAAATTAAATGTTCTATTCAATCGTTCTAATGAATATACCGCTACTACTAATAATCATAATATTAATATGAATATAACTTCGCATTTATTAATATATATATATATATATATATATATATATATATATATATATATATATATATATATATATATATATATATATATACATATTAGCAATACAAATCAATATTCTATTTACAATTATATGGTACACATTCAGAGGTGCAGTAAATTCTGTTTAACAAATATAGTTTTAATATTGCTTTGCAACATCAAATTAGGAAAACAATTCCATATTTAAAAACACTATTTATAGTATAAATATATATATATATATATATATATATATATATATGTATCGCTCTCTATGTATACGATGGTGTATTTCTGTGTCTATATGATGTGCATATCTATCATATATATTTTGCTATCTCTCCATATATATGATACGTCTATTTGGAACCTATATCAAGTATTATATAGCTGAAAATCACTTTCTCCAAAGTATTTGCTAGTACGAGTGTGTTTATTCCCTCTTCATTCACAATGTCCCCTTCCCTCAGACGATTGAGAGAGAAGGTTTTCATTGAACGATTGTCAGTGTTTCTTACTAGTTCAATATATATTTACGTTTAGACGGACGCCATCTTAGCAGCAGCCCTTTTCACCCGATCCGGAACGTCTGGAAAGTCGCACGATGCGGCTTTGGTTATTAGCCAAGCATATCTCTGCAAGCACGCCGATAAGCTGTCAGAGTCACATTTACAAAATGTAATCTGAGCAGCGGGAGGCCAGCTGTGCGTCTGCGCTCAGCCTTTTCGTTAATGACCAACGTCTAAGCAAGGAAGCTGACCTCTGACACGAAAAGAATGCTGTACACTGATGCGTGCGCTTAGCCGCCGTAAAAATGTCCACTAACGCAGTCATGGCGCTCGCGCGTGTGTGTGCGTGTGTGTGTGTGTACTGGGGTTTATGCGCATTCGGGGTAATGCCTTAACCTATTTACAAGCTATATGGCAGCGGGAGAGAGACAGAGAAATAGAGAAAGAGAAAGCGAGAAAGAGAGAAAGAAAGAGGGAAAGAAAGAGGGAAAGAGACAGAGACCAAGAGAAAGACAGAGAGAGAGAGAGAGAGGGTTGAGATGGGTTATTGTCACAGGAGGAGATAGAGAGAGAGAGGGGAGGAAAAGAAAAACACACAGAACGGGATAGATAAACAAAAGGAGGGGGATTAACATAGAAAGCGAGAAAGATAGAGAGTGGTGGGGAGAGGAAAAACACACAGAACGAGATAGATAAACAAAAGGGGAAATTAAAATAGAACAAGAGAGAGAGAGGGGGGGGGAACACACAGAACGGGATAGATAAACAAAAGAAGGGGGGGTAATATAGAAAGCGAGAGAAAGAGAGAAAGAAAGGGGGAGAGGAAAAAACACACACAGAACGGGATAGATAAACTAAAGGAGGGAGATTAACATAGAAAGCGTGAGAGAGAGAGATAAAGAGAGAGAGAGAGAGAGAGAGAGAGAGAGAGAGAGATTACACCTGCGATTCGGATTCCCCCGGAACGAACATTCGTAAGCACACAATATAGCTGTTAAATACCGAGAAACAATAATTTTCGATTCGACCACATCGTTCGTGTTCATATGAGGCCAATCATTTCAAGACGCTGTCGTATTTATTAAATACAAGATATTCGATATGAAGCGTTATCAATAACATAGGAGATGATATATACAATGGAAAGCTTTTGAAATTGAACTGACAAGCAATTATTAAGATCTATATTAAAAGACGCACTCCACCTGGACTTTAAAGCTTGCGTTTACAGATCCATAATTGGCTTTTCTGGCTGACTGCCCTCTTTCACTCTCAGAAAATAGGATATCATTTGGAAAGGTGGCTGTGCAATCTATAGTGAAACAACGGTTTCTAAATCTGTAGCCTGACTTCTCCTGATTTAGTGGAAAGTAGTAATAAAAGACAACCGCAAGCAATGCAACGATTGTAAAAAAAATAACACAATAATTGTTATTATTAAGACATATTCATTTGTGTTCACTGTTTAGCGATTAAAATTGTATTTCAAGTCTAAGCATGACAGGTCGAACAAAATTATATTTCAAAGAAGTGCGAATGGACGAAAAAATGCTATTTCACATATTAAACGTGACAAATTCACGAAAATACTATTTCAAAATAAAACAAGACATGCCAATAATAATTCTATTTTAAACAAGTATGATAGACTTGACAGGGCGACAAATATTATATTTAAATATAAACCTAACGGTCGACTTACATTCTATTTGAAACGAGCGTGACATGTCAACGAAGATGCTATATAAAAAAAAGGCACAGATCGCCAACAATGTTATTTTAAACACTAGAACATCTAGTAAATTAAATATGAAGTCACGTGAAAGCTATACTTATTTTGTTATGGTAATGTTTTAAACTCAGTTAGTGGAATCTCAGATGGAAAATCTCAAGGTTTCGGTTTCCGGTCATGGCATCCGCTTTATTTGTTGGGAATGTATTATTTACTCGTAATGCAATATTCCCCATTTCTAAAAGTAGTTAAGATTTCTGATATTTCAAAATGAGACACAATTCGCAATGTATTTATTACGTTTAAGAAAATGGTAACTGACTGACGGACCAAATCTCAATTTAAAAAAGATAAGTGTGACATGTCGATAAAAATGGTGACAGGCCAACGCAACAAGGGTGACTGTCCAATGAAATCGTTTTTTTTTTAACTTAAGCATCACTGAACGACAAAAATATTATTTAAAATTTAAACGTGACAGACTTACCAATAAGCTATCTCAGACTTGCACGTTGTAGACTAATGAAGATAATATTATAAACAAGTCACAGTCCAACGAAAATGCTATTTTAAACGTTTTTTTGTTGTTGTCGGTCTGTACCACTTATCGTGATAGGCTGAAAACATTATTCAAACTTAAGTGTGACATACCGATGAACATGCTATTTCAAACTAAAACCTCTCAGCGCGGCTGTCGCAAAGTTGCGACAAGTCAGTCACCTCTAATAGCAGACAATACTACACGCGAAACTGGATGTATTTGCAATAAAAGACACAACAGCGCAAATATACACAATAAATTCAGCAATTGTCCAATATATGAAGAGGAAAAGGACAATTTTTAATGAGCAGCTGGTTAACCTCATTATAAATTAAAGATGGCCGTCATAAAAATATGAAAATTAGTCCAATTTTATAATTTATTTTGATAGTCTTACTGATTATGGTGCAAATTTCATATCCATTGTGTGGGCATCAAATGAAAGGGTAAGCTTAAAGAGTCAGTTTTAAAATAATTGTAAAAATCGTTTTTCTACGCGATTATATTCAGAGCTTAGATGTTTTAGTATAACCGAACGAACAGACGGCTACTAAAACCTTAAGCGTCACAGATCGGCGAAAATCCTATTTCAAATTTAAGCTTAATACATGAATCAAAGGTTTTGGTAGAGATGATTAAACACGTCACAAATAAGCTGCATTCATTTAAGCTGTAAGTTTAGATAATAACATCCTGCTTCACTCACCAACGCATCGACTGACAAACAAAACTTGTGAGGCAGGTAATCTCAACATTTCTTTACTAAAGTTATTCGGTGTTATATAAAAGCAGTCGTTTGAAGTTATAAAGCATAACAACATACTAATATTTTATTTTAATGACAAACTATTTTTTACCAGCAAGACCCCGTTGAAATTCCATGGTTGGCATCTTTTTCTATATCTATAATTTGCTCTTAATAATTATATTTCTCTTGAAATAATAGATGTGTGTAAAGTTTCAAAATATACAGAAAAAAATTGTCTATTTTTGCGTAAAAATAATTTCCAGCTCAATATTTTCTATATCTACAACTCAATGTATTTGTGTATGTGTGTGTTATATATGTATGATTGTATGTATGTGTTATATATGTGTGATTGTATGTATAGACAGAAATACTCTACATCAAATCTATAAGTGTATTCTCATTAAGATTTAACGAGTAAGATAATAGAAGTGTCCCAGAATCTCCAAATGCACCCAAAGGGGGTTATGGGGACATCCCCCTTAAATATATATCCTATATGAATCAATTTTAAATAATATATATACATTTTCTGGAAAGGGCAGTGAAAGTGGTCCCGAATCTATACGTGTCCTTACCTCTAAGTGACGCATTGGGAAACAACCCTCTTTAAACTTCAAATACGTACATCCGATTTTAATGAAATTTAACCCATATGTATAAGACCTTTATTCAGAGTTTACCAACATTTCAGCTTCTTCCGATGTATTAGGGGGCGAAATAGGGGAAGAGGGGTCAGTATAAGCAAATAATTAACATGGTGTTACGAGCATAGTGCAAATGTACATAGAAGTGTTCCTTATTAAATCCATGAGGAGAGGTTAAACATCGGGCATAAATATACCATTCAAATTCAAACCGCTGGATAGGGACACGTACGAATGGTAATAAGTATTATTAATGAAATCGTAATAATCAGCACGGTTCAATTAAACACTTTTATTGACTGTTAGTGGTTTCATGATGATTACTACAGCAATTTAATTCCCTTTTATATCATCACACTTATGCCGGTTTAATGCTGTTGATAGTTACAGCGTATATACATCGAATATAAACCATCCTTTAACTCATCTATTAAGTTCATCAACTTTCACCTGAGAATCAAACCCGAACGTTACTGTAGAAGTGGTCTATTTTTATGTACTTTTGCTCCAATTTCAAATTTTTGCTTTACTCTGTTGTGTATGTGCATGATATAACCTTGATATAGCTCAATATGTAAAGTATTCTATATTTTATTGTCTTTTTACTCTATCAACTTTAAGCACCACAATCTAAGCAGTTGTCTACAGTGGCTGTTTCGCTATAACCCACCTATCTATATATTGATTCGAATTATGAACACCCTTTTTATCGTTCAATGATATCTGCGAAGCTCTGTACATAACAAAAACACATACATCCTATCAATCTATTACTTTATTATGATCTGTTCTTCAGCATTTGTGAGATACTACAATGTTTACACATATATCATCGAACAACATACAAAAGTACAAACATATTAGATTTTACAGGTTTTGCACTAACGTTGTTTAATTTTCATTACAACTTCAGTCAGTTGATTTTAATAAGTTACAAAAATCTTCTTTTTTTTAAATTTCCCTATCTGTTTGCTTTTGCTGAGCATAGGGTATCTTTCTGATGTCAGAGATATGCCGCTATTTCTCCATTATATATTGTTAAACGGAAATTTTGGGATTTTATGTAGAAAAATGATTAGTTTGCATTTAACAAATATTTATTCAGGAATATTTGTGTTATTGAAGTTCATGTGATGTGTATAATTTCTTCAGACAGCCTGTATACTAGTATCCACTATATTGTAGTATATTCATGACAAATTTGGGTTCATATTTAATAATGTATACTTAATTAGATAGTTACGATCTTTATAATTAAGTATTATCATGTGCATAAAATATTTTTCTTAATATATATATATATATAAAATAAGGTGTAGTTTCCCCCTGCCAACCCAGTTAGACTAGACGATACAACTAATGTATCAAACGCATCGGAACACATCGCTTCAGTCTCTTAATATATTCGACCGTGTTCCCAGATAATATAAATTATTTTCTTGAGCTAAACTAAAAACATTATTGTCATTCTACACTGTAAGCCACTCCTAAATAATTGAACCAAAGAGAGGGTAGCACGCCAATTTCTCTCGATGTAGTAATAACTCTTACCCTAGTCAAACACCCTTTGCCGATTATTTCACAAAGAACTGTACTCAAGTTGCAACGTCTCAGAATTGGTAAAACATCCAATTACAGCAATGCTTACATAGACATTACGCATCAACCCGTTCACAATAACACTACGTCACATTTTAAACAAAAAAAAACCTTCGATAAGAAACGAGATAAGTATTATTTTTACTTCCAACAATTAAACACATGAATTTGTTTTGTTTCAATTCTCGCCCCCGTAATGATAACAAGGTAGGTTTATTTTACTGATGAATTAATTTTAATATCAATGTTATTCTTATTTAAATAAACCTATATTAAAAAATAACAATAACAATTCGCTTAAAAACTAAAGAAAACTAAGACTTAACAATAAGAATATAAACAATTATACGTTTTATTTATTTTCAAAAACAAATCTTGCTACTTCTACAGAATTTGAACTAAACTGTTTTTTCAAGTTTTTTTGGGAACACTAAAATAATCCTAATCAAAGTGTTAAGTTTAGTTCGGCAAAAGTCTATTTTATTTGGTTCGCTTCAAATTCTGTAAAAGAACCTAACTATACAACAGTTTATTATATTTGATTAAGAAACAACATCAATAAAAATTTGCTTTCGATGACCAAGAGAGAATAGAAAACAAATTGAGCAAATATCCCGGCCCGACAGAAGTAATTGTTTCCATAATCGGTCATTGAAGGAGATATCCTTCTACACTGTTGCAATTTCTATTTTGTGTAACACCCCGATGGAATGATTTTCTTGTGTACATATATTTTCCACAATTTAAAAGCGATAATTGTTCCGTTTACATAAAAACTATCGATTGTGACCTATTTGCGTTAGTTCGGCTGTTTACACATTTTATTTCATTCTTTTACATTTCTCCCTATGCGACGAGTACCCGCTAGTTTTATATATTAAAATAAAACTTACAATTAAACATTAAAGTTAAGTTTGAATACACATTTAAATATTTACATAATTAAAAAATGTAAATAATCAATTCATTTAATTTGTATTGGTGTGGTACTGCGAAAAGGATGAATACATTTTTGTAAAAAAAATCATTATTGTTTTTAGTATTATGTATTCACTAGGAGTTTTCGCACCAGTCATTTTCCATTATTGCCTACTGGGAATAGTATGGGGTTATCCTTCGATTCTGATTGACAACAAATCTCCACAGATGTCCACCACTCTTCTCATAATTCGATAACGGTTGCAAATAAGTTTGCGTTATCGCAACAGTCAGTTAGCATGTATTTTTCGATCAAAATAACCGTTGGTTTTCTATGGAATTTGAGTTGCAATACACCTCCATAGAATTTAGTATTGTCCGCGTTGTTTAAATGAACGTCTGGATAATCCTTCTCTACTCTGCCCCCCTTTTTCTTTCACAACCATTTTGTGTGATGAGACTGGTGCAATAATTTACTTCTCTATCTTCTTCTCCTTCTTCTCCGTCCTATTCTTCTTATTATTCTTCGTCTTATTCTTCTTATTCTTCTTATTATTATATTGGTAATCATACGCAACATAATTTAATTTTCGTATAGACGTTATCATACACTTTATCTGATGTCGCTGTAAGTTAACATCAAACATATATGTTTGTGAATACTGAATATTTGTTTATAAATATCAATTATATATATATATATATATATATATATATATATATATATTTATATATGTATTACAATACAAATATTTTTAAAAATAAATAACAAATTATCAATAGCAATTTTTACTGAAATAAATTTGAGAATGATTAAAAAAATATACACAGAAAACTCGACCGCAGTATAAATGCAGATAGCGTGCTAAAAGTTCGACTCGAAAATATATATAATAACAATTTGTTATACGTGTTTCTTAACCCAAAACTATACTATAGATTTACAATTAATAGTGGTGATTTTGTATATGTTCGGCTGAAAGGTAAACTATACTATTAATGCCTTTCAATGCACACTTCAGCGGGCTAGTATAGTATTTTCGTGTTGTTATGAAACCATCCTCCCAGGCATTACCCTCTTCCTTTCGAGCGGAATTGTGTAGTATATGTTCGTTAGTCATGAGACCATCTTCCCAGGAATTACTCCTCTTTGGGGGTATATTTTTTCTGTTGTCCATTGACCATTCTCCCAAGCATTACCTCCTACTTTGCGGGGATAATGTAGTATATGTTCGTTCGTTATGATACCACATACCCAGACATGACCCCATGCTTTGCGGGGCACGTAGTATATGTTCGTTTGTCATAGATACTTTCATGAATATTTAACGGGGGGAGGAGACAGGATATCTTAGCTCGTTGACATAATAGTTCACTATTTTAAATCTAGCATCTTCGTTCTGCTGTAAAGAACATAGACGCAGCCAAATAGCCATGTGTTTCGATTCTCTCGTAAACGCTCGGACATGCTTCGCTCTCTCTACTCTGCTGTCTTGCGTGTTATCTAGTTGATGCGTTCATATAAATACGAAGGGTAATTAAACCGTCTTATAATCGAGATAAATAACCGTTTAACAAAGATAAACACGGAAGAAAAAGAAAACCAACGAAAAAATAAATCACACAATAAGAAATAAAAATGGTTGAATGTTTTCCATTGGCGCTGATTCCTTGCTTCATCTACTACCGATAAACATCGGCAATTCCTTCCCGTGTATGGCTTTGTAATTTTCAGTCGGTCTTTTTACAAAGAAAAAGAAATGTCGCGCAGAGCGGGGCTTGCTTCTTCCTGTCGCATTTATCGAATTCCTGATTACCATTTCTTTGTGCGTCGTTTTTCGATTCTCTAGAAAGCAGAAGCCGTATTAAAACCTTCGGAAACCGATGTCGCTGACACCTTGAGACTTGACATCTAAATTGAAAAGCGTTCGTTGTCATTGTCTGTCAAAGTCCAAAGTAGCAGTGGGGAGAGGAAATAAAGACGGACAAATATAGAAAGAAAACATGATAGAAATAGGAAAATATTAAACGAAGACAAAAATCAGAAGAAAAAAACGAGAAAATGGTGATGAAACAAAAAAAGAATTTTCTTAAGTTGCGTCCGTTCAACAGTGACCTTATTTACTTGACTCCCCACGTTGGCAGAGTTAGACAGAAGTTCGGTGTATAAGGTGCGAAAAATCCAGCTCCCCAAAACGGGGCACTCTAGATTCAGACAAAAATAAACAAAAAGGTCTCAGTCTAAGAGAAGCCCTCGTGACTGATCAAGAAGAACACATATACTACACTTTGATCCCAGCACAACACCCGAGATAATGACAACGTTATCTCAAAACGAAGCGCGACAGACTGATGGAAATATTTTCCAACATAAGCCTGACAGACTTACAGACAAGTAGAATGTCTTATTAAGTATCTTGATTGGCACATCAATAAATATCGCCTCAGTCTCGATGGGTCTCTTCAGTGACTGAGGACAGAACTTCGTCCCAATCGAAAAGTCAAGATAATAACAGCGTTATTTCAAACGGAAGCTTGACAGACTTATGATGATGCTATTTCAAACAAAAAGGTGACAGACTGACCTACCTACAAACAGTCTTATAAAGTATGATTAAGTCAGCCGCATCTTAAAATCACAATAAATTATATTTTAAGATGCATCCTTCAATTCGCACGACTAGGAAATAAAATGTTTTTTTCAAACAGATGCGTGACAGACTAGCGGACAAATCTAGCATATTTTAGACATACGTGAACGTATGTAACATTAAAACAAGTTTAGTAATGAGAATGTCAGTACATCTTAAGCGTGACAGATTGACGGGCAAACCGACAAGTGCTTTACAAAAATAAGCGTGACAGACCAACAAACTGCTAATACTATTTCTTCACTTCCTTTTCTCTGATGACATTTAATATTTGCATCTCGCTATGGAAATGCTATTCAGAACTTAAACGTGACCGACCGTCAGATGTTAGAAGGGTTTAAAACAGGCGTGTAGGCGCATCTATAAAAATATATATGATATAGGAACAAAAAATCGGAAAAACATAGAAGAATGTGCTAAAAAAATGCAGCAATAAATAAATGTCAAGAAATCACTCCAGACTATCTAAAAAAGGTTTATGTGCAGTGAATATCTAGACTAAGTGCGAACGAGACGCCTAGGACGATGAAAAGAGCCGAGCGCAAAACATGAAAGCTTTTTTTCAAGGTGGAAGAAATGTATGTTTTTAGTAAAACATATTACCGTTTTGCTTGCACTCGGAAAAAAGGATTAAGTGGATGCGTCGAATCTGTTAATAGCAATCTCAGTCGTCAGGTGAGAAGATTTTATTGCTCTTAAAATCCTTGAGTCAGGAGTAAAATTAAACACATTTAGACCCAACTAAAATCATATGTATATGTATATATATATATATATATATATATATATATATATATATATATATATATATATATATAATATATATATATATACATATATATATATATTAACACACTGTTTCGCTGTATCCGAGCTCTTCAGTGTGGCTAGACCAGCACCTCTCCATAGATAGAGAATCGAACTTTCAACCATCCAGTTGATAGTCGTCAACTCTGTGCATTAGGCAAACAGGAGCATGGCTCGTAAATATCTACAATGTATATTTATGCAAACACTTATCGCCGCTTGACCGTGCTCAATTTGTCTATTTACAAAGGGGTTTGCTTTACGCTAAGAAGTAGACGTCATCCGAGGACGGATCGAAAACCGACAGACTGTTTCGCTTTATCACAGCTATATGTATTAAGTAGTTGTATTCATTGTGTAGATATGAGACATAACGAAATACATAATTTGAATGGAAAATTATAAGTGACACGTAGAGGTCAGAAACGACGCCTGGACGAAAGTTGACAAATCAGGTGACTCCCGGAACGAGATAATTATGTCTCTTCATGTAGATACTTCAATGAGAAAAGACGTGAAAGTCGGCGTTCCCTACTTTAGCTACTGAGGAAAGCAAGTGGAAGGCGCACAACATAACTTAATGGCTACTGAACAGACGTCTGATATATATATATATATATATATATATATATATATATATATATATGTATATATATATATATATATGTTATTGTTTTAAAATTAACAAGAATTCTTGGATATACAATGTTCTAAACATAAGTCTCCTCTCCTTTATATGCATAGGGTGTGGCTTATTCGAGTGTCAATCATATTGCTGCGTCTTGTATTGGACTTCATTTATCTCATATATATATATATATATATATATATATATATATATATATATATATGAACGGTCTAATTATTGACATATCGATTTATATAACACACAAACCGACAGGCACACAAATATTAATTATATATACATATATATATATATATATATATACATTATGCAAATTTTTACCATAACCTAACCAAACGCAATTATGTTTCAAAAAACTATAATTCTTCATAGCTGAAAGTTAACAATAATATATATATATATATATATATATATATATATATATATATATATATATATATATATATATAATATAATAATAGAGAGAGAGGGAAGAGAGTATTGCGGCTCCAACAAGAGAAAATAGTATATTTAAAGACGTGAGACTATGAACATTTGTAAATTTAGAAAACAATTGTTATCAAAAATTGTTTATTATTTTATTATTGTATTATTTTATTATGTTATAATTTTATAACGTGTTTTAAGTATCTTTGCTTTCTTTAGATATTCTTTTCATTTGAAAAAAAATGGTTTGTTTTTATCAAATGCACTCCTATTCTCACCGGAGAATATTCAGTTAAAAGTCAGAAACACACATTCTGTAAAAATACATAGCTTCGAGCCAGAGAAGTAAAATATATGAAAACACATGAACACACGCAGAGACGCACACACACACATGCGCGCTTGCGCAGAAACGCCAAACTCATGTTTTCAAATGGAAAGTATATCTAATGAGAGCTTAGCTGATCAAAACGCATCATAAATTATAAAATTATAGAAATTCTAAAAAGAATTTTACAAATATTGCTAGCCACATTTCTTAATATATATAAATATATAAATATTTATATATATATATATATATAAGGAAATTGTAGTTTGCTAGAAGCATTGCTGGTAAATATAAGTGTAAGTTTGAAATCCGAGGCAGGAGCAATGTGAAATAGATACCGGAAGGTGGTACAGATGAACAAAAATCAATGAGAAGAGAAAATAAGAATCTTAAATCAATTTATTAATATTTCACGTAAAACAGATTAAATACCAGAACAGTAAATAAAAAAGTGGTTTCTGTCAGGCAATTAAAAGTTTCGGAATAAGGTAAACTTAAATTTTCGAGAGCGGGACCTCACATTATCAAAAGACCAAAAAATATGACCGAGTGGTCGAAAAAACAAGGTGGACTAATGGGATCAACTGTAGACGAAATACCGCAGAGAATTGAAAGTAGATACGCAGAAAAAAGAATTTAGACAAGCTTAATTGATTATTAATAATTCCTATCATAATTTAATTATATAATTATTAAGCTAAAGCTTATCCTCTCGAACATTTAAGTTTACCTTATTCCGGAACTTTTAATTGCCTGATAGTAACCACTTTTTTATTTACTGTTCTGGTATTTAATCTGTTTTACGTGAAATATTAATAAATTGATTTGAGATTCTTATTTTCTCTACTCATTTATTTTTGTTCATCTGTTCCACTTTCCGGTATCTATTTCACATTGCTCCTGCCTCGGATTTAAAACTTACACTTATATATATATATATATATGAAGAGTTCGCGTGCAAAACGCGATAAACGCCATTTTTAAAATTTTTCAGTTAACGCTACCATGGAGTTTACATTTCATCACTCCACCACACAACATAATCATTTTTTACAAATTTGAATATTTTCCCTATTTTTTTTGTATTAGAAAACTGTGTTTTTTTGCAAAACGCGATAAGTGCCATACTGGTTTTACTGCAAACCCCGATATATCCATGACGGATTTAAACATAAAGAAAACACAACCGTAACTTTGTAACTAAATCAGAAATATCTCGTTTCAATATCCGAAATTAAAAAGATTAACGTTTAAGCACTTTTGAATAAACAACAACTATATTTATAATAAAGTAAACGGCTGTGAAATGCAGGAAATGTTAATTTATTGATTACATTCGATCGTAGAGTTTAAAGCGTGAGTTAAAAATTGATAAAGATTTTTAATATGGTGAAGGAATTTTGAAAAATATACGTAAATAAAAATAATAATAATAATAATAATAATCATAATCATAATAATAATAATAATAATAAAATAATAACAATAACAATAATAATAAAATAATAACAATAATAGTTATAGTAACAATAATAACAATAAGAACAACACGTGCGTTTAGAAAACCTACACTGTTTTTACATAGAATGCAATAATTAGAAATTGCTCTGCAAAATGCTGTATTTCGGCTTAATTCTTTTCATTTTTAAATCAACAACTTTATTTTAATTGTAAGGAAATATAAAAAAAATAAAAATATACATTTAAAAATTATGTTAGAGTTAACTGTTTAAAAATGGTTCTCGCTTCTAGAAAAATAATCGTATAAAATTTACATTTTATATAACTTGCCTTATGTTTAAAAATGTCAAATTTACACCGTGTTTAGAATTTGTGTTAAAAAAAATAAATATCTTAACTGTAACTTGCTAGGTTAAAAAGAACCTATATAGGAGCATGGGAATGTTCATATTTATGGCAAACATTGGAAGGCTTATGATATAAAAAACGCAGCTCATTCCCTTGTGAAATCACAGAGACAATTTAAGCTGACAGACGTAAGAATATTAGAAATTTCAAGCAATAAACTTGCCATTAAAC
>OY744518.1:106412514-106455014 GCA_963556195.1 Sepiola atlantica
AGTTTCTTCCTTAAAAACTTATCATCTGAGGAAAAATACAACGCGACTGCTTCTCTACTGACTACAACATGGTTGGCTTCAAGTGCAATGTTAATAAATACTTGTCGAGTGGTCCTCTTACGTAATCAAATCCTGCTGTTTCCAGCAATCGTTTCTAATCTTCACATAGTACTGTTCAAAAATCCAATACTCATCTCATTATCAGTAATACTTGAGTGGTAAGTTGTGGCTCATTAATATGTAAAGGAAACATGACTGGGGATTGAAGATGCATTGCAAGTTTAATAAATTGGTCGAACATAGTCGAGAGCAACCAGAAGGCCTTCTTTTCATTAGCTAATATACAGAGATAGAGGGTGGGGCGCCACTACTTTCCCAACATTAGTGCACTTACCTTTGATCCTCATACTATTATTACTGAGCTTTTAGGCAAGCGCTCATGAAGTACCATTTTTTGAGTCTCATGTATTATTTGATCGAGGATTCACCCCTCGTCTTCATTCGGATTATCTCGTAACTGAACGTGTCAGAGACAGAAAGAGAAATAATTAACTCTATACACTACAGAATACATGACTTGCTATATTTCTTTAGCAAATTTTATGGACAAAATTGTTGTTAAAAAGATTAAAATTTGGAAGGAATAAGTACAGCAAATACGAATTACATTTTAGTACAATCTTTGGGGGAGAGGAGTTCACATAATAGAATAAAAAACGTGATTAACTCAACTAATGTTTGCCTACGGAGATACGTTAATCGATAGAAAGAAACAAGAAACACGAGAATGAGTAAAAGAGAAATAAATGATGGCGTTTTAAATGTGAATCGGACGATTCAACTTCCCATGCAATTCGCAATCAACTAAACGCAAACACACATACACATATTGATAGATCACGTGGAAAAATACTGACTGGTAAAAAGATGAGACAGAACCTTTTTTACATGTCTGACAATAATAAACATAAAAGATTTAACTTATATAAAGTTTTTCGGGAATTTATTTTATTCATAGGCTTTGTATGTTTACATTAAAATAAAACGGGTGTTTCGTTTGTTAATTAAACGCCAAACATTTTACTAATGCGCCGAACATATGAGCATGAAAAGCCGAAACTTGGATAAAAAAGAGGAATTTAAAAAATACAATCCAAAGGACACACGCTGAATAGAAATCACGTCATGAAGAATTGTCTGAGAAAAACAAAATTGTCTTTCCGTCTCTCTCGTCAGTTGGAAAAATCGAACAGATCTACTGGTGTATGTAAGTAAATATTTAGTCAACCGTAATAAAGACTAAACAGAAAGTTAAAGAACAACAACGTTGATTCACTTAATCAAATACGAATCTAGCGCGTGTGACATTTCAGGAAACGAGGATTAACATAAAGAATTAGTTTGAACACAGAATGCAATAGAAAGTAAAAAGTGTGCACTAGTGTGACGATCAGGGAAAAGTGAACACTTTTTGGATGACAGGCTAACATAATTTACACTTTATTGACGACCGGCAAAACAAATGCACATCGTTAGACAACTGCGTAAATATTGCGAACTAATTGGACGACCGGCTAAGACAATGTTCATTTTTCGGACAATAGGCGAAAAAACGCGAAAGTGGTTGATTATCACGTAAAAATGCATACTTTTTTAAATATCGCGTACAAATGCATACTCTTTGAATTATCGCGTAAAAATCCATACTTTTTTGATTATCGCGTAAAATATGCATACTATTTGGATTATCGCGTAAAAATGCATACTTTTTTAATCATCGCGTAAAAATCCATACTTTTTGGATTATCGTGTAAAAATGCATACTGTTTTAATTATCGTGTAAAAATGCATACTTTTTGTATTATCGCGTAAAAAATGCATACTTGTTGGATTATCGCGTAAAAATGGATACTTTTTGGACGACCGTCTTATATGCGGTGCATTGTTTTACAAGGGGCGGGGAAATGCGCATATTAGACGACTAAAAAATATGCGCACTCTTAAAACGACTGTCGAAAAAATGCACAGTTTTTAAAAGACCGCGTTAACATACGCAGACTTTTGGGACAACCCACTAAAATATGCGAACTTTGTCACCACCCTCGAAAATATGTGCTTTTTATAGAGTACCGCATAAATAATGCAACTTTTTGAACGACTAGCGACAAAAATGCGCATTGTTTGGAATACCGCATAGACATTCTTACCGTTGAAAGAACCGCCAAAAAATGTGCACTTTATGGAAAACCGCTGAAAAACATGCGCACTTTTGGACTCTCCCCGAAATAATACGCTTTTTATGGCTGTCCACATGAAAAATGTAAATTTTGGACGATCGCTAAAAGAAATACGCATTTTATGGATGACTGCATCAAAATGTACGCCATTTGGACAATCCACAGAAAACTTTAGAGAGTATGTGAATTTCGAGTTACACTAATTTCTTTTGTATTGCGAACTCTTAAAAATATTGAGAAGAACTTCAAATATTTCATATTTCTTTAAACACAGTTCCTCTATACTATAACTATTTTTGTAGAATAAATTGAAACACCTAGGGGAAGCTGATTACCATTTATTATGTATGGAAGTTACCAAAAGTACGAATTCTCTACCTTTTATAGAGAAAATATTTTTTAGCATCAGCTATTTTTATTATGGAAAATAAATTGTGCTAGATATTTGTAAATTGTGGCATTACTTATATTAAATATGACTATAATCACGTAAACATGGCGGTTCTCGTAATATCATCGAAGTTAAGCGACAAATGAGCATAGCCAGAACTAAATAGATGACTGATTTTGAAGACCAGGTGTTGTATGTTACAAACATTTCTTCAGAAGTCAATCTGAAAATCAATCGTAAACAAAACATGTACGGCGTCGGCATAAAATAATATAACAATTGTTGAGATTCCGTAAAATTCAACAATCCTGACAAATTACATACGTAGTTATTTTGATTATTTGCTTCCTACTCTTAAAGACATTTCATAAAAAGTCAACTCTTTAGAATTTTTACATCATACGCTAAATCGCGTGAAAACTACTCGATCCTTCTCAATTACATGTTCTGTGTAAATGTCTCTGAATTATAAGTGATGTGATCTTAGAGATACGAAAAAAAATATGACAACAAAGAGGTAGTAAACAGGAGTATGTATTTACGGAGAGAACATCAGGAATTTGTATCCAGATAGTGCTTCTAAATTGGTTAAAGCGACTTTCTCTGTTACTACTATTCTCACTATTTATAGTGTCGCGAGGAATCTGTGTAGTGACGGAATGTGGTAGATCAACGTTACATTTTCTAAACATGGATTGTTAAAACCGATGACATTTAGTGAGTTTTAAGTCAATAACTCAAAGGTCAGTGAAACATTTGTATGTAAACATTTAAGATGACTCAATGTAATGTTCGGTAGTTGTATTTATGATACTCACGAGTATAAGTTATTCAAACCGACACATTAAATGAAATTTAGGTTGGAGATGATAATAATGTCAGTGATCAATATTCATATTACATATTACATATTAAAATATTTATATTGCATGATAATTAATGTCCTAAAATCTTTCCACTTTTTGCGCTACATAAATAAATCCTTTAGTTAAGAAGAGTGATCGACGGATGAGAAGTGAGAATTTAGCCTTAAGTTAACGGAAGTTGAGAGAATTTGATCGTTTTCTCGCACCACTTTAAGTAAAGCGGGCGTGAAAAAGGAGCAGTCCCCGAAGAGGCGCACCCAATGTAATAAGACACGTTATCAATCTGTCTGTCTACCACACGAAAGTAACCCACAACTTTAAAGTGTTGGTTTCTCTTTTTGAATTTTCCATTTATGTTTACTAAATATATATAAAAATGAATTTCGGCCTTGTAAGACACTTTAGATAGTGCTCGAACCTGGGCTCCTGATAACACCGGGTGTATAATGGCTTACACATACAACGTACAAATGAAAGTGCCACATTTTATAGATGTATCTTTAATCCTGAGAATAGTTTAGACACATTTATTTGTGAGAATGAGGGAGTTTAAATGATAGAATTACATATTAGACAAAATGTAATAATTAAAGTCGTTTGTATTGTCCAATATATTTAGATATATACATGTTTTACTATTTTATTCGTCTGTTTATATGCTTATCACTTAATCAATATACTAAACACAACTTTTCATAAATCTACTTATTCAAAATTCTGTTAAGAGTAAAAGTCAAGTATGTGACGAATATTTATATAACGGGAACACTACTTGACATCAATCCATGAAGTAATCACGATCCTTTGAAAATATATGTCTTAAATAGGATTTTAGATGGGATTAATTTCAGACGATTCTAATTACTCATCGTAAAATCATCATTCATCACCAATAAGTGTTTTAGTTTAAGAGCATATTCATTTTCGAAAACCGATCTCTAAAATACTTACTTATTGAAAACCGATACTATGTTTACTTCTTAACCAGGGAAGGACAGGGGGCTTGGATGTATTACATCGGAATTTAATACGCCATACCGTTAAAACATGAATGTAGTCTAGCCATTTAATAATTTGACATTAGTCAACTTGTCCAACATAGCGTCACGTCGAAACTACACGAGAAATATCGATGACATTTTTTCTAGATACGTAATGTATCCTGAGAAATGTTCGAGACATATTAATCATTGAAAAGCGGATACATTTCGTTGACAGGATTAAAATAAGGCGTGTCAAAATGTTTCGCTATAATTAATTTTTAAATTAAATCTAATCCAAGAGTATATATATATATATATATATATATATATATATATATATATATATATATATATATATATATGATAATTTTATTTACACAGACATGTACAAAATCTGCGACACTGGCATGTCGATGTTATCGATCAACAGTTACTATAAACTGAGATCTCATCAGGTAGAGTTAGAATCCGATCTTAACCTCAGATCATATTTGGAGAGAATGAAGTGGAAGGATAGAGAAAGAGAAGAAGAGGAAAAGAAATTTAACATTTCAAAAATTAAGGCCGTTAAAAAATTAAAATTAAAAATTAAAAATTAAAAAATTAAAAAATCTAACAAAAAACAAAAAATCTAAAATCTAAAATCTGAAACAAAACAGGGCAAATAAATAAATAAATAAATAAATAAAAATATAAGGTGGAAAGAGGAACAAATAATGAGGGGAGAGGTGGTGGGGAGGTAGACACATAAAGGAAAAGAAGGAGAAAGAGGGGCGTCTGTTGATTCAGATCGAGAGGGAAGGAGGGGGGTAGGAGGGGAGTAGATATGCACGAATCAAGTGTCAAAAAACAGTCGAGTTTATAAATGTATTTTTTCAAGTGAACTGTAATATTGTGTATGTGTGCGTATGCGTGCGGGCAGACCGGTCAGATGCGTCTGATTGTTGTGGTGGTGGGCGGTGATCAAATGTGTCGCGATTCTGGATTTAAATTATATTTAAATATATATATATATATATATATATATATATATATATATATATATATATGAAACAATAAAGATAAATAGTATGTATTTATATAATATCCAATCATGATAAGCCAAGGGCCAATATACTCAGTAGAGCAATAATATAAGTAAAATAATAATCAAAATACAAATTATATAAAGTACAATATTTATAATTTCATCAAATATTCAAACAAGGAGTAAAACTATTTTTTCTTTTCTTTAATTCATACATTTAAAACAAATAGGCCTTTTTATCAGAGGAAAATCAGAATAAAAATCAGCAAAAATGGTATTACTGATTTAGCAAATATTTGAACATATTTTTCTTATTGAATATGTTTTATTGCCCACTACTTTTTACATTTTCAACTATAATACAGTTTTTGCTGATTTTTCTTTTGTCCCGTGAAATACACTAAGGCCGCTTCTTTTCAAGTAAAATCATATATACAGTCAAATATCAAGAAATAGAAAATATATGTAATATAATGGTATAGAGAATAAACAAAATTTATCAGCATTTTAGAGGAATCTCATTAGAAAACGACCATTCTTCAAAAGGAATTACGGACAAAATATAGACATGTAGAATTCTTTATTAAGCGATTCGATAGAATATTTGTGTATCATATGCATCCTATATTTATATGTAGACTTACTAATCGTTATGTATTATTAGGTTAAGTTAGTGTTTGAGAAACGTACACACTTGTAAGTTATATGAGTCTTCTTTTGCTATAAATTCAACTTTCAATGCCTTTATTCGGTTTTGTGGTTGATTTCATGAAGTGTTTTCTTCCTGTGAATAAATACTTGGTACACCAATACCAAATGCGCCCGAAAATTATTCTGGTAAAACTTCGTATATAACACCTTGGTAAAGGTATGGAACTATCTCATTAGCTGTAGAAATAAATGTGTGTAACCAACGGAGAAAATAGATTCTAGCATGGCAACAGAATCAATGTCAAGCTGAGGAATCACGTATCATCAGACGCAATGATTGCTTACAAATAAACAAGGATTCCCTCATTATTTACATGTCCCTATAGTCAGTCCATTGCGGGTGAGGAGACATCGTTGCGACACACGTTGATATGCGCGACAGTAATGAGGCGCAAGCTGTGCTCCACTGTGGCATTGGTGTGTCCACCCAAGCCTGTGTGTCGCATGGTTCTGCTGTCGCTGGCTCTTGCGACAGGCTGAGCGCATTTGTTGTGTGTGTATGTGCAGATTTGTGTGGATGCCCGTTGCTTGCAAGTGACTTTGTCTTGTCACACGTCATGACACTCTCCTTCCAGCAGAATCAACCGCGTGCATCTGTGTCCCCTAGAAGCCGTCTACCCCCAAGAAAAAATACCAGCTGCGTCATTTGTTTCCTTTTTTCTTCAAATTTTTGTCGTCTCTTGCGGCACAAGGAAAGGCCATTATAATTTCCCATTATGGCTGTGGGGTTTGCGCATGTGTTGTTTATGGGCAGGAGATGCAGGGGAGAAGAAGAATGAAGAAGATGAAAAAGACGAAGAAGAGATAAAAACGAGTGGGAAAAAGAAAAATGACAAATCTAGGAAGAAATAAGAAAAAAAGTGCAATAAGTGAATGAAGAAAAAAGTATACAAAACGAAAATACATAAGAGGGGATGAAAAGAAAAAGAAAATTAAGAAGAACGAAAAGATTAGGTAAAAGAGAAGAAAAAGAAGAGAAGAAGAAGGAGAAAAGGACGTTGAAAAAAGCAGAATTAAAAAGAGGAAACAAAATTCATAACAATTAAGAAGAGAAAGAAGGCAAAGAATCAAAAGGAGAAAAAGAAAAAAAGAAGAAGGTGAAGAATTGAAGTAGAATAATCAGAAAATAATAAAGAAAAATAAAGAGAAGCAAGTGAAGAAGAGACAGAAGAGAAATAAAACGAAGAAAGAGAATGCGAAGAAATAGCAAAAGATAAAGCAAACAGATTAAAATGAGGAAAGAGTCGTCAAACACATGAAGAATAATAATGAGATCATAAAGAAAGATTTATAAGTAGAAGAATAACACGAAAATAATTCAACCTAATCACATTTGCGTAGTCTTTTATATTACCTCGCCGATCAAACAATAAACGGATGACATCATACAATACTAATATCTATATATTTGAGTTAATAATTTGTTATCATAATGTTGTATTGTTTAAATTATTTTTAAAGAGTAATCTATATAATAATATGCTAAAACACTCCATTTTCAAAGTGAGATCGTCTGATTTGCAAAATAGTGATTGGTAATTTATCTGATATTGCTAAAGTAAACAATTCCGACTTAACCGATTTTCAAAGGAATTGTTCTAAAATCAAATGATGCCGTCACGTTGACTAAAGCAGTAACATTTGAAATAAATAAATACATAAATAAAGAATAGACACATTCGTTTTATTTATTTAAAGAATATTCAGCTGAAAATGAAAACTATTTTTACGGAACAAAAATTATTTTTATTAATTGTATTAATCGTGGCATACGTTTATTATTTCAAAAGAGAATATTTTTATTATTAACAGTAAACTATACTGATTGATGTCGAACGCACCGTTGAGTTTCCACGGTGACTTGCTAGTTACTATAACTATAATGTCCATTAAACGATAGAATTAGGTTTATCTAAACTGACGTTTTCCCTTTTATATCGTATAATTGTTCAGCCATTTTGTCTGGCTTTCTGTTAGATGAAACATCTAGGAAATCTATTAAAAGGAAACTAACTCTTCTCCCATGGTTATCGTCCTTGCCGTAAACATATTAAAAGAATAGAAGTATGTAATTTGCACATTTTGGACAAAAGACATGTTGGATTAACACGTTACACAGTGCTCTCTCTACGTAAGACGCTTAAGACATAATAACAATTTCTTTACTTGTAAATTGAGAATAAGATTTAATGTTTAATTTATACAAAGTAGTTTTATTAATTTATTTCTTGACAGTTGTCCCATATCTCACAAATGTCACAACTACACATAACTTATTTTTAAGTTGTACTCTGTACCCTTTGTGACGCCTTCCTAATGTAGACACTATTCGCCCATACACCACTAGTCTCTACCTATTAGACAGAGTCTAAAAAAAGCGCCTCCAATTTAATATGTCCAGCACTGTCAACCAAGCTTCAACCAGTGTCCAATCGCCGTAATGTTGCATCCCTGTGCTTGTTTACAAGTACTTCAATGGAATACCCTCCAATCAACTCGCAACACTGGTGTACCCTCGACGTAAACACCCACGACCTACACGACAAGCAGAGAAATCTCACCCCTTCATTGTTAAAGTTCCCTGAAAACCGGCCTGATTTCTACCTAAAGTGTGTCTTACATAATACTGTTAGCCTTTGGAATTTCCACCATGTTGGCATGCAGGCATTTAAATGTAATTTGAACATAAATCTTGCTGCTCAACTCCCTAATTAGTATGGCTCTGTATGTATGTTCCTTAATTCACCGTAGCCTCTTACATATCAGTGGCAATGTGCTTTGTTTGCGGTAAATAAAAGTAAACACATATTTTAAGTATAGATCCGTTATGTTAGTTATTTATTTTCCCAAAGGTCTATATAATGGGTTGGCCAGAAAAGTTCGTTCATTTTTTGGCTTCTGTCAGTTTATGAAGTACGCCAACATCAAGTTTAGAAACATAGCTGAGTTTATGCAATTCATTTTGCGCTCTTGATTGGGAAATCCTGAAGAATGTCTAAGATTTGTTTGGGTGTCAAACGGCAATCTTGTTAAACTACAGCTTTCACTTGGTCATTGTCAATCATCTTTGGCCGGCTAGAGCAAAGAGCATCTCTTAGTGAAATAATTCCTTTTCGGAATCGAGTATACCATTTCTGGTACACCTGTTCTGTAACAGCATTCTTCTCATACACATATAGTATCTTTATGCAGGTTTGTGTAGCATTTTAATTTTCTGTAGTAAAAAAACACCTGATGTCGTTAGAGATCTGCTTTATCTTCGATTCTAAGGTCTGACATACAAACAAATAAGAAAATAAATCATCTGCTTTGAAGTTTATTACACACTAACGTCAACATACGTGCTCCTCCAAATATATGATTTGAAGAATATGTAGTAGACAAGAGAGATAATACTGAACAAACGAATGAATATTTTGTCCAGCGCAACGCAATATTGAAATAGTTCAAAGCAAGGCTATTACTCAATACCAGTTATTTACTTACGGTATTCCGTCTTGTGTTTCCACCTCCACTTCCTACGTCTCTCTGGTCTTCATTCCTGTTTGCTTTTCTGTCTCACTTGCCAATTTATCTGTCTAACGTTTTTCTTTTTTTCTATCTCTCTTTATTCTTTCATCTAAACTTTCTTGTTGTCTTTCTCTCTTTATTGTTTTCTTTATTATCTGAAATTGTTCACAGTTGGCTTGTTATTCTCACCACGTTTCGGCTGATGTAACCTTCGGATTTCTAGAGTTGCATCTTGTGAAACCGAGAATCTTTCTGTCAAACACGGGTGCATGTACGGAATTTTGCTCTGAACCCTCTATTAAATCCACGGATTAGTGTTCTCTCGTTCCTGTCAGCCATGGCCCGGTAGAAGTCTTAAGTAATTTGTAATTGTATTCTTAGTATCGCCTGCACTGAGGATTGCATATTCCACGTCCAGAAGACTGTCACTTAGAGTTCGATAGTAAAACCCCTCTGTTCGACAAGAAGCACCTGAAAAAGGGCAGAGGATATATCGACCAGAAACGATGCGTGAATAACATACAAGATGAGAACAGTAGACCAAATTATGCAAATAGTACAAATTATCAATCCTTATCTAAAAAATTACGAAACATAATTTACTTTTTCTTTCTAACTTTTATATTTTTCTTTTTTTATTCGAATTTTCATTTTGTCCGTCTTTCTAAATTCATATTATCTTTCAAACTTTATTGTTTCTATCTTTCCAGCTTTGACATTTTTTCTCTTTCTTAATCTTTTATTTCTTCTCACCTCTCTCTGTTTCTATCTTTCTAACATTCTTTATCTCTGTCTCTTGCTCATTAATCTCTTTATTCTTCCAATATGCTCATGAGTTTCCGTTTCATAACTTCATTTGTCTGACATTTTATATAAATATAACTAATTTTATCTCCCTCATATTTCTCGCTCTATTTTTTGTTTGTTGGTTGTGTTCTCTGTTTTTCTTCCTACGCGGAAACCTTTTTCTATACGTTTTTCGTATGTTACTTAATTTCATTTTCTGGGGATTTAAAAGATTCACTTTTTCTTTGTAAGTTTTCGTCTGCTATTCGTGGTGCTCTTCTATATCTCTACATGCATTGTTCTCTCCATCTCTCTCTCTCTCTCTCTCTCTCTCTCTCTCTACCTCTACCTCCCTGGTCTGAATTACTGCTTTCTATCTAAATTTACTTCACTCTTTCTATATTTTCCTTGTTTCTTTTTTGTCTCTCTTTCTGTCTGTAGATCCTTTGCCCTGTCATTGCATTCTTTCCGTTCTACAATTTGTTTTGTTTATTGTGACCATTCTTTATTTCTAAATTTACCTTATTTTTCGGTTTTCCTTTATTTCTGCTATCTTTAATTATATTATCTTTTCCTTCCGTCTTGCACCTTTTATTCAACCTTCTTTTATTCACTCCATGCGTTCCTAATTACTTTTTTAAACGTTATTTTCTTTCTTTTTTCCTCTATCCTTATGGCTCGTTTTTCTTGTTTCTGTATGTCTTTCAACTGATATATTCATCGTTGTTGTCCCAGTACGACGCTAAACACCCTTTGGGAATGTTTCTGCTTCTACCCCAACCAATAAACCTAGAATCAATATTTCCTAATCATCTTACTATCGTATGTGCCTAGCCTATTTTGCAATAATATCGACTATTAAAGATGCATATTCTAAACGTTGTGGTATTTGCTACTCTTGAATAACTACTGAGTCATCATTTATCAAAGTCAAGAGCCATTCGAAGAAGAGGGTTAATAAGATGGAATAATTACCAGCTGAAAGATAAGTTTCAATTGTATGAACTTAGTTTGATTACTATTGGGGCGGTTTATGGTAATTCTTTATTGACATCGCATTTGAAGACGCCTATGTTGCAATCTGCAGATAAGTAGTTTTGCGGTAAGGTGTTCCACAGCGACGACAACGTCGTCTCTAACAGCAATTGTAGAAGTAGTACGTTTTCTACGGCGATTTAAGACTTCTACAAGCAGCAACGAACAGTCATCATTAGAAGCCCTGTTCTATCAGCAGCACACCACCAGTATCAACTCTATTTCAAACAGGCTATAAACGTTTGCTAAATTCTAAATACCGCTGTACGGATCATAATCATCAAATACTGTGACAAGCTGACCCGATTAGCGACCTTCTAATACAATCATCATAATCATCATCATCATCATCATTATCATCATCAGCAGCAGCAACAGCAGCAACAACAGCAGCAGCATCAGCAGCAGAAGCAGCAGCATCATCATCATCATCAGCAGCAGCAGCAACAGCAGCAGAAGCAGCAGCAGAAGCAGCAGCATCACCATCATCATCATCATCATCAGCAGCAGCAGCAGCACCACCATCATCATAATCATCATCATTATCATCATCATCATCTATTTCAGAAGCTCCTTCCTAGAGACGTTTTTATTTCTAATGAAATAAAAACACACGTATTTTATTGTACATCCGAGCGCATTTTAATTTTTTCTATTGTCACGTTGATAACGACTTTTCATTTTTGTTTCATGTTAGTATCGTGTTCTGGTACGCTGGACGCTCGACCATCGACACTCGTGCCACTGTTCCCATCACAAATTTGCTCGACGGATCCATCCTTATTTTTCACCATGTACTATAGTCGATTGAGATGATAGCCGCATAACACATGCAATGACGTCTCAATTTCTGTATCCCTGACAAGATAAACATATTATGAACCGTGCCACTAAATCACCATCACAATGTCACCTAAAAGGTTGCAGGCTGATTGTTGATTCGTACCCAGTGAACACTGGAGACGTCTGCTTAGTCTCAAATCTATTCGGTAAAAGAGCGGTTGAGCTTCTACTTCAAGCTCGTGACGTCATACACACAGGATATCCACTCTTCAGTTTCCGTCCCACAAAAATACAACACTTTATTTTATTTTGTTTCTAATTTCCTTATGTCTTTTCACTGTACTTTATTTGCCCCTTATATCCCTCTCAGGTGTTCACTTACCTTCTTTTTAACATTTCGAATCAAATTCATTCTTTCCTATCTACGTTTTCTTTTGTATGTCTTTTTTTCTATTTTTTTTAAATACTTCTCTCTATAATAAGGATCAGTATGCAGTCTTCCATTTTATTTATTTCTTTTGTCTTTCGTTGCTTCCCCTATTCGATTCACCTTTTCCATCTTTTTATTTACCTTATTACCTCTGCCAAGGAAATCATGTTTACGGTCGAGTTTGTTTGTTGGGTTGTCATTATGTTCGGTTGCTTGTGTACAGCATAACGTCGTCATTGCTTGACAATATTATCATATAACTTGGTCAGGATATCGGTCATTCTATAACTTAAACCTGATTTTATTTGGAAATATCTAGGTAAAAAGTGAAGGTCATGGGAAAATGAAATCTGTTGGCGATAACTTATGTTTTATAAAGTGTAGAGACTCACATCTGAGTTCATATGGTAACCATCGATGTATCTTATATTATATGACATTGACCTTGACAAGTTCGAATGCAGTAAAAATTTTGACGGAATTTCCACTTCCGATTTTTCAAAATTTCATGTATGGATCTGATGATGTTTGATAACAGTAACCTCAATAAAAAAATGTCTGCTTCATATAGTTTTTGAGTTATTGTTTCCATGGCATAACGTCGGAATTAATTCATGCAATTTGGAGAAATAAGAATTTGTTTCATCCTAACGTTGTTAGCCAGAGTCATTGAATCTGACGACTTATGTTCTTGTTCTTATAATCATTATTTCTTTTTTTCTCTTAGTCCACGTAATTGTTTATATGGTTTTCTTTTTTTACCTCCTTTAATTCTCTTCCTCAGTTACTATTTTTCTCCTTTACTTTCTCTATTTTTCTCTCACACTTACCTCTATTTTTGTTTCATTCAATTGTGTATTTTTTTCGGGGGGAGTATCGTTTAATTCGTCTGTTCTTTTTTGTCTTTATTTTGAGTTAACTCATTCCTTCCTTTCTATCTTTCTTTCGAATTCAACTCATGATTTATTTGCTTTTTGTTTGTAAGCTTCCTCACTATTTTTCATGTATATCTTGCTTTCTTGTCGAACCCATTACTTTTTTCCAGGTTTATCCTTTCTCGTTCTCTTCATCACTTAAATTCGATATCCTTATCCCTGTTAGCACATTCAGCTTACTGCTAATAATTTCAAGTAAAATAAACATTATTTTTTTCTTTCTTCCCCCCACCCGATACAATAAACAAAAAAGCAAAAAATAAAACGCATGTATATCCGTAGTACAATTTTTATCAGATAAGCCATCTTTATTTAAATAGGAGTATTTTTCTTCCTCAATCCTTGGTAATAAGCCTCTTATGCGTATTTATTCTAGCCAGCCTCTTTGAGATACTGTAGACGCAGATAAAGATTAATAACAGTTAAACAGGACAGGAAAACATTAGCTTTTGAAGATGTACAATGTGTGTATTTTTCTTTGATATGACTTCCACTAAAACAGAAATAAATGCAAAAAGTAACAAGAATATGCAGACAATAAAAAAGTAATAGAAACTGATAATATTGGATAGGGAAATTATTTTTAGATTCTACGCTTTGATGTCAACGATACATCTCTCTCTTTCTCTCTCTCTCTCTCTCTATATATATATATACATATGTGTGTTTCTTTAATTGAAAGTTATGTCCATCAACTACATTTAGCATGTATTATTTAGATTAACCGGGCTACTATTCTCAGCTTGGATTCTATTTCCCTAACATGTAAGTCGATGCAACCCTCGACCACCTTTCAGGTTAGTTATATCGTACTTATGAATATTTATGTAGAACTGAACCATTTATTTACGTATCTCGATTGTACTCGTTTCGTAAGGCATGCCAGGAAAGAAGTCTAAAGTAATGCTTTTTATTGAATACACACGTAGTATCGCCTGTAGTAATGATTGACCCCCAATTTAATGATACTATCACTTAGAAGTGATTGTACTGCACACCTTTATCGGTTGCGCCACATGTCCATGTACTTTATGCGACTTCGAGAAGATTCAGCTGAAGAATGATGAAGATTACAGCGGACGAAACATTGTGAGATTAACATTCAATATAAAAATAGTAATAATAATATTAATATATATTAATAAATACAAATAATTCAAATACTACAAATTATGAGTCCGCATCTATAAAAATCCGAAGTATTTCGCTCAATTCCATTTTACAATAATTTATCTTTCTTTACGTTTATATATATATTTTTGTTATTCCTTCCTACTTTTGTTTTTTTGTATTTCGTACTAATACCAACATGGATGCTTGGTATAACCTTACATTCTTTTCAGTGTGAGCGTTGGTAAGTATAGAATGTGAAGTTTCTACTTAATTACCGTCATGGTAATCAAGTAGAAACTTCACATTCTATACTTACCAAAGCTCACACTGAAAAGAATGTAAATTTATACCAAGCATCCATGTTGGTATTAGTACGAAATACAAGGTCGGCCCCCTCCCACCCGGATTGATAGTTACTGTCAGGGTCCCACTTTTGCGTTTATTAGTATTTGTTCCAGAAAGGACACAAAACAGTCTCGGATACGCTTCGGAAAGATTTTCGAGCCGATCAAACCACGTACCTGTGAGATGCGAATGTGCTCCGACCAACTTGTGTCCTCCTCAACGTAAATACTCCCGACGAACCCGACAACCAGAACAACACAACCCAATCATTGTAGACATCTCCATATGCCAGAAATGTTTTTACTATAATAACTTCTTTCGGGCTTCTGGAATTCTCTCCCTACCAATTGTTTTCCCGACTATTCCAACATTATATGACTAAATGTAAATGTAATGTAAACAAACATATCGCGGCAAAACGCCTCATTTAAAATACACTATAATCCGTCCAATAATTCAACAGTAGCTTTTACGTTTCAGTGACAATATGCCTTCGTTGGGATGAATAAAGTGTTTTTTTAATGTATACTCTCCAGAATGTTCTATAAGTTTTCTGTTTACGCAATCTCCCTACCATATCAACTAGTGAAGCCCTCCTACCATACAAAACTGCATCCAGTGATGAAGCAGCAGTTTATGACTTTGGAGCAACTTCTTACTTATCACTACTTCCAAAATCTACTTGAAGTCAGATTAGTAGTAGCTGTTAGAAACATATTTATTGGTAATATAGAAACTATCAGTTACATATTATTTACTTTGATCAACAAACGATTGATATGCAACACGTCTGCAGGGTTTCGGCATGAAATGTCTAAACACCTGGTATATAAACCAACAACCAACAGACCATCATTTTATGATATACCGTATGACAAAGTTCTTCTTTTTAAAAACTAAATCAATCAATTTTATTGGAAAAAAATAGCAAAAGTGCAGCAAATCATGGAAAAAACAGTTGGAAGATATTACAGATTTCTATCTATATATCTATCTATCTCTCTATCCATATATATATATATATATATATATATATATATATATATATACATGTGTGTGTGTGTTAGCAAAACCAACCCGCATTCCGGGCAACAATTAATTGGGATGAATGATGGAGCGTTAATTAGAAAATATTTTTCACTCAGAGAATTCCATAATTTAAATAAAATTTCGTAAATGTGTAGATTAACATCCTCAGCAAAGCTATCCCCCTCAAAATGAGATTCATTTTAGGGTCATTCTAAATTGTTAGGGCAGTTCATACATTTTTAAATGTTTCTTGTCTTTAAGAAAGAACATAGCCATTTCAATGTTAATTATTTTATAACATTTTTAATCTTAAAGAAAATAATTAAAACATATTAATTGCAATGCTAATTATTTAATAACTTTTTTTGTATTCAAGAATAAAACATAACATTTTTAATGTTAATTTTCTAAATGTTTCTTATCTTTGAGAAAGAACATAGCCATTTCAATGTTAATTATTTCATAACATTTTTAATCTTGAAGAAAAGAATTACAAAATATTAATTGGTATGTTAATAATTTAAAAAAATGTATTCTTAAGAATTAAAACATATAAATGTCAATGTTAATTATTTTTACACGTTTTTTTAATGTTTTAGAATTAAAACCATATCAATTTCAATGCTAATTATTTTTAAACGTTACAAAAGAAAATACACCTTACATTGTAAAGATAAACAGATAAATATGTTTTTTTGTTTTCGTGACTGAATTTGATGTATGGAATATTTTCCTTTTCAGTTCAGTTGTCAGTGATATTCGATTAGAATAAATGAAATTGAAATGTTTGGTAGGTTTTCGTTTACCTTGTATTTTGTACGACAATCATGCAATATACTAAATTTAGTCAAAAGCTTGTGATCACGAACACTAGACTGGAAACTATACATATAAAAAAGGTTCCTTTTGTTAAAATTATTAAAACGTGTTAGGAATGTATTTGACATCAGTTTCGTACGACGTACAGAATAATTTGTAAGAATTTGGTGGACAAAAGAATGTGTATTTACGTCAATCATTAAATGATCACGAGGGATGCATATAGGTGTATAGACAGGCAGACAGAAGATCAGATAAGACTCAGGATACTATATGAACAACAAATACAGCGAATTAATAAATGTTTTTATTTGAACAGTGGACAACAGTTCAACTATATTAAAAGCGTAATACAAAATTACACGAATATAGTGTAACGGTAGCATTTACCCGGAACTTCATTCCATTATACGCTTCAGTTGATACACGTACCGTATTTCTCAGTGGAAACGCTGTTTCCCTACGCCGACAGCGACACATATGGATTCAAATGTAGCGACGGCTTCGGCTCATTCGTTTGATTTTATCGCCCGACTGACACCTGACATGCCCCGCCTAGACATATGACGGTCAGGATGTGTTTGACTGAACAAAGATCATTAGTAAACCGAGAATGACCGACCTCTTCTTACCCCGACACGTAGCACTATTTGTAAGCGAACCCCTGAGCCAGAGATAGGCATTCATAATTCGGTACACAAAAGGAAGGCGCCGATCGCAGAAGATGCGATTTAGCATACATGAATAGTATGAGACTATTTATCAGTTATTGGTGAAAGGGGCTTGTCATTCGCAAATGTGGTCTCAATAATGATACATAAAACCTTGGCGATTGTACAATAAGCGAGCAAAAATTAACGACACTATGTTCTGGTTAACAACACTCGACCTTTATTCGATCATCATTTCAAATATTTAGTTTGCGAAACAGCGTTTAATTAATAGTTGTTTACAAGAGTTCATGTTCAGCTCATTATTATAAGAAAGTGTGTTTTATCTGGACATATATATATGGACATATATATATATATATATATATATATATATATATATATATATATATATATATATATATATATATATATATAATTACTCGATATGTAATAAAATGAAAATACGTGGGTACAGGATGTAGTGAATAAAAAAAAAAGAAAAACAATTAAACGCAGAAAGATATCAACAAAGCGAGTGGTTTACCGGTTTCGTTTGAATGAACGAACATGTTTAGAAAAAGTGAGGATTTGAATTTTTTGAATAAAGGCTAAACATAGGAAAATAACGTTTTTGGCACATGCCAAACAATGGGAAGTATTATTGCGCGTACGACAAAGACGTTAATTGGGGGAAAGAAGTGGAAAAGGAAAAGAACAAATAAAAACATGGATTAAATGCAGTAAAAATGAGTAACACTTGAACCGGTACTGGAGTTGGTAATACGAGAGCGAATTATATTAGATTTCCTTAGTGCGATGGTTTGTTAAGGAATAAGATTATTGCATAAGGTTCACGTTAGATAATGATGACAGAAATATTACATAACTTTCGGTGCACTTGCAGCGTTGAAGAGAGGATTCAATCTTAAGGAGTGTGAAGTTTGTGAAGTCAAAATTGTGAGTAAAAGTGTATTGGTGTATGAGTTGCGTATTAGTGGGATTGTTGTGTTTAATATCCCGTTTATGTTCGTAAATGCAGGATTTTATATTTCTGGCCATCGTGTCGATATAAAACATCAAGCATGAGGCACAGGTTATTATTTAAATGTCAGCTAAAGAATAAGTGTCCTTAGCCGGTAGGTGGGGACGAGGTTTAGTGTTGTGTAAATCCTTAATTGATTTAGAAGTCAGTGTCACTCATTTTGTGTCAGATTAGAATTTTTTAGTAAGGAAATAGATATAAGATTTTGGGGGAGAACTTTATAGTATTTATTTTTATCAATCTTGCTGGGGTTATTTGTGCTAGTAGTGTTGTTATGAGGGGTTTTATTTAGTGTTAATCTGGTTTTGTAGTGGATATTAAAGGCTTTGCGTTTAGCGTATTTGATGAACAATCGAAGATATTCTAAAGGTGTATAAGTGCTCTCGGTATAGGTTTCAAGGTGATACATTCTGAGAGCTTGGAGGAACGAGACTATGATCATTCTGTATTTTATTCTGTTGTTATATATATATATATATATATATATATATATATATATATATATATATACATAAACTTTTTTACTTGTTATTGTTTTAGGCGATAGATACAAGTTTACAGGTTCAATTATTTACTATAAAGCAATTGCCATAAATCCTATCTTGTGTTATACATACCATATATATTTAGGAGGTGTCTATATATTATTTTATTATCTATATACAGGGTGGGCCAAAATAAGGGTCCTATCTTTAAATTTGAATAACTTGAATTTGAATAACTTCCACAAAATAAAAGTTAAACTCACCAAACTTTATGTGTGTGTAGACTGACCCTTCCGAGATTTTTTGAAATAAACAAATAATAATAGAGGAGTACTCATCTCAGAAATGTTATATTTAATTGCCCATACAAAACAGTTTTGTAACATTTTTATGGCCCCTTACGAAGATTAAAATCAAGATATAATGATACCTCTTGAGAATAATGAAAAAGCTTTATACCAATTCTTATCAATTTTTTATAGTTTAAATTGTAAAATCTGTCTAAAAGTTAAGGCTAAGCATAAAAGATCTTAAAGAGGATTTGGAATTTCCTTAAGTGATGCCTAATGGCTATGGATCAAATTCAATGTACATCGTAGGTATTCGAATTTTAAAACCTAATATAGTGTTCCTATTACATCCCTTAAATATCTTTTAAATATTCCCTAACAACTGAGAGTTCGAGAATATTTATTAATTGATGTCTAATACCTATTATTAACATATCAGAAAAATCAGAAGTCCTTGAATTTCGATTACGGGCTTCAACCTTCCTTTTCTTGCTTTTGTATGGAATTAAACTTAACTTAATATAGCTCACATTTGGACCCCTTACGCTTAGCAACCATGTTCCAAGATTAATAATGATCGGATGATTAGTTCTGGAGTAAATTATGTACGTGCAAATATATGAACATATGGACATAACTTTATAAATACGATGATAGAAACATTGTTAAGGAGTTTTCTGGAAAAATATTTTTCGCAAGTAATATAATGGCTTTTAATTATGAATTTTGTATTGTATCCTTTCTTTAATAAAGACGTATTCTATTTTTCTCTTTCTTCGTATTATTCTTCGTCTTTTTTATTTTTAATTATTTTCTTCATCATATTCTACTTGTTCTATTTTATCCGTTCTTTTTTGGAGGAGGTACATGTTCTACTGGGTATTATATCTGCGATAAAAGTTTATAATCTCTGGGGAAAGTGACTTTGTCTTCACGCGTGACACTACGATGGACTCAGGAAACACACATTGTTCACTGATTCGAAGGTAGCGTAATAAAAAAACATTGAAAAAATTATCACGTGTCAGTTAGTGTCTTGGAGAACTTTTTTACAGTAAAACTATTACACACAATAAAAAAGAAATAACAATTAAAAAACATTAAGGCCCAGTAATGCAAAATGGCTAGCGATGAAATCTTTTCAAATTTGTTGTTTTTTTGCGTAGTCTATTTTTGAAAACTTTAATTGCTGCACATCTTAGCAGCCATGTTTTTTTTTAACGTACGACATATGCCAACTTTCGTCTTGCTGAAGATTCTATTTTTTCATCAATGACACTTTAAAAAATATCTATACAATTAGAATGTATTCCTATTATTTCTACTGTTTCAATTTTCATTTTATTATTGAGTTCCATATGCCATAGCAGCCATGTGATTTTTGGAGTTAAGAGTAGAATGGTTTGCCAAGTGCATATCGTTATTTAGGTATGGTTGAAAGAGTGTTGACCCTTAGTAAACCACTCAGCTATCAACGACCGTTGTTACCGGAGGGTTATTTTGATCATGTCACATAGAACTGTTTCAAGTTAATTGAATAACGGTTTGAAACTTAATAGAAAAGTACCATCGTAACGTTCACACAGTTCCGTGGCTCAACGTTTAAAGGCGTTAATTAACAATCAGATGTAAGTTACAGTCTTCTGAGAATTTACGGTTCAATACTTAGTGTGGGCGATAACAACAAAAACATTAACTCCTTTAACTAGCCATGTCTGACGGAACAAGAACAACATACCCGCGTGGATCAATTAGATGGTCCGACTCGAAATTCCATAGATATTTCCTAGTTCAATAGAAAGGTTTCCAAGTTTGAGAATTTTCACTTGAAAATTGTCGTAGGTTACACCTGTCGAAACGGTGTCAAAAATAGCAACTAACATTAGGATACTAGTCCGAATAATCAAAATAATATATACAGTCGAGGCGCTAAGATTCCTTAACTCAGAAGCAACTCATATGAAGATCATGAAATTGAACCATAGTTTAGTAAATAAAATATGTAACATGAATTTGAACAAATATATAGAAGATACTGCCAAGCCTGCTGCGAAAAAAGTCAGCCTCTTTACCGGGCTAGAAATTTTCTCATACCTGCCAGTATCATATATATCTACAAAGGCAGCATTCATCTATGCATAGAGTATCATTGCCATATCTGGGCTGGTGCACCAGCCATTTATCTCTCTATCCTAGACAGGGTTTAATAATGAGCCTTTAATGTAATAGATTCAACATTGTCTACCAATCTCTAGCCTCTGTTACATTGTTGAATGTAATAATGCTGTCGCGTGGCTGGACACGACTAACAAAATCACGTCAATAGCATGTGCGCGCGCGGCTAACGACTGCCGCTCACTGCGAACAACTGTTGCGATTATGCTTTTGTAAATCTTATTTTTCCGTTAGTAGCAAGACTTTTCTACAAAAATAAACACAGTTGACTAAAATCTTCAGAATAAATTAAGACAACTTACTTGTAAACGAATAACCTTTTCTTAAATTATTCTTTTAAACTCTTGTTTGACGATTTAAGCACATTTCAAAGTTGATTATTACAAGAAAAACACAAATATCCATTGATAGTGATATTGACCGTTTAATATTTAAACCATTAGGATTCATCACAAACGTATGAAGTATGATGTGACCTATCGACCGACTGACAAAACACTGGTGCTTCTATATATATATATATATATATATATATATATATATATATATATATATATATATATATGGTACATGTATATATATATATATATGGTACATGTGTTATATTAGTTTCTATAGATGTTTATTTGTTTAAACTCCAGTGTTTATAAAAAGTGCTCAATAACAAGTGGAGCTGTTCTTTAGTATAATTTTTTATTCATAAAAACATTATTCGTTTCATATGTGCATACATGTTTCAGTTGTACTTGTCATAAAGTCAATCTCTGTAGACCAATACGATGGTTTCAATTTCTTCGTTTTGGTCTCAAGATGTTAACTCTCTATGAAAGGTACAACCGAAACATGTATCCACATATGTAACCAATAATGTGTGTATGAATAAAAATGTATACTATATATATATATATATATATATATATATATATATATATATATATATAGGTGTTGAGGTTTGAGTTGTTAAATATTGTAGCCAGGGGTTTCGAATGCGACCAGTAGTGAATAGTTATATCTCTATGATGATGAGTCCCGATTAAAAAGGACGAAACGTATACGTACATAGATAATAAACAAAAAACAAATACGTATTATTTGTAGCCCCTAGAACACCCTCTAGATGACACTGTAAGGGTGGTATTAACACAGCATGACGTTGCTAGCTGTAAATGCACTGTTCCTTTCATTAAGTCGAACGTTCTTATGACGTCAACGCGCCGCAATAAGTGTTAAAATGATCACGTGGCCAAGTGGTTCTAGGTGTCGGGATTTAAATTGTAAAATACTTGTAGCCCGGTTATATCTCTATGCTAGTCTGTCCCAGTTAAAAAAGAGAAACGATACGTACATAGATAATAAACAATATATATATACATATATATATATATATATATATATATATATATATATATATATATATATATATATATGTATATGATGAAAAGTTGTTTGTGTGCGTGTCGCGCTATCATAGTTAATGAATTGATCCAAAAGTCAACTAATCGCAGATTGGGAATAGAGCCTTCGATATCATGCTCTCATAAATGTCAGACGTTCTTGAAACTGTCCTAAAACTCATCATTCTAAATTAAAAGTGCGTAGCAAAAACATTAGAATCAAATGTTTCGTCATTTTAGCGTTCCGTTTTATCCGACTGAAAAACATACTTATAATAATCATTTATATTTTACATCAAATCGACATACATATTTGACATATTGTTTACTTAAAAGAAAAATGATGTATTCTTTTTTTTTCATAAAAATGGATAGAAAAATTAATAAATAATAAATGTGTTTTAATATAAGTTTATTTCAATTGTTTTCTTTTATTTTCGATTCATGTTACTGTATGTTTATTTATTTTTTTAGACACTCGGACTATTATCGATCCATGCAGAATAGTAAAAACTCCGTACGCCGATCTCATTTAAATAGTTTAAAAAGACAAAATATTTTCGTTGAATAGGTGGCCATGAAGATAAGCGTTCGTATTCAAATCGAATATGTTATATATATATTATCTGTGTTCGAATCTCACACTAGACATTTTTTTAATAGTCTGTTATTCATTCCCTTCACGATATTAATCATAAACGTGAATAATATTTTTTAATAAGAATCGATTAAAACTATTTAATATATGTTCTTACCTTTTAATCCTGGCTCTAAAATACAAGAAAAGTTGAGAAAGCCGACATACACAAGTAGTTTAGCTAGTTATGAACATGATGAATCAAACATAGAAATATTGCTATCGCTAATGCGAAACAGGTTTCGTTAGGAATTCGAAATGTGTTCACATCGATGGTCTTATTTTAATCAAAAGCCTTTTAATATTAACCAGATTTTTATTAATACGAGCATATAGTTGCTTTTATTATTTCTTCACACAGTCTGAATTATATAGAATTGTTTTTATCCAAATACATTAATAGAAAGCGAAGACATTCTTTAATAAACATTTTTACGTCTATTCTTTTTAAAATGTTTAATTGGTAGACGTCTGCGCAGCCCTGTTCTTTTCTTGTGACGTCCGACAGATGTCAACCTTCTTTTCCGTGATCCTTTCTATTTTTTCCATCAAGGACACTTTAAAAAACATTTTATGGCCATTAGAATTCATTCTTTTATTTTTGTGCTTATTTCCATTTGCATTCATTCTTGTGTCTCTGTAAAGCGAATCTTCTCCCGGAACCCTTCTCTTATTCCCATGTCCTTTAAAAAAAAGAAATGTCTGAGCCAATAGATGTTAGTATCATCTGCCTTATTCCCGGGCTAAATTGTTTCAAAGACACAGAAGAGGATGAGGGCATCTTGAATAATTGAGATTGGAACAAAAGAGACAAGAGGACACATTAAAAAAAGATATTATCAAGTAGAAATGGGAAGTATGCAAGGTTGCAGGCGACATTGCCCTGTCTATGAATAAGGGATGAGTTTGCATGCCTCATCGTGAAAAATAAATATTTTTATAAGATTAAGTTATTTCATCTTAACTATCAAGTTGTCTGGAAACTTCGGGTCCATTTTTTTTCATTTCTTGTTTCAACACGTTAGAACATGTCAAATTATGTACAGATATACTATACTTGCATGTACAGTTAGACCATAATTCAAGAATCCCTTTTTAGAAAATAAGTTTAAGATTATTTAACTTGTGTACATTTGGAATTTCTTAGAACATGTAAGCTTGTGAGACCCATTTGATGAAGTTTATGTTTTCGTATGTATATCAAGGCAAACATGCTTCACAAACGAAAATGATTACTGCAGAGTATTTAGCTGAGAAGATATACAGAAATGGTTCACAAAGTTTAGAGCAGGATAGTTTAGCCTTAATGACGAAAAACGCACAGGCAGACCAAATCAAGACATTAATTAAAAATAACCCACTTTACATAAAACGAGAACTAGCAGAAAGAGTTAACCTACAAAAATCCACTCTTCATGAGAAATTCATTAAATATTTAATGTAGTATCTTTATTGGACATTGCATTTCCTTTTTAAATTCGACGCAAACTTCCCGAATAACATGATATATTGTATTAGTAAAGATCAAAATTCTCAACTAATAATAAATAAATGACTTTATATCAGATGTAAGTAAAATCCATAATTATGGAAGGTAGAAGTATATTATAAAGTCTTATTATAATGTTGAGTTGGTGCTTTTAATTTTATTATCAATATTCCGAAACATTCAATCATATTGTTTAAGACAGATGCAACAAAATCTAAAATAGTGTGAATTATTGCCTTATTTTAGTTAGCAAGACACCCGGTGTTGCAAACGGGATGTATAAGTAAATGAAAAAAGTAAAAGAAAGTATGCCATACATCTTTTGTTTAAAAGTTCTTTCTTTTTTTTTCAATGTAACTCTCCGACTGCCCCCTCTCTTTTTACCCCTCCGACTGCCCCCCCCCTTTCTATTTAACCCACCGACTGCTCCTTTTCGTTCTGCCTGTAAAAAAGTCAAATTTAATAGAAAAGAAGGAAGGAGTCATAACGACAGCTTACTGACTATTTGACCTATTTTCAGTGTTGTTTGTTTAACACTTACGAGTACGAATTTTTAACAGTTTTTAGGGTAGACTTTTTTGTCAGCAGGCCTTGTAACGCCTTCCCTTGTTATTGCACTCTTGAAGGGTTTACGCTTTGGCTAGCCTGCTTGAAACTCAGGGGAATGAACACTGGTGGTGAAGTTTCTTTCAAGCTTAATTTGTCTTGAAGTGATTATATATTCCTCTCCCTTTTTATTATTATTATTAGCTTATAATATCAGTCTTGCTTCTGCATTGTCTAGGACAGCTTCTATAATAAAGAATTAGAAAAAGTGGTATGCCCCCCTCCTAATTCATAAGATTTACAAACGGGGGCTAATATCACCTGATCCTCACAAAGGAATAGATATTACAGTATTTATTTTAACTATGAGAATGGCGAAGTCAAATTGAATTCGATAAAGTAAAGTTTCTAAAATATCTGTTGTAATATCTGAGTTTAATCCGAGCACTCACATAGACAAAATTAAAGCTTTATTTTATATAATAGTAGCATGGATACACGGTGTTGTCCGGGTGCATGGAAAACAAAATAGAAGAATAAAAAAGTGTTTGTAACTTTTTTGTAAAACCTATCTCTCTACGTATTGCCCTCTCGGTCTAGTCCGAATGCACAGCGTTACCCGGGTCCCAAAAAGAAAATTTAATAGTTATCATATGTGCGTAATATATTTAATATATAAGTCAGCCTCTCTGTGTTCCTCTCTCTCCTTCTCTCTCTCTCTCTCTCTCTCTCACACTCTCTCTTTCCTCATTTATAATTAGTATTAAAACACACATTTTAATATGCGAAGAAGAGGAAATAGCGTGTTTCAAGGCTCGGTAACTTTTGTAAAGTAATAAATTAATGCATAATGGAAAAACATCGTTCTAAATGGCAACCCCCTGTCTAATTTTGTTCTCATGAACTCCTACAACAATAGAATTAACAAGAAACTGCCATCAGTCATGACAATGATAAAACGAATATATCAGCTTTGCGGCGTGTGTTTTTGTTGACACACTTACAAACAGAAAACACCCCTTTGTATAACATTTTAATATTTGCCTCATTAGACTCTGTCGTAAACATGTAAAGTGAATAATTTATGTCCTTTTTTAATCGGGGATAAGGGTTAATGATTTTGAATGTCTGCTAGATGAAGAACCTAATTACAGAAGTGATGATAATAAATGGAATAAACTGTTTGATGACATAGAATTCTACACTGAAATGCTGTCTGGCATAGTTACAGGTTGTGGGGTTAACGTGAGAACCGAGAGAGCGAACGGAAACCAATATAGTAATAATATCAGAAAAAACAGAATGAATTGTTAAATGATATGTTAGTTCACTACAAGTAGCTTAGTTAAAGAGAGAACTTAATATGGATTTGGATATGACAATAAGTAAGCTGCTATCGTTCTCTCCTCATCAGTGTGTCTGATCTAAGGAAAAGTTGAATAAAGGACTATTTTTTCACTGGCAAATAATATTTGAGTTGATTTCATTTATTTCAAAGGACGGTTAAATTTTATGCATCCATAAAGGGTGTTGCTTAATGACTTTGATTCAGTTTCTCCAGCAGTGGTTAAAAAAAACATTCCCTCTGGCCAACAAATCTGAAATTGAAAATTTCAAATTTAATTAAATACATCATAGTTTTGTATTAAAAAAATTATTATTTGTATTTCACAGTATGTTAAATTATTCACTAAAAATAAAATAAAATAATTTTTATAAATGAAATTTTATTTATCGAATATATGTTTTTCAATAGTGAAATTATCAAATTATTAACCAAATATAATTAATTTAACTGTTTTTATAAATTGATATTTTCTCAACAAAATGTTAATACATTACAAATTTACATTTTTATGAAGCTTAACAAATGAGTAATTACGTATCCATTACAAAATATTTCCGTAGAAATTGTATAAGCGGCCAATACTGTATTAGTGATATTTTTTTAATAAACACCGGTCAAAATTTCCGATTTCATATTCGACGGCCATGAACGAGTGGGCATTTTCTATTTAACCACAGCAGTTCAGCTTAAATAATCAGCAGTGGATAAGCCGAAAGACCAGTCATCAGGGATTACACGGGACTATAAAGGTTTGAATGGAAACACCTATCAGCAATTATGTTTTCTAATTCTAGAGTTTTACATTGTGGTTTATTGCTTTCTTTATATTCCGTTCATAACTTTTCTAATACTTTTTTCTCATTATTATTATTATTACTATTATTATTATTATTATTAGTAGTAGTAGTAGTAGTAGTAGTAGTAGTAGTATTGTTATTATTATTATTATTATTATTATTATTATTATTGCTTTACACAATTGTTATACTTTATATTCATTTCCTTTTCGTCGATGTTCATTTCCAATGTTATTGGGTTCTTTTACATATAAACACGTAATGCAATTGGATGAAAGTGACGTCTTACTTTTAACACCTCTCAAAGTAACCGTCTTTCTTTCCACTACGAATACTCGAGTCCTCACTTCTCCACAGTTGATATGAAGGCCTTTATGGTTGAGAAAGTCTCGTTCTTAAATAAGCTTTTACCCGATACCGTAAATGGAAAACTGGCATCAAATCTGTTGCTAACGTTGCTAGATAAATTGTTTGATCATTCTATAGCTCCAGGAATTACCTTACTTATCATGCCATTCTCTACCACTATGAAATGCCGATTCGCCAAAAGATGGAGTACTGTCCTCATATTAAAGGAGGTGCGGCTTCTTGACAGAGTACGAAATCGAGTTCACAATCTGGTGAGCAATGGTCTCTTCTCGTCTGTACAACCTATCTCACACAAAAAAGATGTTACTAGTCTCTCTATATTGTATCGTTACTGGTTGGTGCTCGACTGAGCTCTAATCTTTCTTCCCTGTAAAACGTTCATAGAAGAAAACTTGTCCGGCAACCACCACAGTGGAGAAGTTTCCTTTCCCTCTCTGTGCACCAAAAAGCAAACGGAACAAGTTACCATATATCTGCTTTTCAATCGACGACAGTATAGTTATGTTCAAGTCTAATGTAAACAAATACGTTCCAGCCGTTTTCATGGAAAACCAAGTCTTCTTAAATAATCTTCTGCCCATCCCAGGAGCTGTTACGCATCCTCTCGTGACGGCGATCTTCGTCCAGCAAACAATCTTTTTAACCCGTATTACCAAGTGTCCCCTGGTCTTTATAAGTAATGAACCACCAGTACAACAAACTTAACAATGTTCTGCATAAAAGAGAGAATATTCATTTTCGTACATGTTTTGAACATATTCACGAATATGTGCGTCAGAAGGATGCATATACTTTCTACTTCCTAGAAAGTATTTCCATTGTGTCATTATGTTAGTTTCAACACATTGAGATCATTTACTTTTTCTATTCGATATAAACATGTATACATTGCTTAACACTTTTGTAGTCAGGTATTTTTAAACAGATAAACAGAGAAGATTCTTTTTAAAGATAATAAAAACAAAAAAAGAATTGAAAGAGAAATGTACATGTCAGCCATTACTCACTCAAACCTGGCACTTGTCGATTAAAGCGTGTACTCGTTTAACCCTACAGTTGATTATGTAGGAAAATATCTACTGTCTGCAATGGTCGTATGATCTGTTATTCAGTCGGATAATTCGTCGCTGTTTATCCACTTTAAAAATACAAAGCGATAATGGTTATTCGAATGTATCATTAGAAAAGGTGTTCTCTTCTTACTTACTATGCATGGCACGTTTTACTTTATTCTGATTTTTATTTGTTTATATTTACTTGTTATTCGTCTTTATTTATGTTATTCATTTATTTTTATGTGTGTTTATTTATTATCTTTTCAATATTTTGTATTTTCTTTTATTTGTCATCGTTGTTTCTATTCTTTGCTCTCTCTTTCTGTGCCATTAACTGTTTTCTATATCTCGGCATTTATTTATTTCCTTATTCATACTTGGCATTTTGGCTAGGAAGGAAGTGTAGTATCTGTTCCGATGGATACTGCACCCTATAGACCGGTGTCGTCTCGTCCTTCGGGGCTTGATTCCACCTGTATGTGGATTTGTCCTGTGCAGTTCTAGGAGGTCCACCCTCCCAGGCTCTGCCTCCTCTCTTTGGGGAGGAGTAAGTTTATTGCTTACTGCCTGGGGCGCCCCTACCGGGGAATGCCGACGGGCTGCCCAGACCATTTTTAATTGCCAGAGTGAACACTTCTCAGGCGCTGGCTTTTCAAGCCCAACTTTCCCGACTCTATCTTGGGTCCCATCTTACCTTGTGGGAGTAAGATAAACCTGGCCTTGTGCCTAACTCCTGGAGAGGAGTAAATAAATCATATCGTCTGTTTCTTTATTTCTGTTCTCTCTTTCTTATATTATTACTTCTTTTTGTTATCTTTCTTTGTTGCCTTTTATAAATTATCCCGCTTACTATTCTCATATTGCACATTATCATCACAGCATGTCTCCCACCTTCTCCAGGTGCATCTTGACGAACTGTGGAGAAGTTATGTCGAACTCGGGAATATCCACGCAATTTCGAACTGAACGCTTTATTAAATCCACGAGGTAGTTTGTGTGTCGTTCTGTCAGCCATGACAAGGTAGATGTCTTAACTTTTTTAAATGTTATCGTAAGTTTGTATCGAACCTTCAACCTCCATAAGACTGTCATTTTAAACTGATTATTACTTAACAAATTTATTTGTTCCGCTTTGTATCCGTGGCTGACGGATCGAGAACAATCTACTTCCATCGATTTAATAAGGTATTGTATTAGCCAAAAAGTTCGTTCGTTTTGTGAATGTCAACTTTTCCGATATACTAAACATCGTTTCATGTTCCTATTCTTCAAATCCTGTATTTGATGTAACGAGTATATTGACGTCAGTGTATAATACTCCTCCTAGCAGTAGAGATCTTAATTTGTGCTTCTTTTTTCAGTTCTTTGAATGGAAGATAAAGCAGAGCACTACCGACATCTGATGCTATTTTACTATGGAAAAGTAAATAACAAGCTACAGAAACCTGCATGAAGATATGCAATTTTTATGGGAAGAATGCTGTGACAGAAATGGTTTGTTCGATTCCGAAAAGGAAATTTTTCAGTGAGAGATGCTCTTCGCTCTGGCCGACCAAAGATAATCGACAGTACTCAAATGAAAACCGTCATTGAAGGATTTTGCCGTTTAACAACCGGACAAATCGCAGACATTCTCAAGATTTCTAAATCGAGCGAGGAAAATGAATTGCATAAACTCGGTTATATTTCTAAACGTGATGTTTGGATTCCCAAATAACTTTTTTGCCCAGCCAATACACAGTTCGAAATTTAGGATACATACGCTAGTTCGACAAGATGCATCTGGTTAATGTTGGAGGTAACCACGGCCGAAATGCTGTGGAACTACATCAAATATAAGAATAAGTGTCTAAATAATTAAAACAATCAAAGTTATAAATCCTGACCTCCAAAATAAAAAAGGGGAATCTTTCTTATTTTTTACTTTTATTCCCCTCTTTATCTATCTTTCTTTCTTTCTTGTTCTTTCTCGCTTTCGTTTATTAATATTTCTCATCCTCTCATTTACTTCTCATTCTCTCTCTCACTCTATTTCTATTTCTATTAACTGTTTTATCTTTCATTGTATCATATACTAGCCATCATTATTGATTTATATATGTATTGTTTTGTGGTAGAATACAGGGTGATTGTACAGAAACATTATATTATTAAGTGCTAGCAATTTATTATATATACTTAAATACGCCAACATCACGTCATGTACAATTTGGAAGCATCAATAACTTATTTTTGTATATTTCAATGATAGACGCGAATTAACACGAGCATAACGTATTTAGAAAATAACCTATTTTGACCTAGGCAATTAGTTAAAGTAATGACACGCTTATCGAAAATACTATACATTACACGTATCCTTATACGCACCACTGCAGTTTCACTGTATTTGATTATTCAATTACCGATTCGAAATTTGAGTTAAGCAATACAACATTCAAACATATTTATAATTGCCAGTTTAGTACAACCTGATATATATATATATATATATATATATATATATATATATATATGCGTGTTTATACAATATATATATATATATATATGTATATATATACGCGTGTTTATATAAAAATATGTCGATAAATTCTATAATTAAATGAATAAATGCGCAAGTTTTTTTTTCTATTGATCCGAACTATATTTATATCCAAACATGGTATGCTTTTTTAATTCATATATATATATATATAAATATATATATATATATATATATATATATATATATATATATATATATATATATATATATATATATATATATATATTTACAACTGCCTCATATATACTGAACTGAACACTCCCACAACGCATTTATTTATACTCTAAATTTGCATAATAATTTTATATAGAGTTTCATTCATATGTGAGTTGATTATATACGCAATAGATTTATTATTTGTACTCACTAGGGATTCTCACACAGATCATCGTCAGTTATTGCGACCGACAACAGCCATTGGTATTTCCTGGAGTCTGAGTGACAACAAGCCTCCACAGATTTCCAGTATTATTCACCTCTTTTCGGTAACAACTGCAAATAACCTTGCAGTAACGCAACAGCCTCTTACCATTGATTTCTCACTGCTAAGAACCATTGGGCTTCTCTGGGATTAAAGTGGCAATAAGCCTCCCCAAGGTTACAGCATTCTTCCAGTGGAAGTCTGGTTTGTGCTGTCCCTCCTCGGTCTTCTCATCCTCCTCGACCCTCTACAAATATTTTGTTTGGTGTTAGCCTAGGCCGGCACCATTAAAAATTTTTTTTAAATTTATTAATTTATTTTTGGGGGGAAGGGGGCAGCTTATAGTGTTTCTTGTAATTTTTGTGTGGTGTTAGCTAACGCCGGTGTAATTAATTTAGGGGATATGAAATGATGTTTCTTGCAGTTTCTGTTCCTTGCTCGTGTTGTGGTGTTCTTTGTGTGGTTTTGTTTTCTCCCTGTTGTAAATTCCTTGTGACTGGTTACCTTTGTAGCTTATGCGGGTTTGTTTCCACATTCAAGGATTTTCCTTAAGATTGCAGCTGTTTTGATCATTGCCGTCCTTTGTATGGTTTCGATTGTCCCTTTGATTCCAATTACTCCCAGTCTTGTCTCCAGGTTTTTACGGATTTTTCCTAGTGCTGCTACGATTATCGGTATTATACTAACTTTCTTTATGCTCCATATTCCTTTCAGTTCTCTGTCTTTTTCTGTGTATTTGCTTCGTTTTTCTGTGGTCTGTTGGAACGGCGAAAGCTACGATTTTACAAGATTTTTCGAACTTGTCGATTATAATAACATCAGGTCTCCTTGCTTGTATGAGTTTATCTGTTTGTATATCCATATCTCAGTGAATTTTGTGTTTTTCGTTTTCCAATACTGTTTCTGGTTTATGTTTGTTCTATTTGTCTGCGTATTCGAAATGTAATTGTTTGCATAGTTCCCAGTGTATTGGTTTCCCCACACAGTCATGTATGTTCTTGTATTCTTGTATTATTATTATTATTTGTACTTACTATATTATTATTATTATAATTATTATTATTCGCATTATTATCATTATTATTAATATTAGTACTAGTATTAGAATAATTTATTTATTGTAAAACATAAACTATTAATTGAGCTAAGAACGTTTTTCTTTACATAATTTTATAAATGCGTTAATTTTTAATCTGAATTTGCTGTTGTTTTTTGTGGTGATTTCAATAACGACAATTACATTTGCCATGAAAAAGTAAAAAACAGAAGCCTTCTCTATTCATTTTTTTAATTACAAAGAAAAAAATATTTTCATTTTTTAAAAAATTATTCAATGTGTTTTTTTATTAATAAATGCGAAAGTCTGTTTATATTCTTCGAACTATATCATATCAAACCTCAGAAGGATTATTTATTTTAATTACAGATTTTAATATTTTCAAATACTATATATATATATATATATATATATATATATATATATATATATATATATGCAACAACCACTACTGCACCGATGAAGATAAAACAACGGGAACGACGTCGTCTGTAGGAAGAAAACACTTTAATATTTAAAAAATAGCTATAGTATATTCCCCTTTAAGATTGAATAGTCTTAATAATAGATCCCTGTTTGAAATAAAAGTTGTTGTCATCCTGCAATTAAGCAAGTTGTTGCTCCAGCATTGACACTATCAACAACATGATCCTCGCCTCGGGGAAGTTTCCATTAATTTCAATTGCTGTCTGTGATTATTTCTCGCAGCCGTGTGGGCTTAGGCGTTAGGCTTGTTATTCTAGGCTGGATCTCTATAGCTATAACAATAGTATCACATATGTTGGTAATAATTAAAATATGTAAATACACATACATAACAAAAATTAAGATGGAACATTTACCATATGAAAAAATACAAATAAAATAAATAAATAAAATAAGAATAACATACAAAAAGATATGAGGTAGAAATTCTTCATTATATCGATATGAATTATATATATATATATATATCGTAATGTAAGTGATATGCTACCAAGTTATAACAGTTAAATAAAGTTTAGATTTCCGATAGGAAAAATGGAGACATTATGTCTATTGTTAGTATAAGTCTAATATATAAGGGATTGCTAATGTATAGAAAAATTATATCAGTGTAAAAGTGGCCACATTTAAATAATACATAAATTAGATATCGTATATGAGTGGAACCATATCTTATAAGTAAGTTGCAATAAGAAATCTAGGTGAAATACGAACTAAATTACTTTAAATACATAATTATGTAAAATAGATGAATTAGAAGTGGGGATGAATGGAAAACAAATAATACATGCGGATGAGATTCGATCCCATATCACAAACCAATTATGTACAAACATTTACCATTTCTAAGAAAAAGAAGTGAACGATTGATAATTTAGGGGTACCTCAAAGTGGCTCCATTTGTACCAGTTCTCATACATACAGGGGGATAGCACCTCATTTGTTTGTTGAGCAAAAGAACCTGTTTAGTTTATAATGGGCTAGCCGTCCTTCATACCCAGTCTGCAAAACCTATTTAAATGCCTGTAATACATAATATGTTTAAGCATGTAAACTCATAAGGGGTGTTCTAATTTTTAAGATCCTTGATATGTGTAGTTAGAAGCGTGAATTTTGTAGAGGAGCTTTGCTCTAAATAGGTATGTATGTCTAACAAATTCTTTTTTATAGTGTTAGCCGTAGAACCTATATGTATGGCCTATGTTTTATATATGTATGTAGGTATATATATACATATATATATATATATATATATATATATGTGTGTGTGTGTGTGTGTGTAAATCTATTAAAGTTTTGAATCAATTCATGAAGTTACCATGAAGAATATATTATGATATATGAATACACACACAGATAAACTCCATATATATATATATATATATTAAATGGGCTAGTATTCTTGTCTCTCTAAACTGTTTTTGCTCGAACATCAAATAGGATCTACTCTCTCATTATGCGCTGTTGTTCCGTTTGCCCAGCTTCTTGTATCGATAAATAAGAATCAAGAATAAAACAAGTAAGAGGTCGGCGATTGGATGAATCGATATCTGAATTTGCTCCTACCCATCAGATCAAATTCTTTACAATCTTTATATATCGCTCTACAGATTCGTCCTCGTATTTCGGAGAGAGGCCTTGTCATTAAATCGGTCGGTCAATGTATTACATTTTAGTCTGAAATAATATATTTTTAAGTTAAAGGTTAGTGTTCCATCACGGCTCTTAGGGGCCTACTTCGTTTTAATTTCTATCCTATAGAACATTTTAAACGTTTTGCATACATACATATATATATATATCTATATATATATATATATATATATATATATATATATATATATATATATATATATATGTATATATATATATAATGATGTACACCGTATTTTAAAAGTTAGACATAAATAGCATTACTGTTCACCAATAAAGCTTTGTTTCTGACTAGCAAATTGTCACTTATCATTGTTAACCTGTTTTACTTCAATATAATACTCCGTTATAGTTAATCTCAAAAATTATTCCCCCGGGATAATAAAACTGTATTACAAAATATGTTTACCTTGCCACCAACTAATTAAACTTAACAATATAAATAACCAATATTGTAAAATTAATAATTGTTTCCCTAAAAAGTATGTTTTCCCCACACAATATAAACTAAAAACTAAAATGTTTCATTGAATCACGGTGATAGTAGATTAGGCCTATCTAGTATACATATATATATATATATATATATATATATATATATATATATATATATATATATATATATATATATATGAAAAAATTGATTATAGAAAATATGGATAAGCAAGAACCATATTGGTTAAAATAAGGACAGCAATGCCATTAAATCTTTACCAAGATATATTTCGGTTGATTGCTTCGGCCATATTCGTTTCTTGGTAGGACTTTATTGAAAGAAAACTCTGCATGTTTAAACGAAGTAAAAAAAATTCTGGGTAGTGCGAAACGGTAGTATAATAGGTATGGGGAAGGATGAGAAACAGGAGGAGTGGGGACAGTAGCGAGTAAGGCAGAGGGAGAGGTAAATACAAGGTGGGTAGTTATGTTTACAAAGAAAAAGACTTGGAAGAGTAGGAAGAAAGGAAGGAGAAGATAAAAACAAGGTAGTCGATAGATTAACAATAGATATAATAACGTGGTGAAATAAATCAAATGTAAAATATGTGGTGCACAAAATAAATTAAGAGCACGTGATGGCAAGTAAAGTGAAAAAAATAATCATAATAAAAGTAATAACAGTTATAAAAACATAAAAAATAAGAATGAAACATGTGGTAGTAATAAAAAGGAACGGGAAAAAAAAGGAACGAGAAAAGAAAGAAAGAAAGTTTGTAGGATTGAGATTATCCATTATCGTTTTTTTTAACTTATATTAACAAAGTATAATTTTAAGCTATGATGCCAGAGACGTTTTAAAACCCCGGACTTGGTATTGATGTAGCATCGTTGAATAAGACTAGATTCGAGCAGGCGCCTTAGTTTAACATTGTGAATATATATATTTATTTTGCTTTTGGGTTGTCTAGATGATAGTTTGTCGAACCTATATATGTAACTAACGAGTAAAATCATCTCCAAACATTTCTAGACATTCACATAAAATAATAACAACACCTACCATATAAAATCTCTACGTATTTGCATAAGTACTCAGATACACTTGAAGACCATACCGCCAACACTAATAAACGTCATCTACCTACCAACACACACAACTAACATATTTTCCCCACTCTTTCCAAACACGGGTTTAAAACCATCCAGTCTTGATCACTCAATTTAAAAACATGATAGAAATTTACAAAAACAAAAAATACATCTCCCAAACACGTAGGAAGATATACTATACCTTGTTAGTAATGTGATGAAATCTTTTTTGATATGACTCAACGTCCTTTAAAATTGAATACATTAAATAACACCGCTTGGAGATACTTTTAACTCATTTGTTAGCCTTATGCTTTCCCCAACTCATGACGCACCAAGGCCAATAACGAAATATATTCCCGGTGTAAAATTACGAAGCATGATCGAATATAATATGATTATACGATACAATAATAAGATGCTACAAAGGACAGATTGTTTTCTGATATTATAGTCAAATAATATTTTGTGAATAGAATTTTTCAAAATACGATAATTAATAATCTCATTCCCACAAAAAATGTTATTCTCCCTTTACTTTCTTTTCTTTTCTTTCTTGTCGTCTCTTTTCTTTCCATTTTATTTTATTTTTACCACATAGTTCTATTTATATATATATATTTTATCATTTTATTTTTATTTTTATTACATATAGGTTCGGCAAAGTATCATCTAGACAACCCAAAAGCAAATATATATATATATATATATATATATATATATATATATATATATATTCACAATGTTAAACTAAGGCGCCTGCTCGAATCTAGTCTTATTCAACGATGCTACATCAATACCAAGTCCGGGGTTTTAAAACGTCTCTGGCATCATAGCTAAAAAATTATACTTTGTTAATATAAGTTTTAAAAAAAACGATAATGGATAATCTAAATCCTACAAACTTTCTTTCTTTCTTTCTTTTCTCGTTCCTTTTTTTCCTGTTCCTTTTTATTACTACCACATGTTTCATTCTTATTTTCTATGTTTTTATAACTGTTATTACTTTTAATTATTATTTCTGTCACTTTCCTTCCCATCAGATGTTCCTAATTTTTTTTCTATCATCCACTGTTTCTAATTTAATTTATTTTCGTCACGTGCTTTCATTTATTTTTATACTGCTGCCCACTATGGCTTGCCTTCCTCCATTCTTACTTACTACTCTTCCCAGTCCTCGTATTTCCCTTTCCTCTCATCTATCTACTACACCACCGTTTTTCCTCGTTAGATTTTCTCTTTCAACCTCGTATGAAAATGCTGAGTTTTGTTTCAATAAACTCATATAACCAAACGAATATAGTCGAACCCATCGACGGAAATATCTTTGTTAAACTTTGATTATCTGTTTGTGTCCTAATTTCTACTAGCATGTTCGCCTGCTTATACACATTTCAATAATCTAATTTTACATTGTGTCTGAAATAAACAGTTCATATTTACTCCATCATATACATATATTTATGCAAACATTGTTAAAAATAACAGAATTCGTTTGTTAAATTATGCTGTTTTTAGTTTTTCAATATTTCTGATGTTTGTTTTGTATTAAAATAAAAGAAAAATAATGTTCCATAGGTTTCACGAACGGTTTCGATTCTTCGTCGAATAATCCTCAGGTGTCAACTTTCTGGTATAATGCGAACAACGTTCTCTGCGCGTTTCTCCGCCGTCTTTTTAAAAATGATTTCTTTTTTCAGCTATTTTGTTCATTTGCTTTTGACACCTGAGGATGATTCGACAACGAATCCAAAACGTTCGTTAAACTCATGAAACATTTATCTATTTCTATTATTTTAATACAATATAGAACATCAGAAAAGTTACAAAAATTAAAAAGGATATAATTTATTAGACGAATTCTGTTATTTTTCACAATGTTAGCATAAATGAGAAAATGATTCCCGAATACACACACACTATATATATATATATATATATATATATATATATATATATATATATATATATAGAGAGAGAGAGAGAGAGAGAGAGAGAGAGAGATAGAGATAGAAGAAAAAAGAGTGATAAACATGCGACGATTGTCCAAATTTATTTCAAATTTCAATTGTTCAATGCAAGGTGTATTCAGTAATACACTAGTGTTTATTATTATTTCCTTAAGCCAAGGCTTTTCAAAGATCGAGATCTTATCATCAGAGGAGCAATACAGATAGATAAGTTGGCTTTCGAAAAAGCCAAAGTTCAAATATTTGAAAAATATTATTAAAAATGTAGTGAAAGAAAAGTTCCGTAAAAAGATGTGTGGTTTGTCTGGGTGGTAGTTGTCCGTTGAAAAGGTGAATAAGAGAAATTGTAGAAAACGAAAAAAGCTTTTTCGTAGGGGCAGTTCAGAGAATGTTCAAATATAAGTAAATCCAAACGCACTTAAATGGAATTGAAAAGAGAAAAGTTGGCCATTATTGATAACTTCCTGGACCATGGAAAAAGGCAATTGAAATTTGAAATAAATTTGGACAATCGTCGCATGTTTATCACTCTTTTTTCTTCTATCTCTACAATTGCTCTATCTCGTATATTGAGCTAATCCTCTTCACTATAGGTTCCATCTACTAAAAGTTTTACTTTTGGTTTATATTTGATCCTTTATATATATATATATATATATAAATATATATATATAGTCTCCGATTTTCTTCATAGGTAAGCTATATTGTCATGTTTTCTGTGTGTATATGCTAATGTACAATAACAAGTAGAGCTGTACATGTATTTAGCATACATTTTTATTAATTAAAACATTAATGAGTACATATATGTTTGATTAGTTGTGGAAGAAGTTTATGAACATTATTTTTTTACATTAGATTTAAAGACAGCGATTATGCAGTCAGTAGAGAAGGAGTCCTTTAGTTGTGTGTTCCATAGACACGAAATTCAAGAAGAAACCCTGGTCTTGGTAGTTCGGTTTGACACTAGACACAACGAGCAAAAAGGCGAAAGTTTCTTTCAGTTGTAGTAGACAGACAACAGTTTGTATCATACAGTGGAGCTAAACATTGAAGCCGGGTCGAGCCGCTTTCATTAGAATAACGATAGAATATAGAAAGACTATCAATGGATCTTTTATGATATAGGTGGCTGTAGAGATTTTCACTCACTTTCGAAGTTGATATTTTACTCTCTAAAGGCAAGAATGAGTGCACTTAGTGACATCGACTCATTTGTGGCAATAGTAATTTAACGTAAGACGGATCTGACCATTATAGATGTAGGGCATCCCAGAAAAAATAGAATAGATGTTCACTATTTAGGGTTAGCTGCCGGGAAGATGTCGAAAAAACTTGAAAAAAAACCGTCAGCATCAGGTACGCAGTTAGGTTTTACAACATAATGAGTCAGATCCAAATCAAGCGAATAGTCATGACAAAACGATCCTTCTGCACCAGTCTTGCTGTAGTATGCTAGTCATTCTAATTCTACACTAAAGTCACCACATATCAATTTTAGCAGAATAATAAAAAGATAGGATGTTGTCAATTCTTCAGAGAGTCGCTCAATGACAGTAACATGAGACGATAACGTATGACGATGAGAATAGTGCTCTGACCTATGGGAATACATATACACATAGATGGAAACTAAGGGTTCTTACTTAAGATCTCCCTACCACAAGACAAACTGCCCCTAATGAAAGCAAAAAACGTCTATGCTCATGGTGATCTTAAAAGTCCTGTTTAGAAGTGATATTCGAATTACTTGTAATCTTGTTGAAACAACAATAGGCATTGATGGGCCAATGCCAGCTGCGCACAGTGTTGCGTTTCAACCTTGTATAATACATGCAGAAACCCAAAGCCCTAATCCTTACAGAAACATTGAAGGTCTTCAAGATTGCCGTTCAAACCTCTTTAATTCTACTTTCACAAGAACTAAGTCGAGATAAAACAGATGGAAGACAGGTGATGTTTATTCAACTTGATCTTCGTTCTAGAAAAATAAAAAGTCAGGTGAGGAACAGATGAAGATCAATAAAAACTGTTTCATCATATTTTGACAGTGCATAACATTTTACATGTCAACTTACTACATTCTACATTTTATTACTTATTGTTTGGATCATGTGACGTCATATCCGTTTATATTAACTATCACAGTCTAGCAATGCTTATCTCTTGTTCATCATGTTTACCTCGGCTGACCTTTCATTTCCTGTGATACTCAACTAATCATTTTACATATAAAACGGCATTGTAAGTAACTCTTAGGTTCAAGTCTTGTAAGTAACTCTTACGTAACTCTAAGGTTCAAGTCTTTGTACTATCAAGCAGATAACGCCAGTCCTATTAAAAAATTAAATCACATACTATTTCATCGGAGAATGAGGCAGATACTCTATCTGTTATAAATTTTCAGTGAGAATGATAGAACCTGGTGGAGCCCATGCCCTCTCTAGGCCACATAGAATACCTGGTATTCCTAAATAATCACCCATCTAGGCTCTACGTCGCTTAACTTAGGTAATCTAACGGGAACCGGTGTGTAAACGTATAACGTCAGCCCAGTTAAACATTTAATCACATACTCTTTATTAGTGACATGGCAACGGGAAAAGAAGAAACATGTACCCAAAGCATCTCATTCCGCTGCTGACCCAAGAAAATAGCAATTAATCTCCTTTTGTAAGAAACGACGTTCATAGAATCTGATAACTAAAATTAAAAAAAACGTTTTTTTAAGATGACTCAAATAGTGTATCATAAGTTGGAAATCAACTCATATCGCCCGCACTGCACCTGCTTCTTCTGTTACGAATTGATTTATTTTAAAACCTGTGTTATGGAATACATAAGTGATATAAAGGTTTTATTTCTTTTTCATTCCCTATCACGCTTGCATTTATGCGACGGGAGAACATGAGAACATTCATTTGTATTACGGTACTTTTCTCATTCCTGTTAGATGTTCTTCGTTTGTTTTCCCTACAAAAAAGTACCAAAGTTTTCGTAAATAACCACTTCCGTGAATTAACATCACGTTATTAGTCTAATGGATGATGTCGTAGACAACCGGATATATTGTCCTCAATTACGAATCAACGCCACTGGGAATCGTATCAACCAACATCCTATCAGCTATAGTTAAAATAGTGACGTCTCTCAATTTAATTATATCCCATTGATCGTTTAGAATAAGAAGTGGTTTTCGGTACGTTTGATATATGATAAAAAAAATAAAACATAACAAAATTATGATTCGTGCATTTGTACAATAGTGACTTCTTTTCGGAATAAGAACCATCGAAATGTTCATAGGTTTTGCGTTACCGTCAAAATGTTTGCTATAACTTTGAGTGGTAGACATTTGAAGTTATCAATCGATTATTATACTACACGTAGCTTTCTCTAAGATTGTTTCCTATATCTCCATTTAATAAAGATAGGTATGTTTATATGTTTTATGCATATGATTCCATCGTAAAATAATAAGCTGACAATTGTGTTTTTGTACATAGATTAATTGAAACAGTGAGAGGAATAAAATAAATTGATGTAACAAATAAATAAAGT